>WEKX01005993.1:206470-243798 GCA_013390025.1 Pitta sordida
TGCCCGTAGCCACGCACTCTACACTAATTAAGTCTAGAGGGCAGTCCTGGGAGCGTGGCTCACACTGCAGCACCTCATTAAAGCGGAGGAAGTGCCTTTTGGTCCCTCCTGACCATGGAATCTGGGGTCCGGGACGTTATGCGCACGCGTGTGATCACACAACTCGCTGAAAATCCAACTGTGACTAATTGAATACACAAGTATGCGAACCATGAATATGCGGGGGTTCTGTGTAGCAAGTGGTACCTTTGAGCAAGAGGAGAAGTCAGAGTTGAGGCAAGGTGATTTTGGTGAAGTCCAGCTCACTTAATAATCCTGAGAAACTGCAAATGTCTGTGTGTAGAGGTGTGCACACACCTTGCCCGTGGTGTTGGTTTGGAGCTGGCTGCATGAGAGTCATCTCTTTTCTGTGACCCCTGTGTCCTCCTGCAGCCTATGACACTGTCTTGGCAGAGCTATTGAACTTCCAGTGCAGAACTGGCTTGTATCTGGCCAGGTCACTGGACATCTGAGTACCTAGGTCTCTGTAGACAAAGATCCACAGAGGATCAACATAGATGTATTTAATTGGAAAAAGAAATACTTTGGGGGTAGGCTTGGTCTCCACATCCTAAGTTTGTGCTTTTTCCACTTTGTCCCACGAGTATGTTTTCCAAGCGTCCTGAAAGAGAGAATCGTTTGACTCAGAGCCATCTCAGAAGCAGCATTAATTACCATGCTGAGCTGAATTGTCATTGTGGTGTGTGGGGACTGGGGAGGAGTACTTCCCATTAATATCAATGGACTAGTCCTGTGATGAAACCCGTTGAGGACCACACAGAAGACTGACCTACTTAGGTATTAACACTGCTGTTGCTAGACTCGTACCTGCCTTTGAATGCAGCAAGGGTTCTTAAATTAAAACTATCTCATTTTCTCATAGAAGAGGAAAAAATATTTGCATTAAAATTGCCTCTGATCCCCAGGGAGGAGAGGGTATGGGTAAACAAGAAAATTTTTTGAATGGCCTTTCCTTTTCCCCCGTTTTCCTGGTGAACGCAACATGGGCTAAGTTCAGCTCCTCTATGCACCTAGACTTGCATGAAATCAAACTGGACCAGCAGTTTGTCTATTCTAAGTAAAATGTAATTGGAAAATTTGTAATATGTATAAGGAAGAAAAAATCACAGGAGGTGCAGAGGGTGTGTGTATATGTCACAGCTAGATAGTAGCCACTATATGGCATGTCAAGCTTGTGTTCTGTGCTCACAGTGCAGGGGAATAAGTCTTTGTTTTCTGCTGGTTCTTTTCCAGCATCTTCTGTCTGTTCAGAAAGCAAGGTGTTAAGACCTTTCAAATGCAACAGCTGTGTAGGCAAGCATGGTGGTTTGCAACTTCCACTCAGTTGTATATTGTATGACCTTGGACATCAGAGACTGTTTACGGAAGTGGGATGTTGTCCAGGACACAGGTTATCTGCTTACCCTCTCGAATGGCTCACTTGCAGCTTGTTCAGGTGGGAGGGCTTTGTTTCAATGTTGTTTCAAACGCAGCGTTAATGCTACTGAGGCAGGGAGACTCTGGGGATCAACGCCTATGTTTATGATGTTGAGCAAAGCCAAGTCAAACTTTGGATGTGAAGACATTAGTTAATATTTGAAATAAAGCCTAAACTAGTTGCAAAGCTAACAGGAATATTTTGTGGTATTGGCAGCTTGAAGTAAACTGTGATAGTCTGGTACAGCTCCTTCAGGTTCTCTGGAGAACTCCCAAGCTGAGTTTGGCTCATTCAGCGTGGCATACATAGGATTGCAAACCCCAAGTTATTAACAGAATTGCAGTCTATGTGCAGTGAAAACACATGTGATGGCAGTCAGAGCTGGAATCCCCAGCTGGACCCCTGACAGAAAAGGCAATTCCTTGCTGTCCATGCCTTGCCCCTTCAGAACAAGGAGCTTTGGTGAGTGGGCACACTTTGTCTCCCTTACGTTAGTGCTGGTGAGACTGCCCATATTTACAGGAAGGACAGTGCTCATCTGAGACTGCACAGGGAAGGGACAGCCCTAAATCAGCAGCTTTAGAGGAAGATGGCTTGAGCATCTGAACATGTGTCTATGTGCATGCTCTTCTTTGCAGACACACAAGCTACAATCTCATGGGAACTATCATATCCCAACTGACCTCTTGGTATGCTTGCTATCTATTTCTGTATTGAGGACATGCTTGCTATGATCTACCATGATTTGCTCGGAATTAACTCCATTTTGAATTAAAGGTGATTGCTGAGGAACAGACTATCAAGAAACACAGTCACATCACTGTTTCTGGCTTAATTCCATGCTGTCTGCTGTTAACAGCAGCAGTTAGGACTTTGTCTCTATTTCAGACTTTCCTAATTTGTTGGTTATTCTTTATAATACTCCTACAAAGCTTTTTCAGCTCTTCAGCACTTTCAGTTAGGACATCAGATAGCACCCAGCAATCCAGTAGCAGTTACAGCTGCTGCAAAATCATGGGTACCTCAAGGTTCCTACCTCTGGCAATGCCCCTGCTTCTGAATAGAGGAGGATGTTTATCCTTCTGTCTGCATCCTCACTGTGAGAGCTCCTTTGCAGGTGATATTGTCTGCCAAGATGCTGTAAGTCTTTATTAGAGTGGAGGATAACCTCCTCATGCCCAGAAAGTACAACCCATTTGGTTTTTGTATTTGCACCTTGTTTACAAAGCAATCCAGATTAATCTGTCTCTTCCTTATTTACTCCTCTTTCACTCGTATCATCAACCTCCTTTGTCACTAATGATAAGTTTTCTCCCAGGTCACTGAAAAGCATAGTGTAGGGTTGAAAGTTGGGACATTGCAAGGGATACATCTGCTCAGTAAGATATTTCTTTTCATATACACTCATCCCTTCAGATTTGCGGATTACGGGTCTTCCGGGGGTCCCACAAAACCTTTAATCCGCAAATATGGGTTGGACATTAATATGACAAATTATTGCCAGAAATATGGCAACTTTGGAACGCTGCAACAGCTGGGCTCCTTACTGCACTGAGGAGTGTGTGAGTTGGGTTTTTTTCCCTTTAACTGCAGCAGCTAGCACTGGCAGGAGTGCTTTGCCTGAGGCTCTGAATATCTGCATATGCACGTATGTACTGGCAAGTCCAGGCTGTCTGCCATGGCCTGATTGGCCAAACCGACCTCACGTGTGTCCCTGCGGAAGGCTTATGCTGCGGCATGGCTCAGGGCAAGTGGGGCATTCTAGTCGTGCGCGGGGAAGTTATCAGTGCCGTATGCCCACAGTGTACCCCGGGCGGCCTCTGAGACCCAGTGCAGCACTGCCACAAGTCACGCTGTCCCCTGTTACTCTGAGCCGAGCCGCATGGCCACTGTGGGCTCTCCAGAGGTGCTAACAGCGATTCGATATGTAACGTTGAACCATGCATCTGTGTGTTACTGTTTCCATGGCTACAGGCAGGGAAGGCGATGTGCTCTGTGCCCAGGGACTGCGTGCCTGGCACACCTGGTGATGACATGGCCCCAGGGAAAGTGCCCCACAAAAGTGGAGCTGGGCTGGCTGTGGTGGTGGTGGGGCCAGGGGTCTCCCCAGGCAGAGAGGGCTCAGAAACAGTTCTATTTGCTCCCCTGTGCTGTAAGAGCCTGTAGGGAGCAATGAAAAACACTCCCCAGTGCTATGGAATGGTGGGGGATGGAGTGATGGATGTGGCCTGTATGCATATTAATGACCTGTGACTGTTTGTGAATTAGACAGTTCGTGAGACCCCCGGGAGACCCGTTCCTCGCAAATTTGGAGGTATCACTGTAGTATGTGCCAAGCTGACTTTTTTTGTGTTGTGCTAGTATCTTAATCAAAATGTCATGTAATCCACTGCCTTTATATAAATAGATATCTATTACCTCACTACTATTACATTTGTTGGCAACACTAATTTTATTAAGAGAAAAGATGTCAAATTAGTTTGAGGAGCTCTGTTTTCCATAAACCTTTACTGCTCAGTATTAGTTATATTACCGTCCTTTAATTTTTAATTGATTGAATCCTGTATCTGCTCTTCCGTTATTCTACCTGGGATGGTTCTTTTTCTGTAAGTTGGTATTTTCTTGGGCCGTTCCATTTCTCTTCCTAAAGCATTGTCTTAGCATTAGCTTGGTTTAATTGACCTGATTCTGTCCCAATATCCAAAAAGGTCTTGAAAATCAGCTTGAGTTGTTCAGAGAGACCTGATCTTTACTTTGAAAATTCACAAGTGAGAATTTTTGAGATTAACTTGATTAAAAAAAAATTAGCCTTTTAGGTTTATTTTGGATTTTGTAGGGATTGAACAGCTACTCAAAATGTGAAAATTGAGAAATCCTCCAACCTGTTTGTGACTTCATAGATAGAAATAACACTGGTTCAAGTTCATCATCTAGCATTAGTGAATTCTTACTTATTTCTTTAAAATAAAAAGCTCCCCAAACCCTGTCTATGTGGCCCAGGTAGAGCAGGAACTGTTCAAGTGTGCCAGCAGAAGCCATCAGTGCCATGTGGGCTGCTCTTAGGCACTGCATAGCAAGAGTTGTCACTGTCAGACAGCATCCCATGGGTCAAAGAGTCTTTCCTTAAACTGCTTGGCAAACACATCTGTGTAATACTCAAGTTTCAGATGACCCACAAATAGATGCTCTGCTTGTAAATTCAGTTGCAAAAAAAAAGATCCCAGGAAATCTCTTGGTGACCCTTATTAAAAACTATCACAGGGAGTGAACTACATCCCTCGACTTTGGTGGAGCCCCAGGTCTCCTTCGCTTGCTTGAAGCCCATGATCCGCTAAGGTAACAAACTCATGAACGTGCAATTAAACCTTGCCCATTGCCCCACTCCCCTCAGGTCCAGAGCAGCTGTGGGCATTCCCAGGACCGCCCCACTGCCTGTGACATATCAGGAGAGCAAAGGGGATCTCTTCTGACCCCTCCCTGGAGCATTCCCTGCAGTCCATTGGGACTGGGCTCTCCTTGCCTGCAGCCACAGGGCCGCAGCTCCGGGGAACAGCGCTGTTTTCATGCGGTGCTGTGCCAAACCTCAGGCTGGGCTGTCCTCTCAGCTGCCCCAGGCCCTTTCAGACCCCACCAGTCGTGGCTAATCCCGTTGGACCCCACAACTCTGTCCAGGTGGGGGTCCAGGGTGTCCCAGAGCCCTGCCCGTGCTGCCGGGGCTGCTCCCTCCACCGGGGCTGCTGCGTCCTGACTCCTGCCATCTCCCAAATGGGTGCCAAGGGTGCCCTGCATCACCAGCAGCCAGCCCCGCAGCCTCTCTGCAGAGTTGGACCAGGTGGACAGGGGAGCTGCTTCCTGCTCCTGCCAGCTGCTCGACACTGCATCACCCTTTCCTGCACTGGGAAGGCATTGCTCTACTGGCAGCTCGGGCACCGTCCCTGCCTCCCAGAGCACTGTTGCTGTTGGGACCTTGCAACTCCCTGGCTGGCCATGAGAGCAGGCTAGATTGGATCTGCCTGGGTGACTCTCTTGTGCCCCAGTGGCAGGGCCAGGGCTGTCGAGGGACTGTGCCTCACCGGGGCACTGCCACCCACCCCATGGCTGGGGGGTCACTCAGTCGCCCTGTGCTGGCTGAGGAGGCCACATCCTGGGCCCAGAGGGAGGCTGGGGTGGAGTGGGGGCGGCTCCCTCACCTGTTCCTTTGGAAACAGTGGCTCTGGGACACACGTAACCAGACACACACTCTCATGACTGGCCAGAGGGTCACCAGCTGTCAGAAGCTCCTGGTGTGAGGAGTCTATCTGTGTGGTCACCCCCCGCTGGTCCTGAGCTGAGCATATGGACATGGCGAATGAGCTTGTGTTGCCGCAACAGTGGGGGATACTGTATGACAGCATGTGGAGGGATCTGGCCATGGCCATGTCCAGCCTCCACTCGGGAGCACAGCAAGGGTGCCAGCTCTGCGGCTGTGTCTCTGTCCTTGAAGTCAGCCCTGTCCCCATGGCCTCCACGTGCTGTGGCTGATGGGAGAGGGACTACTTTTCCCATTGAAAGGACATTGAGGGGCCAGGGCTGCCCTGGGGGTGCTGCCACCCTAGGAGCGCACAAACTTCCTTGTCCTGGCCCTGCCGAAATACCGCTGGTTGTGTTCACAGTGTAGCACACATATAGCCAAAAAAGCGGTGCTTGCAGCATCAGCATAGTGCCAGCAGATTGCAAACATTACTGTGGCTACTGCTGGTTCTCTAGTCATCTCCTGCTCAGAAGCCATTGCCTGTGCACGTTTGGAGGCTGCACCCTTCCTTTCTTATCTGTTCCTTCTCCCCAGCCCTGGGTCCCCACTGCCTCCGAGGCTCAGCTGGGCCCTGACCCCGGGAACCACCAAGCCCCCCACCTGCCACCCCCATGAGCAACAGCTCCATAGAGGCCACGGACACCCTCCGTCGCCACCCGCCAGCACTGTAGAGGCTGGCATCGGGGTCCCTTTCTCCTGCCGCTGCAGCCACGCCAGGAACACTGCCCCCTCTGTACTCAGGGACTGTGAGGGGCAGGGCGATGAGTGGTACTTAATTGCGTATTCATGGACTTAGTTACATATTAACTCTTTGCAGTGTGCTCTGAGCATGCTCAGAGGGGAATTTTCAGAGAGAAAAAAACAGTGAAGAATTGAACCCACAAAGAGGAAAACCACGAAGTGGTGGGGGTTTACTCTCCTTACAGCTAAGAGTACTCCTTGCAGTGTTTTCGTGTGATGTACTGCAAAGAGACTCTTTATACTCAGGGGAAGGAAGATGAAGTCCTGGGAAGGTCTGAGACCTTTTGCTCGCCGCTCTGGGTGACAGTATTACTGGTTCACTAATTTCTCCTATGTTCAAAGTGCTTGGGTTAAATTTTAAAAAAATGTCCTTGTTCTTCTCAGGAACATTTCTAGAACACAGGAGCTTAGGAGCTTTTTCCTGAAATGTTTATCACCAATCCTGCCTAGTATATGGCTCAGGGAATTTCCTAATAACTATTCTTGAAAGATCTTACTGTATCTCACCTTCTGACTGCCTGTCTCCCACTCTAGTCCTAAAACTTCCTCATACTCCTCTGCCCTTGGGGACAGGACACTACCTTCTTCCTGGGCTAGCAATGGGACCTAGAGGAGCTCCCCTGTGTGAGGGATGACCTTGCTGGGCCTTGCTGGCTAAGGAGCAGCCTGTGGCAAGAGGAGTTGCTGGAGGGAATTCTCTGAGCTGCCTGGTGTACAGGGGTGAGAGGCATTCGCGTGCCTTGCCGTTTGCCTTAAACACACATTCCAGCACCTTCGCTGACCTCTTAATGGCTCACTTAGTGAAGGACACAGGGCTTGTGAATGAGTGTGTTTGACAGTTCCCCTGTGCCAAGCGATTCAACCATGTTAAGGGCTTGTTTTCCTTCATTAAACAGGAGAAGTAAACTGGGGCATTTGGGGGAAAAAACCCACAAGAACAAAACCCAATCCAAAAACATCCTACCAAAAAAACCCAAATCCAAAACCCCAAGCAAAAAACCCAGAATATCCCCACCTACCCAACCAAACCCAAAGCCAATGAAAAACCCCCATGAACTACACAGAAAAACACAGGCAGAACAAGTTTGTCAGGCTGGAAATAGAGGGGTTATTTCCACTTTTGAGGAAGTTCTGTCAGTCCTCTGCAACATCGCATACAAGAAGTAGAAACTGTTTCTGGTTTTTTGGCTCCTGAGGCTCAGGACTATTGCCATACTTGGGGCATGCTGGTTTTGACAGCATAGGAAAAATTTGTCAAATTACTTTTGCAGGCAGGGGACTACCTTAGCTCCTGCAGTTGAATGTGTCTCCTCAGTCAGGTCTATTACTAGAACAGTGTCAGCAAGTGTAACGAGATAGCAGAAGTGGTGTGAACCAGAGAATCAAAAAAATACCCAAGGAGAGGTATCAATGGACAAAACATAGATATTTGGGGACATAGCAAATACTGGTTAGGAAGGAGAGCTGGGAACACCTAGAACATCATACTAACGGTCTTTGCTGGGACCAACCTGAGTATCAAAATGTTTGCATCTTTTTTGCAATTTTTTTGTAAACTCAACAATTTCCCATAAGAATATATTTTGCCCAAAGCAGGAGGGAGGGAAGACCAGTAATTTCTTCAGGTTAAAATGTTTCATTGCTACTCTTAGTTTTGATGAGAAAAAAATCCCTCCTATTCTTTGCTGGTTTATTGTCTCTCTTCCCCCTTTCAAAGAAAAAGTAGATACTAAAAAGCCCATTTACAGTCATACCTCCGGGTCCGCAGGTTTTGGGTCTCCGTGGGTTCCCGCGAAACATTAAATCCGCGAACGTGGGCATGCCATTAATATGGCAAATTATTGCCATGAATATAGCAACTTCACAACACTGCAACACCCCAGGGCCCCTTACGGCAGTGGGGGGCATTGGAGTCTGAGTTTTTTCCCTTTGACTGCAGTGGCTACGCTGGTCCCGGGACAGGAAGTCCCCGATTGCATACCACAGGTGCCGCACTGTGTAAGTGCTTGCCTTGGGGCTATGCATGTCACCAGGTGCACGGGGCAAGCAGCCCCTGAGGACAACACAGCGATTAGCCCTTGCATTCGGCCACGGTTAGCATCGGCATCACCTCTCCTGACTGTAGTTATGGCCACAGTAAGACACACACATGTGCTCCTGGCACGGTCGGGCTGGCAGTCTGGGCCGTCTGCCTCAGTGGAACGGGATCACGCGGTGCCATGCATTACAATATAAGATTTCCCCACTCCTGGGGTGGGTGGGTGGTTGGCCCACATGCCATGGGGGAACACTGTGCCACCGAACTATACAGTGCCTCTGTGAATCACTGAATAAGATTTGCGGAGAAAATTTCTGCGGATCACTGAGGCTGTGAATGAGAAGGCACAAATGACCAAAGTATGAGTGCATTAACTTTTTGTATAAGAATCTGACAGCGTCCTGAAGACATAAGTGTAATCACAGCCCTTTTGATATCTATTGTGAAACATTTTCTTTGCAACTGGTTTGAAGTGTGGCCATGTAAGCATTAAGAAACTGACAAGCCCTACTTCAGGATGCACTGAAATGGGGTTACTGCTCCTTTACTGGGCACGGGATGAAGCCTGGTCCTGCTTAGACATGTGGGCCAGGCCTGGAGCAACCCTTGCTGTGGCAGAAGACTAGCACAGGGCATCTCTTTCTTCTTCATGTTTGTTTTTCCCTCTTGTGGTGCTGCCTTCCCTGCTGCCCAGGAGCAATGGCTTTGTGCTACATCATGAGCTCACTTTAACTGCAGGGTCACAGCTCTCGGCTCCAAGACAAGCATTTTCCTCCACTGGCAGCTGCTCCTGAACTGCTGGCCCCGATTGCTTCTCAGGCCTTTGTTTAAAACTTGGACAGTTTTTCATCTTTGTTTTAGCACTGGTGCAGCTCCAGAGAAAGTATCAGTGGTGAAAACAATGGCTTATTCATTTTTATCACTCTTTCCTATAGCTGTATAGTGTTATCCTTAATTTTTGCCTACAGGCAAGGTCAGCTCTGAGAGGAGCCAAAAGCCTTGTGCTGTGCTTCGTAGCTAGAGAAGCTCAGTCTGTAGCAATCTTCCCCATAGTAGACTTACTCTCTGGCTGAGGTGTGAGGCAGCCTGATTCAATGAGGAGAAGCCTATGACACACCATCCAAACCCAGTCTAGAGTGGCCAGGTTGAGAGGTTGTTCTCTTTCTCCCAAAACCTCCTGGGAAGGAGGTAGCTGTGCCAGAGGTTAGATGCAGACGTCTGTCATAAGGATGAAGGAAAGGAAAATATATTCAGCTCTTTTCCTATCACTCATTTGTATCCAAGGGAAAGGGAGATGCAGCCCCAACAGGCTGATCCTGCAATTGCTTCGGCTTGGCAGTAGCCTGGCAGTTGCAGAGACTTCTGCCAAGGCCAGTGGGTTCCTTCCATGGGAGGGAGCTGTCTCAGACCCCTGAGCCTAAATGATAGATCGAAAGCAAATCTGATTACAGTGATCTGGTTACAGTCTATACTTGCATGTATGACCATACCAGGTGTTATTTTAGAGAATGTCAGTGTTTTCCATAAAACTGACTAACTAGAGAGGGGAAATAGAATAAGTAAAACAAAAAAGATTTTTTGCAGGGTTTCCAATGAAAGAACAGAACGAAAGAGACCTAGGGCAACATTCAGATGGATCTAAGTAAGCCTGAGAGTGCGATGCTCTCATTTGTGGCAAATTGCAGGTGACAGGCAACCCATAACCTTTCCTTCCCCTTACCAGTTACAGCTCCAAGTCAAGTATACTGGCTCGCTGGGGCAGAAGCACTTGCCACCATGGCATTTGCAAGGCTCAGTCCAGCAGTTAAATGCAACAGCCTCTGCCCTCCCTGGTCAGAAGGCAGCATCACTTACTGGCTTTTAACTTGCTCCCCTTTCAGAGGCACCTGTATGCTATGAAACAAAATGGATTTAATAAACCACAGGCTCTAGTTAAATAAACTTTGCTTTAACTGTTAGTATTTTTAACTGAGGAGGTGTGGAGCACAACAAAAACAACCTGACACAGTAAACATTAAAGAACTGGGTAAGCCCTGCTCTGGTAAATGGGCATAGGGGAGGGAGGAAAGAGATTCATGGCTTTGAAATACAGCTTGCAATGTGGTGCTGGATGCAGAATGTAAATAGATTTTGTGTGGGTGCAGCCCTAATAGGAAATGACTGTGCTTGCCCACATTTGGCTGCCTGGAAAGTGGTGGCTGTGCTGAGCTCACCCTGCTCCAACTCAGCCACAGATGCCTTATTGGACTGTCTGAGTGAAGCTGAAGCTGTGCCTCGGGATGATGGCTGCTGTTGGCGGCTGCTATGGCCACATTGGGCTTTGACACTGCCCCAAAATTTGTGCTTTTCCTTTCTGCATCTCTTCTTGCAGGCTGCTTCGTTGCTCTTTTTCTTAGGCAGGGGTTTGGTGCTGCAAGTGGTGTGGTTCAGAGCTGTTCATTCACAATGGAAGTAGAGTTGTCCCAATGAGTGGCACTAGCTTCTGCTCTTTTCTGATGACTGTACTTGCATTTCAGGGCCATACAGGGTTATATGGCATCACTTATAGTATATGCCTATATGATTTTCAAGAGTGTGCTTATGGTCTTACTTCCCACACTCATTCATTTAAAGATCAATTAAGATTAATTATGTCTTGCCACCTCTGTGCTCTTCTTCTCTGTAAAGCTAACTTGGGAGCCAATTTCGCCTTCACTGGTAGATCTGACATCTTATCTTTCTATTTTGATGGATTTGGTCGTTCAAATATGCTCTCTTTTGTGCTTTAGAATGTCCCTCTCTCCTTGAAACAAGTTTCTTCCTCTCACAGTTGCTGGAGATCATGAGGATTTGCAGTCTAGAGTTCATTAATACTGCTATATAGTTGCTCTCAATGTTAATAAGCCAAATTCAAGAAATCGTGAGCTCTTCTTTCTGTCCTCAATGTATTTCTCTTTTGTTTTCAGCTAAGTGTTTCTTTCATACTGCTCAAAAACATTTGGGAACCATTTTTTTCTACTTCCTACAACCTTGTAATTTACACTTTAGCAGCATTTTTCCTACCAATCATTTCTGTAAAGATCTCTTTTTGTTAACTGATGGGGTTTTTTTGAGAAGAAAACTCATTGTGAGATTTCCCAGGACCCATTAATTTAAATCACAAGTCTTGGTCACTATGGAAGCTGCATCTATTTCTTTGATGAAATGGTAGACTAGGATTGTGGCCAACACCTATAAAAGTGGCATTAGTAGAGTTGTAAGAGTCTAATGGCTGTGAATTTAAACTTCACGTATGATGTAGTAAATTTTACAATCCACATTTTCGATGTAAAACTGGAAATGAGGTACAATAAGCAGCTCCCCCGAGGTAGCAGTATAAAATCTATAGTAAATTCTTACAGCACGACAGAAGGACAAACTGTTAGTTGATAGCTACTGTACTAGGAGGAGTTTCATGCTAACCTTACTTGGGTTATCTCTCTGCTTCTGACCCTTCTGATTTGTAGGTAGTAGTTAAACACAGTTTGTCAGTTTTGCACAAAAATGCACAGGCCAGTAGTGTGTCAAAAGCTGGAGTCAAGTCTTTTTGCCAGAAATCAGAGGGATGCTGTGTAACAGAGTAGAGTAGGAAATCACCTCTTATCTTAGGCATCAGCAGAGTCTTTGATCTCAGTGATAACCTGCGGTGATAATTTTGCGAAGCAGTGGCACCCAGGGGAGGGGAAGACTATGCTTGGCCAAATGCTGTAAAAACAGTACTGGGAGATCCTGTTCTAGATTTGCCTTCCATTGCACAGTGAGTATTTCTCTTTTACTGAATTCATGAGTAAAACAGGTTAATATGGGTTATTTTTTTCTGTGCAAAATGAAAATATTTTTTTCCTTAGAGATGAGATTGTTTTACAGGCTATAAAATAGATGGTACTGTGCTGATTGTCAATTCAGAGAACTTTGTCTGGTAATAGCAAACTAACTAAATTTGCAAAATAGCATGTTAAAATATTCCGCAGGAAAGTTAGTATGCTCTTTTGGCAGCTATAAAGAAAAGTTGCTTCTGTTTGGTTTTTCCTCTGGGAAAGATGTCATTCTGCGTGGGATGCTTTTCCTTTTTCTCTGCTCTGCCACCCTCCAGGGCTTCTGGGGAACTGCTTATAGGTGCATAGATATGAGAAGACATGTGTGAGTTGGTTCCCCACCTGCCAAGAAGTGGGGAACTGGAGGCTGCAGATACCCACTCTGCAGCCAGAATAGCCATTGGCAACCTTGCATTGCCCTTCCTGCCATGTGCACTCAGCCAGTTTTTCCCACATACTGCCCTGTCCCACTCAGGATGTGATAGCACAAGGTGCCTGCCCAGGCTGTCAGGAGAGATGCTCATGCTTTCCATGTCCCAGTCTTGCATGGGCATGACAGACAGCGCAACATCTACATACTCCCAAATATCTAGATGAATGATTACAAAAAGCGCTATTTTTGAAGGCATAGCAGTTGATTATGCATTTGACAGAAGGTTTTAGGAAATAGGCAATGTGGGATGTACTGGGAGGAAAAAAAAAATCAATCTGTGTATTTGTCTTTTAACTAGTTGGAGACACATTGGCACATATTTTTGGCACATTAATGAATTCTGCCTTATTTAATCTCTGCTACTCTTATAATATGAATTTGTGTTCCATTTGGGTGTTAAAAATCAGAAAGTCAGAGAGTTAAGTTTCTAGAGGAAGTTATAATCACTTCAAGCTCCTGAGCCGGAATGAGGAGGCAGCCACAGTTGCTCTGAAGGAGAGCAACCAGACAAAAGGCTTCGTAGTGCAGTTTGTAGCACGTTCCTGTAGCTGTATCTCGGTGAGAGGGAAGGCTCTGTGCAACAGCGTAGCTCCCTGAAACTTCCTGGCAAACACTGTGGCTCAGCCACACGCTCCAGCCCAAGCTGCCGGCTGTGCCGGAGTGCACAGGCCAGGGAGCTCTGACAGCCTCAGCAAGCATGCTGGGGGTTGCCCTTTTTCAGATTCAACTTTGCCAGTTTATTTGCATCTGACTCCATCCTGCTCTAAAATTGCAAGACCTCCGTGCTTCTTGGCGATGGCTTATTTTCAACAAACATAATTCTTTTTCTTTCTTTCCTAATTGTATGTCCACTTTTACTTTTTTTCTTTATTTGAATGCATACAGAAAGGCCATGTACAAAAGATCTTGCAGTTTGACATAAACAAGGGCTTAGATAAGAAAGCATTGTATCTCTCATGGAATAAGGATTAGTTAGATTTTTTTTTTTTCTTCCCCCAGTGAAGAATTATTTGAGACAAGAAAAGGGGAAGATTTTAGAGAAAACAGCACTGTTTTGAGCCCGAGTCACTACAGTTTGCCTAAACAGCAGGGTATGGGCAGCCCCATAGAAACTTGGTAACTAGGTCAGTTTTGCAGTGTTACACTTGCTCCCTTAGTGTTTTAGGAAGAGTGGCTGGGATGGTAGCTGGGCTAGCTGGATAGTATAAGCTCAGCAGCACATTTTAGAGTATCAGCTAAATGTGGCCTCCGATTTTCCATAGCACAGTTTCATTGAAATCAAAACATTTCATGAAAACAGGTAAATTGTTGGTTTTGTGAGGTGAAAAAAAATGTTGATTTTTTTTTTTTTCCCATGCTTGGGAAAACAATTTTGTTTTGACAATGTCAAAATAACAGGCTTTCAGAGAATTGTTTAGAAAATTCAAGAAAGTGATTTTGACACAGGCATTTTTTTCCAGTGTGAAATTGTTACTTGATTAAATGTTTGACTTAAATTTTCTAGAAAAAGTAGAGTTAAATGGGGGTATTTAATCCTGAGTAATTTTGACTGATTTCCAGTATTTTTTGCAGTTCCTCACACTGGTTTTTCATCTCACAATTTCCTCTCTGCCTGTTCATCCTCAATAAGGTTGACTCATAAAAGCACGTAGGGTATAATTTATTTTACAGGAAACACTGGAAAATTTGGTATTTGTTTTATCACTTTTGAGACAAAATATTTTGAAAACATCAACAACAGCAATGTTAGAAACAGAAATTGTTTTTATTTTTATATTTTATTTTCTGACTGACACGAAGCTAAATTCCAAAATCAGACTGGATTTTTTTATGAAATGTAAGTGTTGAGGTCTGGTCTGCCTTAGGGTTTTTGGGTTTTTTTCCCCCCTATATTTCTGAAAGAAAAGAATTTAGCAATACTATAATAATGAATGATTTCATTAGTGCTAAGCTGAAGTGAAAATAGTTTTTAATCTGTAAGAAAACCCAGATTTTTTTTTTCAGGCATGGAAGGATGTAGAGGAAGGTGTAAATTCCACTTTCCATCTACACGCTGTGTCAAATACAGAAATGCTGTTGATCCCCATGCTGAACAACTTTTCATGAATGGGGAAGAAGGAGGGAAGGACACCAAGTTTAAACCACAGAAAATTTAAACACCATCCAGGTGGATGCTGATGCCCCAGGGACCACTCCCTTGGGTAATGCAGAGCAGCTGGGGGTTTGTAGGCCTGATGTGAGAAGGGCTTGTGCCTCCCTGTGGAGTCACCTTGCCCATGGCAGGGTAGGTCCGTCTCTGGTCCAGCTATCAGGAGCCTGTGTGCCCCACTTGCAGCCTCGTGCATAAGCACTTTGAGATTTCATTTTATGTGAAGTCCAGCTGTCCTCAGTTTTTGAAGTACTTTCTCTAGCATTAACAGATGTTCAGTATCACTTTGCTGCTGTAATCAGGGTGTCCTTGATCTTCATTACAATGCACAGAACCCTTGTGAGCAACTCAGTGCATTATGTGTCTGTATTTTCTACCTGGTCCTCTGGAAGACCACAGCTATGGAGGCAGTTCACTGTAGTCCCTGGGCAGATTTGCACATCTGGCAGAACATTGCAGTCAAATGAGGCAGAAAAATAAGTGGCTGCTCAAGTTCATCACAAACATAGCCTAGAAGAAATTAATTTAATTTGCAGAGCTGTTTGGAAAAGCCTGAGTGTATGTATTGGTTTATTCCATCTGATGTCTGAATTGCTGTACTATCCATTTCTCACTATTATGTCATTTAACTTTCTTTTTAAGGTGTAATTCATCTTTTCTGGAGGTTGGGGAAGTGGTGCAGATCAGTTTGTTTACAAGACACCGGTTTCAGCCTGGTCTATATCACCAGAAAAAAATTGTGCCATCTAATGACTCCTCTACTCTCATCCCATTTTTCAGTGGAAAACCGTTTTATCAGAACTCCCTTGGTGGAGGCTCCACTCTGTAAACAGCATCCATTGCCAATGGGAGCAGTGCTTGCCTACCAATGCTGATACCATCCTCACGGGTACCTTACTTGCAGTCTAATCACTTCTGCACCTCAAGTGCCCTATTCCTCCTGCAGCAGTAAGTCTTCCCATTAAATGAGAGATGTATCTTTTGGTTTCTGTTTGCCTTTTCTCTGAGGTAGGTTGTGCTACTGAATAATGATGTATGTCCTGCTGCTGATAGTGATGGGGAGGGTAATGCTTTAGTGCAAACCTGGTAATAAGAAAACTATGTCTTTAATTTACTGTAGTTTATTACCTATTAAATTAATGTCCCATGCATGTGGAACATGGTAAATTTGTCCAAGTTGCTTGGTAGGCAGATTTTCCTGAGTTCACCTCCTAAATCTCTTAGTATAATATGGGTAAAGGATACGCACTTCCTAAAACTAGTGAAAGTTGTCCTTGTCTTCCTTCATTATTTCAGTTCTCTGTTGCACTCTTTTTTATGAGGTACCTGCTGCAACGGGTGCTGGAGCGTCTGTGGTGGCTCCAGGCCTCTGCCCTTTTCTGCATCAGTTTGTTTTTTCTATGAAAATAGAGGCTCCTTCTAAATGTGCTGCTTTTCTTAGGAAATAGGATGAATGTTGTGAGTTGTACAAGTGAATCTATATATTAGTTAGATAAAACCAATCAAAACCAAGTTGCTTGCTAGATCACAGTATCTGGCAAAAGAGTAATTAGATAGGCAGTGTGCTGTGCACTAAGGTGACCAAGCCCATGAGCCAAGGCACACTGGTAAAATGAGGCATCACCCACAGCAGCGGACTGGGGTTGACTGCCCTCTCTGGAAGCCTGGCTAGGCTCATGTTACTTTTTTTTGGCTCATTTGTGTCTGGAATGAAGCTCCTAATTCCAAGACATTAAGGGAAGTCTGTACAGTTGCTAAGTTTTCATAGAATTTATTTGGAGCTTAGTTATACATAGGTGATGTCATGTGAGGTGAGATTCTTACAGCTGTGAGGTCACCCTTAGATTTGTGATCTGAGCAGGTGTGGTGGTTGTCTTCTTTTCAGAGGTGTCCTTCCCCCTACTTAAAATCTTTGCCATCTTTTCTATGTAGAATTCAGAAACATTTTCTGAGGCACAAGAGCATGGAAACGAAACAAATATGGTTGCTTCAGGGCAAAAAAAGAAAGGGAGGATGGGATCAAGCAATAAAACCTCCATGAACACTAAGCTAATAATCTTTTAAAATCAATATTCATTAACAGAGAGATCACAACTACTAATTGTATGGTTATTGCCTGGCATGAGGACTGTCCAGTTTTACCATTCTGGGTTGGAGCAGGATATGCCCAGAGATTTTGGAGACCTAGTTTATATTAATTTGCCATTTTAACTCTGTGGTTGCTGTTTCTGTGTACTCCTGAAAGCAGCACCATGTGTTCACTTAGTGTTCACATGCTCAGAGTACTAAAATAATTGCTGGTTTGGGACCAGGGCAGGGTTTTTCACAGGAGTCAGATTTTAATTTTTTTTGTACTCTCTGTAGTTCAGAACCTAAGTTCATCCAGAACCCATATAGGAAACTTCTTTAATTCTTTTTCTCTCATAGGACTTGTTATAGTTAGGAGGTTTAGTCCTTTTGCCATGTGATTTTAAGTTTATTGCAAGGTGATTTGTGGCCAACAGCAAGTGGAGATGTTGGAGAGCCCCTTGTAAAAGCAACATAGAGACAGCAGGAGGCTGTAGTTTCCGATCTTCACCGTATTTTCTGGACTGAAGTTTGTCACATCCTTGTAACTCTTTTATCTGTAAAGTACTGACAAGTACTTTCATTCTTCATTTTCAATTTATTTATCATATATATGTATGTATGATGTATGGTTTGTCCTGTGTAAGACGTCAGTCAGAACGACTGTTTTTGCCTTTCTTCATAGCGGTCAAAATAAAAATGCTAGTTAGATTTGATGTGGGCCACAGAAAGTTATTATTTGCTCAAATGCAAGCCAAGCTTCTCCTGGCAGCTGAGTTAGAGACACAGCTTCTAAAACTCCAGAACAGTGATCTCTCTGAGATGCAAGGTTTGTCCTGTGTAATGGCCTAATATAACCCTAACTGTTGACTTAGAGAGTTGTAGGTGTATGTTTGTGGAGAGTGAATTTCTAAGTGTGCAGCTTGGCCTGGTGAAGGTAAAGAGCAGCCTCTGGTAGGCAGAAACTTGCTCTGGTAGAATGTCTTGTGCCAGGAATGGAGTTATTAATTCTTTAAATAAAAACTCACATAAGATTATGCCTTGTGGAGTCAGATCTGTAATGGTGACTAAGAGCCATGGGGTGCACTCATGCAGTGGTAAGAAGCCAATGTTTGGGGCTGGAAATATATTTATGCTCATCTTAAGTAGACCAATGTGTCCGTTCATGCTACAGCAATCTTTTACACAGTTGTTACTTATTATTATTTTCCAGATTGAATTAGATGCTGTACATGTA
Organism: Pitta sordida; assembly: GCA_013390025.1. Lineage (NCBI taxonomy): Eukaryota > Metazoa > Chordata > Aves > Passeriformes > Pittidae > Pitta > Pitta sordida. Next base: position 224,737 of record WEKX01005993.1, read on the forward strand.
CAGAACATAAAGACGGGCCCTGCCCAGAAAAACTTAATATGGATGTGACTGCTTAAGCTATTTTTTTTTTATTATTTGAAAATAAATACATAACAGCTGCTGCCGTTCCAGAGGAAGGAATGAGCCTACAAAATATCTGGCTTATATAAAAGTTAACAGTTCTTTTAAGTTACAGTCAAGTGATGGAGTGGGTGTGAAGGGGTGGGAAAGTACTCAAATTGCCCATGGCTCTGGACTAACTGGTTTTCCTGCTAATCAAGTCAGCAGTGAAATTGTTAACAATGTTGACATTCACATTGTCACCATCAAGCTGCAGCCTAAACACTCCCTTTTGATTAAAGGCGACATCTTAAATCTCTCCTCGCTATTGTTGGAGCATTCCAGCGGCTTGAGCCAACAGTCTGTCCTTACATCCCTTCTTGGAAGGTTTTCCTCCTAACCAGAGAACTAAGAAACTTCACTGTCACTGAAAATAGCTGAGAACTTGCTTTCCTTTGTATGGGACGGGGCACATCTTGCCAGCTGTAACTGCAATATTTTTTCCCTCTGTTGAGAGGATGTGGCTGCCTATTCTGTGACTTGGCTGCACACAAAGGCAATGACAGACAGAGGTTACTTGACTTTTACCCACAGTTCAAACGTGGGTTTAAATTACAGGTGCAAGTTCTCTGGTTATAAATTACAGTTGCAAAAAAAGGGGAGCTGGCCCTGGAATAAACTATGCTATTCACTTTAGCAGTGGGAAACTGAAGATGTATGAGGGATGTAGCTGGAGAAAAGTTAGCATCTTGTAACCACCTGTTCCACTGCAGTGGGATCCTTGGAGAAAATTAAAGACAAATATATGTTCAAAAAAAGGCAGGGCTTCTCCCTCTCTACTCCTTTATCTTCATTTAATCAAAATCAGGCAATATGTTTTTGTACGGGTTTGCTTCCCTTAATAATGTGGAGGGACATGAATTTGCCCCAGTGTGTGAAACAAAGCCCAGTTAAATTCAAAGCCATGCCCTAGGACACCCAACCAGAAGAGGGTTTGAATGGAAACGTTGACATAGCCTGACCTACAGTGGTAGTGCAGTGCCTCATTACAGTAATCACAGAAAGCATGGGAAACTGGAGCACAGCCCTGGGTGGGGTGCAGCAGTGGTAGGTTTTATAGGGTGCCACGTGTATTGGAAACGTGGTCATAAACGTGCATAAAAATTATCATCTTCAACTTAATAAAATGAGTCAGAGTAAATAGGGAAATGTAAAAACATATTCTCTGCTTGTTTCATTGAAAAGGGGTTTGGCTCTAGATCTTTGGTCATTCTTTTTGTGGAAGGCTTTTTTTCCCCATTTTCTCAAGATATGTGTGAGTGAGGACACATAAAAAAAGAAAAAGAAAAGGAGGAAAAATATTCAATCCATTTATATCGGTCCTAAACAACTTAACTATATTGCTTTCTGTCCTACCCAGTCTCTCTCTTCACTTGGCAAGAGTCTGTAAATGTTTTTCCCCTCACTGCAGAGCAACTTCTAGAAGGCTATGGGCACAGGAGGATGCAGGTCACATCCACCCACAAACCCCGGCGCAGATGCATGGGTTTGAATACTTGACAATACTGGGGACAGTTTCTCTGTCCCCTCAGGGCTGTGATAAATTTGAGTGTCAGAGGGTAGGAAAATAAGCTTAGTTAAAAAAAGTTAGAATGGAGAAAGTCAGAAAATCTTCATAGAAAACTACTGGATCTGCTCACCTCACGGTATCTTGATTTGTTGTGTGGAGGTTTCTTGGGAGTGTTGGCTGCTAATAGTCCCCAGAAGTTGTAAAGGAACATTCTGTGCGTGGCAGTCCTCTGTACTAGGGAAACAAGGGCCAGTTCCTGTCCTCTGCAATGCCGTGTTAGGTAGTAAGAATTTTTCTTGGGCTGGATGTCCTAATGCTGTGACAGTGCCTGATTCCTTTGCTAGTTGTGCCCTCCTTTTTTCTTTGAAGTCCAAAATAACATCTTCTACTAAAGGGAAAAATGGGATAAATACTTTCTCATTTGTTCAAAAAGTAATGTGGTCCCAGTGGTGTCCTGAGGAGGTTTGACCCTCCATATGCTGTTCCCGCATTCTGTGGCATGACAGATGCAAAAGGTCCTTTACCATGGTGGCATGACAACAATGTGTATCCCTGATTATCAGCAGTGTGTCACTCCCAAGGTTATGGAGTGCAAATGGTTCTGTAACCATTAAAAATTAATCTCTATGTTCCCTGCTTTGTCAGTCTGTACATAATTGTCTACATTCAAATTTTGGTCAAGCTGGTGAAAATAAAGAATAATCCAATTGAGTTTATAATTGCTCAATCTGGTATAATGTTTAGCCAAATAAAGTGTCTGCCTTCCTCTCTCTGTACTTATATATATATATTTACATGTATATATAAAAATATATGTCTGCATAAATGTTTCTGTGTATACACAGTAAACCCTCATTACTTTGTGGTTCTAATCTCGCAGGTTAATTTCTTTGCAGGATTTTTCTTCTGTGAAGATGGCCCTCTGTTTCGCGGTGTGTTCGCGACTGTGCATGAGCTGGTAGTCATTAATATATAAAGATAGACAGTCATTAATATGCAAATTACCCCCGTCCATCGCACTATCCCCCTCAGTCCCAGAGAACTCTGGCGGAGTGTCAACCCTACCTCACTTGCCGAAGCACAAGGGGAAAGGAGGCTCCCAGTGCCCATGGGGATGCCGTGCAGGGAAAAAACCCACTTCCCTTTGCTCCTTATCCATGTGTGCCAATGCCCCACTGTGTCCCAGCTTGTGTCCCACCGGGGGGACCCAGCCACAGTGCTGTGCTGCCAGATTCTGGTTGTGGGTGGGCACAGTGCCTGCTCTTGCTTGCAAGCAGGGAGGTGTTTGAGCTCCCCCCTCTTGCTCAGCTCCTGGCAGTGATCTCTCAGGCTGATAAAATGAGGGCAGAACCCAGCCACTCAGACCCCCACTGGTTCCTGGGTCGTGCTCACAGCGGTTCCAGGATTTAAACACTTCTTTTTTTATTTGGAGCATGGCAGCAAGTGCCAAACGCGGTGTAAGTGAGCCACTGCACCCTCTGGGGTCTGGGCTGCCCACTGCTGCTTAGCACGCCCTTACTGCACCAGGGAAGGCATTGCTCTGCTGACGGCTCAAGCACTGTCCCCATGTCCCAGCACATTGTTGCCACTGGGGGCTTGGGACCCCCTGGCTGGCCGTGAGAGTGAGCTAGGTGGCGGCGTGGCTACCCCAGGGATTCCCCCAGGACTCTCCAGGGAGGGAGGGGTCAGAAGATATCTCCTGTGTTGTCACAGGCTGTGGGGTGGTGCTGGGAATGCCCGCCAGCACTCCAGGGCTCTGGTAGATGGTGCGATGGGCAGGACTTAATTGCATATTCATGAGCTGCTTATCTTTGTGGAGCAAGGGCTTCACAGTCTGAGACCCCAGGCCCCATGATACTCAAGAGTCAACTGTATATGTGTAATGAAAATGCTCCATACTCCAAGCCAGGTTTTTTCAAAGATGGAAAAAATCCATCCAAGAGGATCATACTGGAGGGGCAGTAAAAATGGCGGGGGGAGAGAGAGAAGGAGAAGTATTATTATGGGCAGTATGGGTGGAAGGTGGAGTTAAGTAAGATTTTTGCATTCCAGTTCTTGTGTGTACCTGCACCATTTTATTTGGAGCATACTGTCATGGTAGAAATAAAAACAAAGTTCATTTACTAAGAGGAAATAAACCCATGAAGACTTGAACTAGCAAAATGTAAAACATGCTGGTGGCATTGACCTCTTCCTCCTTTACCTTGACAAAAACATAAATTGAAAAGGTAATGTTTCTGGAAGAAAACTAGTGCTGTGACCTGCGCTAATTAATCTGCCCATCAGATATGATTAAGCACTTTCAAATCTGGCAAATTGCCACTCTTCTCGAGACATAAATGTAAATAAATTTGAAGGTGGTAAAACACAGACCTCCAGTGATACTCTGTCAGCAGCTCTGACCAAAGAGCAGGAGATACTCAGCCTCCGAATGCTTGGTACCTGATAATAAAAATGTATTTTCTGCGTGGAGATGAGGCAGAGTGCACCACCATCTGCTCAGACCTCTCTGACGTTGAGCAGTTCATGCACCTGCTGAAAGGCTGTCGCTCTTGGATGCAGTCCCCAGCCACAGAACAGGTACTGGGCTGGAGGGCAGAGCTGTGCCCTCCCTTGGTGTGACTTTGCCACTTGTTTTTATGGAGGCTTGAGACAGAATTCACATACAGGGGTTGGTTGCTGCGGGGAGAGCAGATGACCCACGTGAAGGGGCTGTGCTTCATGGGGAGTGGACTTGCAGGCGTTTTCCAGAGCTGCTTTTGCAGCCAACTCTTAATTCCTTTGCCCTGTGAGGTGAATGAGAGCAAACTTTCCAGGGAAAGCTGCGGGACACCTTCGCCATGCTGACGGCAGCCTGAGGTTGCTTCCCATGCTTGGGTGCCTGGCCTGGGAAGGTGACACTATCTTCAGTTAGTGCAGGTGTTGATGGATCAGTCCTGTCTACTCTGCCTGTGTATGTACAATAAAAAAAGAACAGAATATAGATAAAAGTGATGTCTGACTGTTCAGGCGCTCTGACTATGCCTAAAAACAGTGAAGTCCTGAAAGTTTATAAATATAAGCTTTACTTTGGATCACCTTGTTATAGGCAGTTAATTGTAAGAAAGGGCTTTAAAGTATGTAAAAGAGGAGACGGTTAATGAATGTGAAGGAGAGGACAGTATGTCAAAGGTCCTCTTTCTGAGTGTTCCAATTTGTCAAAGCTCTGACTTGCAGTACCAGAGCTGTAAGATGACTGTAAGTAAGACCTTGTAGCCCCTGGTGCAGTTGACGAAATGAAAGCTGGCTGGCTTGTGCAAGAGTGGTGGTTCTTCCCTTTTCACAGGGTCTTTGAAAGAAAGGGAAGCTGGCGATGCTGAGGAGTGGTAGTCTCAGCCCCCAAGAGGCTAGTGTTGAAATCCAAGCTCTTTGAAGGCATTTAGGTCACAGTTTTCTGAGAGTAACAGTTTGAGGGTGGTTTAAATAAAGATCTTATATCTTCATGTACCTGAGAAAAGGCCTGGTTTTCATAGGTGCTGAACCCACACTTGACGAATGATTGACTGATTTCTTTACAAAAATCCTTTTCTTTGTGTAACTGTCTCTGAAGTTTAATCCTCGGTTGTAGGTGGTGCGAAAGCCTGTTTAGTGGAGAAGAAAAGGGTTGGGTTTTTTTCTCCCTCTGTATTACACAATAGTACTGAAACTACTCTGAGAGAGCAAAGTAATTTACAGGTTTCAAAGATTATTCCAGGATGGAGTACTTTTCCCTGCTCTAATATCCACATGGAGCTTTGCTGGTATGGAAGCAGGAGGTGCCTCTCAGCTTGCAAGGAGGACTCCGTGGATTCAGCAGGACTCTGTTTCCTTGAGCATGGCCAGGCTTGCAGGTCTGTGTATTTCTCTTCCCCATAAAAGCTCTGCCCTTCTGTAGAGGAGTCTGATTGCTGGTCACCTTGCTGCCGTGGCATGGTCCCTTTTGCAGGCAATCTGTACTTGTTGCCATTCACTTACGTATATGTTGTCTGCAACCTTGTCATAAGACATCACGCGATCTGAACTTCTTTCCACTGCTCCCTTTGAGCCAAGAGCTGAAGACTGAAATAGGGCAGTGCTGAAACAGGGAGAGCTAAGATGCCTGCAGCAAATGCACCTGGATTGGTCTGCTGCAGTATTTTATACGCATGTCTCGTTCAAGCCAGTGCAGCCCCTTGGCCGTCTGCAAGTGCAGACAGAGGCCACTGGAAGGAGGGAGAGGAAATGTGCCTGCCAGAGTACAAGGAAGTGATTAGGTAAGGCAATGAAGAGTGCCTCCTTCAGAGATGAGCCTGAATTGGGAAATGGGCTCCTCTGGTCACCATGATCTATCTGTACCTCTTGTGACTGGTGGCTGCAGAGTGAATGAAGTCCCTGGTCACAGGTAATGAGTGCACCTGGAAGATAACAAATTCATTTGTGGAAGCAAGTCAGTGGTGCTGATCTGCTTGGGGACATACAGATCAGGTTTGAAAGAATGAAATTCTCCTAGATACTGCTACCTCACCTGCAGGCTACTGGATTTCCGGGCTATCAGCCCTGCTTTACAATTCAGAGCAGAAACAGGTACCGCAGGGATTTTCAGTATCTGTGCCATGGCAGTGGAAGGGTTGTCAGCACAGTGTGTGGTTCATCATTCATTAGTATGTTAGAGAACAGCATGAAGAATTTTACGCAAGAGCTACAAGCCCTGGTTTTGGATCTCCCTACTCATCCAAGGCAAGTACAGCACGTTGCAGCCATTAAATAATATTAGTTCAAGGGCTTATGTTCCTAGGCAGAGTTTGATAAAAAAAAGTAGAGAAGACCGCGTCCATTCTTAAAACTGCTCTGTGCTTTGGAAATGGTTCAGTTCTGCACTGCATTGTTAGGGAGATGGCTTGAAGTGCACTGTAGAGTCTGAACCAGCGACCTGTGAACTCTTCCGTGCCACGGCAAGTCTTTAGTCTGCTAATTGTCTGTTTTCATGAATCGTTACCAAAGGATTCCTTGGCTAGTGCACCTCTTCCTCCCAAAACTTCACAATGCTCTGAGCAAATAATCGTTTCTTAAATACAACCAAACAATAGTATCTTACACAATAGGGAGATACTTGTTGGTTGATGGGGAAAGCAAGCCTTGAATACATCATGCATCTTCTGTATAAAATATATGTAATGGAATGCATTTTCTGGTAAAATATATTATAATCCATTAGCCTTGTCGTGTAATTAAAAAAAAAAAATCCACACCAATCCCAGCCAAACCACATAAAACTGGCACCTTATGTTTCATTAATGAAATAAGCAAAGTAGAGCAATTGTCCTTGGCTGTAGGTCCATGTTCTTATGTGACAGCGCCTTCCACACAATTATTTCATCATAAAATGAAAGACTAACATTATTTTCCTTGCAACAGTTTTTAATAACATTCTTTGGGGAACACTTAAGAGTCTTAAGAGTCTTAAATTACTAGCTTTTTTCAGACACATACATATTGGCACTTGTGTTTATGAATGCATTTTACTGTTTCTTTTTGTTTGAAATGTGGATTACATGAGACTCAGAGTAAGTATGGTTTTAGCCTCCAGATCTGATAGTAAATGAAAATCTATTTTCATGAACATCTACAGTGTTTTTGAAGTTGTTTTTTTATGAAAGTTAAAAATGAATCAGTTGCCTGTCTGCTCGCCCTATTTGTTTTTAAATGGTATCAATATGTCTGAGAATTTTCTGTATCTTCTCCCAGTTCAACAAGTACTACAACAATGACAGTTTAAGTAGGATTTTTGATTTATGAAAGGAAACATTTATTTTCCCCATGAAACCCACATTTTGGTGAAGTTCATTACCATTTTCTATAAAAGCTTTTCTTTCCCCAAAGGCTGTACGTATTTAGTTAAAGAAGAAAACATCTAGAAATATGAAGAGCTCCATAGATTTCAAGAAGCGGGATGGGAAAAAGCTAGTAGGAATAGAGATCTCTTAACCTTTTGCTCTCAAACCTTAAATATTCCATAGATGTTCACATACCTGGAAAAGGGGAGGACAAGTTCTTTGCCACTGAGTTAGCTTCAGTCTGATACCTGTCAACTTTTGTGCAGGTACCTCAGTGAGAAGTGCTTTACTGCTCCTCTCTCCTTTGAGGCTGTTTGTTCAGGTTGGCAGTCTCTAGCATTGTCATCTCCCGAAGTCAGGCCAGTGTGCGGTAGCATCATTTATTGCAACTACTCTTTCCTGAGCCCTTCCAGGGTACAGAGCGCTACCTTGGCTTCAGTGGGGACAAACTTGAAGCTCTCACTGGCCCTTGAGAATGAATTTACCTCATTTCAGGGGTAAGAGGAAATGCAGCAAATGCCATTTGTGCATTTGCCTAAGTTACCATCCACAAATTGCCCAACTTCTGGGTTCAGCTCTCCAGAGAGAGACCATCACAAGCAGAGAATTTAATAGTCAAGTGAACAGACAATAACATTTGTGTTTGATCTTGCTTGGAGTTTGCAGGTGCCATTAACATGTGTTTTCTGTTTCTTCACCTCTTCTACTTCTCTTTTTACACCATTCTCACAAATTTAAATTTATATTATGGGAAAATTGTCACCAGGAAAAGAATTACCCAGACTTAGTACCAATCAGGCAAAATATTACAAGCAGGTACAAACTTTACTCCGTGTGGCACAAAAGAACATACTGAAGATCAATTATCAGTTGCAAAGTTTCAGCTTATTTACATGAGTCATTTGTACAATGGCTGAAAAAAGAGCAAAGATTATCAAAGGGCTTTTCTTTATCTAAATGTGCATGTTTTTATTCATCTAAAACAACAACAAAAAGCTTTAGGAACTCAAGAAATAAAGAATAAGAGCTAAACTTTCTTCTTGTTTGTACCTGCCAAGCCACACAGAAGTCAGCAAACTGGTACGGGTGTAAACCCACAGACAATGTAAATCTTTACATTTTTTGCTACAGAGCTCTCACTTGCTGCTTGAGAGTTGAATGGATGATCTCAAGCCGCAAAAGTCTGAATCCAGTTTTCTACGTCTAGATGTGCTGTCCTGTCAGATTGGGCAAGTACTTGGCAGCTCTGAGTTTGACAAAAGCCCCAGAGTGTTTTGGAAGAAGGATGGCTAAGTATTATTTTTGAGCCTAAAGTGATCTTCTACTTACGTAAAATTTGGTTGTATCAATGTTTACACAGCCATTTCTGTTCTGTTGGCCCCTTCTAAAATTTGAGTTTGCTTGCCAGTTTTGGATCTGGTTAGTAGATGAGACTCTAGCTGCCCTTCAAAGTACATGATCAGCTATCCCAGGCTTCTCAAAATCAAGTAGTTCGTTTTTCTAGCAGGAGAAATCTTCTCCCAGTGAGATACACATGCAAATTAAAGTTGGAGTTCACACATGGCTACAGACATGATTTGGTACTGCATTTGGATAGTTCATAGTACAGGTCTATGATGTATTTGAACAATGAAGGGAGCAATACTTAGACGTCTGAGTCTGAAGCTCAAAAGATACGAAGATTTTAAGGCAAAACCTCCTCTATTTTTTCCTTCTATAAATCTTACCTTTTTTCAGAAATCATAGAGGAAAAAAAAATTGGTAGTCTTCACTACCTACAAATTTCCTTCCTTGCCTGAAGAAGCTTTTTGATGTTCAGCCAATCTCCGAGGGTGCTTGGCCTTCAAAATATGTAGTTGGAAATCTTATATAGTTGTTTCTGGAAACCTTTTCAATATGGCATTTCAATTCCTTAAAGTCTAAGTAAAAGAACACTTTTAAAATTATCAAATAATGCAATTCCCAAGTGACATTACTGCTGAGTGAAAATAGAGATGGAAGCAGAGAAGTGGCTTTTGTTAAGTGTGTTGATAGGAAGAAGTGCCCTATGCCTATGTCCCAATCCATGACTGGTTCCCATACAGAGGGGACTCTCCTTATCTCGGAAGAATACCAGTGTAATAAATGGAGATGTGCGAAGTGCCATTTCGTGGGACTGTCTGAGAAAGTTAATGGGTTGGGTTGAACTGCTTGGCATGTATTATTCACTGCAGTCTACCTTTGAGTCTTGGCACCACAGCACAGTTGTAGCTTTACGCAGTGAACAACAGAAAAAGTGTGTCTGAATTTTTCCATCAACCCTCAAAAGACTTTGTATATGAAACTTTGTTAGAGATACTAATTCAGAAGAACTTTGGCATTGATTAAGCAGGTCACATCTGATGTATTATGCATAAATGAGCCTAAAAAGTGTTAGTCTTCACAAATAAAGCAAATGCAATAAGGTGATATACATTTCTTTCTGAAAACCAGCAGTCACTTGGACTCAATAAAGAGTAATTAATAGAATTTTAAAAGATATGCTATATAATTCCATGATTTATATTTAAGGCTAGGATGAAATAATACACTATATTGGTATTGAACCACAATGAATAATAAGATTATTTTTACTTTGCAAGAGGTCACAACAAATGTTTGAGATTTAAGATGCCATAGCTACAAATTTAGCAGAAAGTAGGCATTTAATGATAGATTTCATTGCTGTGGTTTAGGTTTTATTTTGAATGTTTGTTTTGTCTTAAAAACACTAATGCTAAAATGTTGTCTCAAATCTTTATTTTCAAATTACTTATTATATCACCATAAATTACAGGGTGCAGTAAAAGCCAGATTTAAAAGGAGGCATATTTTACTTTCTCATATTGCTAAAAATAGTTCAATGCTTATGAAACACAAATCATCATTAAAAAGCTTCTTTTTATACAACTGAAGTTGCTAGTGCTGAACTAGCGGCTTTCCTCCAAGTGGCCCAATGGACTGCTCCATATTTAGGTCTGTAATGGTAGAGGTTAACTTTAGGAAGTCCGAGTAAAACTGTAATCTATAATCCTACCACAATTACAATGTTTTCTGTCAAATGCTAGTGAAGTCTCTGGGGTGAATGCTAGCAAATACCTTGTAAAGATGTTCTTATGTTTTGATACTTTAGCAATTTCAGCACATGTTACTGGATTCATCAAGAGACCTGGGCTGCAACCCAGGACTGTTTAGAGGCTGTGGGTTGCAGTCAGCTCTCAGCACTCAGCCAGACGCAAAGGGTGGAGCACGTAGTTGATAGCAGAGAGATGCATATGCCACGTTGACAAGATGATGGGTAAACAAAGCTTAAGGGACACTTGTTAAACTCAACATAGCCAAAAATGAATCTTTTTCATTATATTTTTAGAAGGATTCAGCCTAAGGAAAACATTCACCTGTGTGACCTGAGGAAAAGTCTAAAGAATTGGTTGCTATTTAGCCATCACAAAAAACATATGTGCATCTTTTTTGGATGCCCTCATCAGTTCTTTCCTTCTGGGCATATTTTTGGAAGACTCGTGCGTCTCCCTCTGTGAATCAGAGTATCCTGCTGGCTTGTCAGAGTGAGGTGGGACCAACACTCTTCAACCCTGAACCTAAATCTTATCTAATAGGTCTAACGTAGGGCTGCCAGCAGCCAGTGTTCTTTTACCAGGCCACTGAAGGAATTCTGCATTACTGCTGCAAGTGCGGTGCTTGTTTCCTCAGCTCATGGTACAGTCTCTGTAAGGGGGAATCTGAAGGATGTGACCATTGTAATGATGCCTCTGTCTGGAAGTGAAATGAACCGAATGCCTGTCAGCATTTAAACAAAGAGCTCCGGAGTGTGCAGGATGACTCTGGAGAAGTAGGGGAATCCAGTAGCAGTCCAGTTAGGAAGCAATGAGGATGGGGGCCTGTCAGCACCATCAGGGCTTGGCCCAGACGAGATAAAGGTTCAGAACTGGGTGTTGAAAGCAGGTGTGTTGTCAGTGGGAGGGTCCCTGGCCAGCACGGGGCAGTGACAGCCTGGCTGGGGAGAGCTGCAGAGGGATCACTGCGTGGAGTGACTTGCCTGTGCAGGGCTGCAGAGGAACAACTCCTGGTGAAATGGGATTTCTGAGCAGGCATTTAATAATGAGTTCATGCAAGCGTACTCCAAATAAATGAAAATGTACTGGAAATCTTTCTTAACTTTGCCAAAGCTTTTGGCCTAATGTGCTGTAGGCATTAGTGCAGCAAGTAGGTGGCCTGTGCTGCTGCCCATACTCTGTCGAGAAGACAAAGAATATGGGAGAAGCATCAATCTGTTTCTCTTCACAGGGCTGTCTCTTCCCCCCTTTGTCAGTCAAAGGTGTCAATGTCTCTCCCCTCTATCCTCCCCCCTCCTTGAGTTGAGTAGTGTCAGTCATTCCTGTTTTTTTCTTTTTATTAATGATTTTGCAAGGCTATGTCATTACTGTGCTATACATTTTTATACAGATGGCACGACTGTGCATTTTAATGGCAAATCTGTTTCTCACATAACGCCTGAACTGCAAAAAGACTTTGACAGACTGGTTCAAGGAAAACAAACTGGTTTTAAATGTAGCAAAAACTAAAACAATGCCTTTTGGCTCTCCTAATCATCTGAACTCAAAGGATGATTTTATTTGAAAGTCAGAATCTTGAGGAGTGGACTAAACTTGTGTGTTGAAAGACAACCAGAGGAAAGATGTAGAAGTTCATAATTCATGAGCTGCACGCTTTGTTTAGCAAGACAGAGAGGATTCATCCTTGATCTTCAACTTCACTGAGTTTGACCAGAGCTGAATTTAGCCTGTAACACTGGAGCCTTTGGACACTGCAGAATTTTGCATTTCAGGAAGAATGGAGGTATTAAGCTTATAAATGTGAAAAGTAGAATGCAGGAGGGGTAAAAACAGACATAAAAGGAAAAATACGTGTCTGTTAAATACAGTTAAACCCCCTCCTTCATGAGGAAAGGGACAGGCCAAGGCTGTCGCGAAATGTGAAACTCGCAAAGAAGTGCAGGTCGTTAATATACATGCAGGCCATGCCCATTGCCCCACCCCCCGGCACTCCGGAGCGCTGCGGACAATTCTTTGCTCCTTCCCCTAGTCTGTCTCAGCACAGGAGAGCAAAGGGAACCGTTTCTGAGTGGCTGCTGTGACCGTGTGTGCTCGCAGCCCAAACTCCACGCCGCTGCCCCCCAGACCCCCGGCCCAGCCCCGGTGCTCATGCCGGCCCTGGGGGCCCTGCGCCAGCCCGCGCATGCTCGCCCCGCCTCCGGGGCGGGGAAGGGGTGTCCCTGAGCTCTAATCGGCATTCCTGGAGCCTGGAAAAACCTTAACTTTGCAACACTGCAACACCCCGTGCACTTATGGTGGGGAGGAGGCNCCTCCTCCTGGCACAGTGACAGCTGCACCCTCCCAGCACACAGCTTGCCTCACTTTCGTGGGGCAGTTTCTTGGGTCAGGGATGGGGCACGGTGCCGCCATTGCGAGCCCCCTCCCCGCAGGTCGGGGTGAGTCCCGCCCCACAGGCACCGCAGCACCGCCCCTCAGCAGAGCAGAGCGATTTAGCATGTGTCAGGCAGCTGTCAGCTTGCCGACCACTGAATCATAATTGCAAAAAATTTGCTTTGCAAATGGGCGGGGTCGTAATGGAGAAGTCACGATGCAGTGGGGATTCAACGTACCTCTAAAAACAAAGAGCAGAATATGTATTTGTCCAGTTTTTGATAATCCTATTTCTTCTTTGATAATCTTCTTTGCATTTAATGTTATTTCAAGCATATATAAGTACAAACAGTTCTCAGTGGTTCTGCCATCACTGTTCTCTGAAGTAACGCATCAGTTTCTGTTTGTCTCTATCTGTATACCTGCTTAATATCTTACCTCACAATTGTTACATGGACACAGTTCACAGTAGCCCTGATCCTTCAGTGACTTCTAGGCTATGTAGTTAATTGTCTCTGCTCTGCGTTATTGAATTGATTTACATGACTTGGTTGAGGCCAGTAGAAAGGTATGCTGGTATCAACAACCCATCGGTGTTCAGATTTGGCTCCCAGGATGTTCTCCTTTTTTATAGCCTGCCTGACTGTAAACCTCTGGGTTTTAATAACATTGCACAAATTAAGGAAGGGGAAAAGTACTTGTTGGAGTGTGTGCTCCTTCTTTCTTCTTCCAGACTTAATGTCGAGCTAGCATCAGACTGAAATCACATGATTGTTGACCACAACTGCATTTTATATCCACTTCTGTAGCATGTGTAGGACTACAAACATAAATTATTGGAGAGTTGTTTCAAGAACAACAGTGTATATAATTAAAAAAGCATAATATACAGAATTCTTGCATGACAAAGTATTATGTCACTTTTGTTTCATCATAAATGAAAGGGGCGTTGGACAAATTCTTGGCATAATGAGAAAGCTGCCAAACAAGAATGTGGCTTGAATTTATCGGGAACCATTCTTTTTTATTCACCATCCTATATTTTTGTGGTGCAAGTAACTCTCTCCACCCTAAAATGTGGCAGGTGAAAACCATTGCACTGAGACATCACAATGTTAATTTTTTTAAAAAGCTGTTCCTGTCTTTTTCCCTGAAATATTTTTCCTTCATGAAGATTTCTCTCCAGTACTTTTCCTGTTGTTTCTAATCTGAGTGCTCCATCAGGCTTCCAGCTAGTTAACCCAGAGGGCTTGTAAGTAGATGTAGACACAGGTAAACTTTTCAAACCTAACTTCAATGCCTCTTAGCAATAGCATTACAGGATGGTAAGAGTTTAGCCAACATCTTGCTTACTTCTGAAATTTTCAATCCTTATTCCATAGCTCTTGTGAACATACTTGTCCAGATGCTCACTCACGTGAATTTGTACTCAATGTAAAAAGATGAGCACAGGCTAGCAGTTTGAGCCGTGGCAGCATGCTAATGACTGCTTTCATGGCAACAAGGAGGCATAACATCTTTTAGAGAGTTAGATATATAGTATCTGCAGGGGCGAGGGTCAACTGGATAACAGCCACTTATTCTGTAAGGGCCTGAGAGATGGTGACGAGCAAAGCTGATTTGTGGTGGGTGTTTTAAGGGGACTGTTTGATACTAAAATAGTTTAGTGTAGGAACTAGAAAATTTGCAAAGGCTCCTGTCTTAACCGATTAAGGAAGTAAGAGACTTTAGTCCATCCCCCTACCTTTACCCAGAAGGTAGTGGCATTTGAGGTCTAAGAATTTATTTACTGTCTATTCAGCGCTGCTCCAGCAGATAAACACTTTTGCTGTGAAACGTCCCTGAGCACATAGGTTGTGATTATTTGATGATGTTTTCTACAGGTTTTCTTGAAACTTTGGTTTGCTGGTTTTTTCTCAGTGAAAGTGTATCTAGTTTTGCTTACTGTGGAACTGTCACAAGTCACCTGCCATAGGAGATAAAGATAAGATTTCACTACAGTGATAAATTCCTCAGGGCAAATACCTATGAGTGTCCAGTTCAAAGTGAATCATAGTTGCAACTGTCTCCTGAGAACCCTAGGTGCATCAGAGTTACTGGCCGAATCTTGGATTTTCTCTTTGTGGAAACCAGATGTAAGGCACTGATGCAATAGTGAGTTCTCACCCTGGGGTGGAGGCAAATGTGGCCAGGAGCTCAGCTCCAGGCTGAATATGGTCATTGCTGCTCTCCACAAACATGGCAATTGGATCCCCCTACTGAAGGGAAACCCCTGGAGGAGATCCACTTTTTGGCTATGGAATTCATTCTCTGAGTAATACTCATGGGGATATCCTAGTTCCTATTATAAACAGCAACAAAGCTGTTGTTCACAAGATAAGAAGTGTTTCCTCTTTTTATTAACAGTGCATTAGGAGAGCTAATTAGCGGCACCTTGGAGATTTCCCTTCTGGGAATCCAGGCTATAAATATTTTCACTGCTCAGCAAGTAGCTCTGCAGAGTGGGACTGTATAGGAGATGCTACAGCTGGTTAAACAATGCAGGCTCTATGTGGGTGTCTCTGTAAGATTAAGGGAAGCTATAAAGCCACTTCACTGAAAAGCAGTTGTAATTTTTCATCAAAACATTTTTTAATTGAAAAAAATGGCTTTGATTTGCTGGAAAAAATTATGTGGTGAGCTTCTGCTTTGGTTTAATTTTTCTGTTTTCTTTCTGTTAGAAAACCAAAATAATTTCACTGTTATCAGCAGGAAAAAAAAGCATGGATTTGGAAGGATGTGGATAGGCAGAGAATAGTGATCTTTGCGTTGTTTGGTTTCAGAAATTGACCCCTCCATTTCTGTTTGTTTGGTAAAGATGCAAATGAGAAATTACAAACAAAGCCTTGGGGAATGTGTGGGAGTATGTGGAGTTTCACGGTGACTGACTTTGACTTCAAACATTTCTTAGGACGCTGAAGAAAAGCATAGCATGTTTCAGAGTGAGAGCCTGGTTTAAGCACTTTGTGTTTCCATCCAGTGGATCCCAGCCTTCCCCACTGCCTGAAGGTGCAGCCTGAGCAGACTGGTGCCTAATCTCAGTTTGGACAGCATGGGCATTGCCACATGTTAATTTTGTTCATTTTGTGTGCCCATGTATGACTGTGAGTAATTGAGGAATCTTTAACCAACGTCATGTCTTAGTTGTATTCAAAGAAACATGACTAGAGGTGAGTTTTGATCCTGTTAATAAATGTTAAAATCAGACAAATTAATAAAAACCCATGATAAAAGTCCCGAGGAGGTGATGTCTATAAAGTTATGACTGGCACTGGGAGGGTGGATATGGACTGCTTGTGCATTGGATTTTATTTCTGTTGTAAGAGCTGGAGGACACTGTTTAAAAGTTGTGGACAGTGTTTCCTCCATGATGTACAGTACCCCAATGTGCTCCCTTTCTCTTGTATGGTGCCATTGGCAGCTGCTTGGCTGCTTGTTTGGGCACTGAGCTGAAAAGCACTTTTGATGTGACTGTGGGTATTGAGCAGGAACGCAGGACAGTGACCAGCTTGTCTTCTGCTGCTCTGAGCACAGGAAGTCAGTGACTTATGATATTTCCCCCCTCTTTTTACGTTTCTCCTCCCCTCCTCCTTTTTCATTGTTCACTGATCCTCGGAGCAGTGGGTGTTCCTTTGCATGCTCTATGTTAGTGCTGCGTTTGTAATGTCCCAGTGGAACTTCTGCTGAAATCATCACTGAGAAATTTCACCATGCTTAGAAAAAACGGTAGCTGAAAGCCATACCCTGGCAAGGACACATCTCTGTCCAGCCACATGCCTCTTCCTGGGAGTGCACCCTTTCAGACAGATTTACTGGGGTTGTGCTGCATAGAAGCAGAAAGGGCAATTCCCGAGGAAAAGTTGTGCAAGCCTCAGTTGTTCCAGAGGTGGGATGGTCAGAGCCTGGGAAAGGAGGACTCAGTAGTCCAAAAAGTTTGGCTTGGTGTGCATGTTTGTGTGGGAACCTCATGAGCAAACAGCACCACTGGGAGGTGATGCTGAGAGAGGGATGGCGCAGGGATTTCTGCAGAAAGGGAAGACATTGCGGAGACTAAAAATTTGGAGACTGTGGATTCAAAAGAACATGAAGAGGAGATGGGACAGGGAGAGGGTTGAAAGAGAAGGTCCCTAATGCAAAACCTTTTATTGTCTTCCTCAGAATTGCTGTCACCCAGGAAAGGATCAGAGAGGCAAAGGGTGCAGGGTGTACACCCCCGGAACTCGTGGTGGGACGGTTCCAGGCAGGCCACATGAGTCACAAAATCTGTTAAAATCCCGAATCCATGAATATTCAATCAGGCCCCACCTGTAGCCATGCTCTGTCCTCTAATGAGTTCTAGGAGACAGTCCAGGGAGCACTGGGTAACACGTTCCACCCCAGGAAAATGATAGAAATGCATTCTGCCCATTCCTGGCTGCAGAATTCTTGGATTTGCCCAAAAATGCAAAATATTTTAGGAAAAGGCTTAGTCTGTATTTGAATTTCCAAATTGGCAATCGTCTGTCTTTCAGTGTCTCCAGAGTTTTGTATCTTTGCAACTTATAGAATCACATGATTTTAGAATAATTAGAGTTCTAAAAAACTTCCTCCATTGTTGTTTGCAGAAGTACAGACTTCTTAGGTCAGGAAAACTGCAGAATCAGGAGAGAATAAACTGCATTAACATTTTAGCACTTGTGTGACCCTCATGTATGCATGTTTTGCTATTATTTCTAGGAGCTCCCTGATGATAATCATGATATAAAAAATTTAATGACAAAGAAAAAAAAACTTATAAAGGACTGTTATGGTTCTCACTAATCCCAGAAAAGCAAGGAAGTTCAGAATTCAGCTGTTTCCATCTGTAGTGCTGATTGTGCTGGTTTTCATTAGTGAAATCAGAATGCCGGATGATGCAATTGGCCACCAGCTCAGTATCACTTAGAACCTTTATGCTGGTGGATTTTAAAATCCTAGTAATATAGGCCAGGAAGGATCTTGAGAGGTCTTCTCATCCTCTGCAAGAATGTGGAATGAAATGTGTGTACCCCACCACTGGCATATGCTTGTTGTAGTTTTTACAAAATCTTCTAGAGAAGTAAAGGCTGCAGCTTTTTCTCCTCCAGTATTTCTTAATCTGTGGCCAGAAACCCAACCTGAATCATGTTTACACTTGAGATGGTTCATTATTCTCTCTTGCTGTGTTGGTTCCTGGGCCTTCAGGCTAATTTTGAGCACTGTTTCATTTTCCACATTAAAACACTGTGCCTCTGGTATGAGAGGGGGAACCAAGTCCCTCGAGAAGAGAGGCAAGAATGCAGTGGCAGCCTGACTGAGCAAGGGTTTGAGATGTTGTCACTCTCATCAGGCCAGGAGGAATACTCTTTCTAGGCTGGGCTTCAGTGAGAAAGTGAAGTTTCAGGTATGACCCATTCATTTAGGTGCTGATCCTTGTGCCCTGAAAGACCTGTCAGGCTCCCTCCTCTTCTCTTCCTTTCTGCTGGTACTGACTGCTCCAGCCTCCAGAGCTGGGAAGTGGGGAGCAGCAGGGATTGGCTCTGGTCTGTGCAAACCCCTCCTGGGAAGGGGACACTAAGAAAGGTCAGATGATAATCAGGTTTGGCTGCCACAAATTACTTTCCCTCCATCTTTTTCCACCTCCCTCTTGTTGCCAAATACAACTTGAAACAAGCACAAAACCCATCTATATATTGTTGTGGTACCTCAGACCAAATATGAAAATGTAACATGTTTTACCTTCTTAGTGAAGGAAAGGGAGTAGTTGCTGGGGAACCGAGCAAATACTCCAACTGGCCACTAAATGCATCTGAACAAAAAAATGGACTGTATTGGCCAAAGCTGTGCTCATTCCCCTTTTTGAATTTTCTTCCCACAGAAATTCTAGTGGACCAAGAATTATTCATAGATGTTTCCAAGAATTATGAATAAACCCAAAATGTAAGCTGCTTGCAGGCATAGTCAGAAAGAGATCTAATTTTCCAGATTACTCAATGTGAATTATTAATTCTGCTTGACTAATGTTGAGCAGTCTCCTGGTGTTTAAGAAGACAGTCTGCTTTGTCAGTTCATTGCCAATACGGTAAACCTCTGCCTCTTCACAATTTTGCTCTTTGTGGGTTCA
>WEKX01005995.1:0-20872 GCA_013390025.1 Pitta sordida
TGATTCTGTGATTCTGTGATCTATCAACACATAAATTAACACTGATTATTTATAACTGGGTAACTGAAATCCAGCCTGTGTGTCCACAGTGCACAGCAGTGCCTCCCCTAAGCCTCACATGCTCCCATCACAGTGGTGTAATTACAGCATGATACTGAGTATGTTTATTTATAACATGAGGAAATGTAAGAGCATAATTCAGTGCTGTATCACACAAAGTCCTTTGGGATAGTGTTGGAAGACTGTGTAGCATGGAGAGAACTTGCATGTATCTCATTCCCCAGAGCAGATTGTCCTACAGCTGGCTTGGAAAGTGGCGGAAAACACGCGGTGTGACACATTACACATGTGACCTAGGGCTGGGGGTTGAGAGGTAGATGCTGGATCAGTTACTTGACACTGGAAATGCAACCTTAGTGACAGTAAGGGCAAGGACAAGTTCAGGGACACTCAGTCAAGGCATCCTAATTTAGTTATCTACACTGGGTTGCATCCATGTGCGCTTGCGTGTTCCTGCAAGTAGGGCCTCAGCTCAGCAGGTGTCTGGTAAATATCTAAGGCACCAGTACTTCTGAATCTTGAAAGAAGGGCTATAAAAATGTGAACACACAAGACATATATATCCTTTGGGACAGGCAGCTAGATATTAGTCAGTACAACTGTATAAATCCTAGTCCCTACTTTCTGCTGAGATGACTACTCTCTAGATTTCATTGAATAGATCTCTACTGACCATCATGGAAGCTTAGACCAACAATTCACATACACACATGCATGTAGGTACATTTTGATGTCTTAAACTAAAGATAACTCCTCTAGAAGATTTTTTTTTAAAATTAATAGTCATCAACACATTGCACTCTGGCCAAACCTTTCAAAAATTTCATTAAAAAGAGAAACTAAAAACTTAGATAACTATTAATAATTTGAAAATATATATAAATTCGAAAGGCAATGAAGTAGCATCCATAGGAGCCAAAGAATCAACTAAGCAAAAGCAAGAATTCCTACCATATCTGGGATTATTTCACTCATTATTTCCTCTCATTTTGAACAGGATTTGAGCACTGAGATGCCAAACTAAGAAAAAACCCTTAAATTTTGAAAAATTTTATCTCAGAAAGTGTCAAAATAATATCAATGAACTGTAGTTTGATTTTTTTTCTGATTCTCATTTTTTTAGTTTATAGCCTGTAGATATTTGTCTTTGAAATGTCAGTATTTTCTATCTCTTTGTGTTAAGAAGCTTGATGATATGTTGGAATTCATGCCTTACTTAGGCACTAAATGGGCATTGTGTTCATCTTTTCTGGGGCAACCAGGATTGCAGAATAGAATTATTTACACACTTGTAATCTCCTCAAATATGAGTAGAAAATTTAGAGCTGCAAGAAGTATACAATGAATCACTGAGTTTGGATGGGATGTCTCTGTTCTGTAAGTCAGTCACTTATAGAAAATAATTAGGACACATATTTAAAGTAGGCCACCTTTTGATAAATATTACATCCATGACATGCAAAATAGGAAAAAGTAGGACGATTTAAGCAAGCATGAAATAATCCCTTTTAATACCAAAATAATGAGAAAGAATTTAAAAAGCTAAGATCTTAATGTCCTTCAAAAGGATGCAGTTTGATTTGAAATTAGGTTGCCAAGTGACACATAAAATATACTTTAATAAATTTAATGTTTCTTGGTCCAAAAATAAACACAAGTACACAATGAATGGATCAAGTAATGTAAACATTTTCATAACTTGTGCTAAAATTTATGATTAAAATCCCACCTTCAAATTCTATTTATTATGTGGAAGCAGTTATAACTACTTCTGGGATTTATAACAATAGCAGTAAAAAATCATTTATTGATTGCTTTTTTGTTCAGTAAAAGATCTTGCTTTTTTAAGACGTGGAAGGGACAGTTCTCTCTGCCTATGGCAGCTGAAAAACATTTAAAGTTTTCCCATTTGATCTGTTTCCAGATTCCCATACAGTCTGTTTTCAAAAAAGTATCATTTGCCTGGGTCAAAGTTAAGACAGCAGAATAGACATATCACAGAATCACAGAATATTCAGAGTTGGAAGGGACCCGCCAGGATCATCAAGTCCAACTCTCAAGCGAATGCCCATACAGGGATTGAACCCATAACCCCAGAGCCATGGACACCATGCTTTGTCNGACATAAATCCTAACAAAAGGAAATATGCAGTAAACCAACTAAAAAGAAATTGAGTAACATAATTATTCTGGTGTGATACATTTTTGTTGCCCAATTAGAAGTTTGTTTAGATTAATTTAACCTAGTAATTCTCAAAGTTTTAATTCATGAACCTGAAAAGGCAGCATTATATAGAAATTAAGCATCACATTAAGAATTGACCAATAGTTTTCAAATCATGTAAGAGGGAAATTAATTAGCATAACGTAGCCAGATCCTGCACAACGTAATCCTGCACCTTCTGGCATTCAGTATTCCTATTAGAAGCTTATACAAAAACTAAAATGAGTTAATAATTTCCAAAACCAGAATGAAGACAGAAGCACTGCAAAATATAAGTAAAAATAGACTAAATATTGGAACATCTTGGATTATTCAGCAAATTGGACATAAACTGTTGAAGTGTTTGAATATAGTCAAATGTGAAGTTACATGTTTAGAAACAGAACAGGGAGTCTGTATCTGAAGAATGGAAATCTCTGTCTAGATAATCAATGACTCCTGAAAAGCCCTTTCTATATTTCATTATCTGAGCATAAGTTGCTGAAGAGTGGAATGTTCAAGAGGCTCTATATAAATTGAGGCAGATAGAAGCAGAATAAACAGTCACCATATCTATGTGTTTGGCTTTGGTATAACTGCTGCTGTTAGGTTAATTTTGTATAAAACAGCAAAGATAATGATAAATCGATAATCATTTAGACTAGAACCATCAAGAATGTAAGAAATCAATTTTTTCAGCTTATCCAGATGAAGAGCAATTTGTGTGACTCATTCACTGTCTGATTACTTAACACAGAGTAAGAGATACAAATGGACATGCAAAGTGGGATTATTTAATATAAGTGCACAAATCCAGCATGTAGCTATCTTTATCTAATATTGCCACAAAGGGATCTTTGTAGCTTTAAAAATGGGTGAACAGAAAGTATACCTGAAATGTGTTAGAAGACCTTCACATCAGTCCTTTTCTAGCACCAACCAGTTAAACATCTGCAGTAGTTTCTGCTTGACAGAGGTGCCACTCTAGCAAAGGAACAAACTGTGCCTAACTGTAAATTAATGCACAGAATTCAAACCTATTGTGTACAGAATTTATTTCTTTCAAATATAGCAAAGTGAACAATGGAATAATTACAATGTTAATCATCACACAGGTTTTTAGGAAATCAGAACTTTAATATTGTATATATACATGTAGTATATGCAACATTTGCATACATACAAGTTTTTATTGCTGCTATACCAGTGCTATGCTGATACATGTAAAACCAGTGTATGGTCCAACAAAAAGATAAAACCTTTTATTTTTCTTTAGTTTTTATAGTCCGTGCTCTGACCGGAGTTATTTTTAGGAAAAAAATATTCAAACAAAATAGTCTCCAAAATAAATGAATCTTTAAAAAATGGTTCTTAGAACAATATTCTGCCTACCTGGAGGTGTTTAAGAGAAGACTGGATGAGGAGCTTAGTGACATGGTCTAGCTGGGGGGTTGTTGGGCTGGATGGTCCTGTGGGTCCCTTCTGGCTCGGAGTGTCCTGTGAGCCTGTGAGGGAACTAGGTTTATGTTCACCACTCTGGGATGTGCGTTCGGTCTCTGTACAGGCATTAGCTGGTGAGTTGGACTAGATGATCCTTGTGGGTCCCTTCCAACTCATAGTATTCTGTGATTCTGTGATACTTAAAGATCTAGTTTGGTTTCTGATGCAGTAAAAGGTATGTCTAGAGAAGGTTGCAGGAAGGTACTCAGACAATTTCAGGCAATAAAATTAGCATAAGATTGAATTTATAGCTTCTCATACTTACTGTACAGGTTTTATATTGGGTTTGTTAGGCTTTGTTTGGGGTTTATATTCTAATCCCATGAAAGGTAAGGCAAATCAAAGTGTTTTACTCCTCCTGGGCAGCCAGGCATCATTTTTAGGTGCAACAATTCACAGGCGTTATGATCTGATAAGTCTGCTGTGTTGATTTTAAAAGGATAATTTTATTGAACATAAGTCATTCTCAGGAGATGTCACCACTACATGTAGCCTGCCATTCGTGTATATATATATGTTGAGAGTTTCAGGCAAAAGACTGAAAAAAACGGCTACCATTTCACTCATGTAAATTGCTTCTTCCTGCCCACACTTCAAGATGACATATTCTGAGACAGATAATCATACTGACTTCCACTTATTGTATCTGTCCTGTTCTTAATAAATAATTTTTTGCTTCTCCGGAATTTTAAATAAATCATATGTGTCTTCTACTTTAAAAAGTGTTAATCTTAGGTTTACATAGGCTCACACTGTGCAAAAAAATTAGTTTAATAAAATAAACCAAACTTCATGTTGTACATTTGACTTGCAGAGAAAATGAATTTTTTCTGCAGATTATTTTACACAAGTCAGCAGCAGCCTTTGCCTGACCTAATTTGCACTATTTGAGCACCAGTTTTCTCCTGTGTAGTGAGAATGGAAGAAAGTTCACAGAGAAAACTGACTACCAGGTTTCAAATTAGGGTTGTGTCAGAAAGCTGCACAGCCATGTATGACTTGTGGTACAAATGTGTCATGGTTTAAGAGAGAAAGAATTTTCTCAGGCTCAGAGGATTAGGCTGAATGACTCTACAAATGAAGGACATTTCGTCAAAATGCTCTTGTTCAGTTTAAAGTTGTTTTTGAGCCCCCCTCACCTACACTGGCACTCTGTACTTGTGGCAGAGAATGAGGGAGTCAAACTGAAATAAATGTCCGTACTGTGGCCTGACTCATGCAGACAGAATCAAGTAAATCAGGATTTATGGATGAAATGCTGTCCTTACCTCATCTTATTATACATTAATAATGCAAATGACTCCACTAATGGAATAACCATTATATAAATAATTTTGTGAACACTATTAGGGTGATTTAAGGGTGGACCTTTAAATTAAGTTTTAATTTAGAAATTTCTTGGCTCTTTGGGTTTAAAGGTGAGTTGCAATTGACTTGATAGAGAGCCTAGGTAGCTACAGATGTTATGTAGAATGCCATCTTTTATTCAGAGTTAGTTTGAAAGCTGTGAGCTATGACTAATATGATTCTTCTGGTTCTAAGTCAGATCCAATGTGCTACTTGAATTTTTAACCTAATCATCACAGCAATTTAAGGTTTAAACCACAGCTATGAAGATCCATAGCTACCATAGTCACCAAGAGAGATGTGTTTTTCTAGATCAATAAAGATCATGAAATGAAGGTTACTGTAGATTAAGTGGAACCAGAAACTTTCTCATAAGTGACAGTGCAGAAAAAATTAGAGAAGCTTGAATGAATCTTGTGTATGTTCATCATCAAGAAAAAAAATCTTCCAATATGATAAAAATTCATAGTTATAGACACAACAGTGTAACAATGTCTTCATTAGGAGAGACAATTCATTTATACATTGTGAAATATGTGTTCCTGGTTTTGGCAAATGAGTGTGTAAAACGCATATAATGTTTTCAAAGGTTTGAAAAACTGCCTTGTATTCCAGACTAATGGACATTAATCTCTACAGTTTGTAAGAAATGACCATGACATTAGAACTAGTCAGCATGGATTTAGGAGAGGCAGGTCTTGCCTGACCAACCTGATCTCCTTTTATGATCTGGTGACTCGCCTGGTTGACCAAGAAAACGCTGTGGATGTTGTGTACTTGGACCTTAGCAAAGCCTGTGACATGGTTTCCCACAATAAGCTTCAGGGGAAACTCTTACAGCATGGACTGGATAGAAGTATTTCATGTTGGGTTAGGAACTGGTTGGACGGACGAGCTCAGAGAATGTTGGTGAATGGTGCCACATCCAGCTGGCAGCCAGTCACTTGTGGAGTCCCACAGGGCTCAGTGTTAGGCCCGGCACGGTTCAACACCGTTATTGACAATATGGACGAGAGAATTAAGCCCATCATCAGCAAGTCTGCAGATGATACCAAGCTGGGGGCAAGTGTTGAACTGCCAGAGGGTAAGAGGGCCCTTCAGAGGGACCTTGACAGACTAGAGAAATGGGCAGACTCCAATAATATGAGATTTAACAAGACTAAGTGCAAGGTTCTTCACGTTGGACATAACAACCCCATGCATCGCTATCAGCTGGGGGATGAGTGACTGGAGAGTGGTGAAATGGAGAGGAATTTAGGAGTAATGATTGACAGAATACTTAATATGAGCCAGCAGTGTGCCCAGGTGGCCAATGGCATCCTGGCCTCTATTAGGAACAGTGTGGTCAGTCAGATTAGGGAAGTTATCCTTCCCCTGTACTTAGTGCTGGTCAGACCACATCTTGAGTACTGTGAAAAAAAGAGAATTTTGTGATTTTGAAAGGACATTTAATTTAAATCAGTATGACAGCATTCTTTTTCTCCAGTATTTCAGATTGCCCATATACTATGAAGAATAATATGAAAGGCAATCAAGCCTTTAAAAGATAACCACTCAAGACTAAAAACATTAAAAGAAAGAAAAAGAAACAAGCGCATCCATTCTTATTCTATCCAGAAATTATGTTCTAAACAGCAATTTAATGAAAAGGAGGTAAACTCCAAATAGCACTGTAACCGATAAAAAACGTTTCCATCTAACTTGAATGAATCACACACATGATTACATTTGTTTCTACCCAACTACAATAAAATAAACAGAATCTTGCTGATCAGTCTACCAATAGCCTCTTCCTACTACTCCTCCTCCTTCTAGGAACGATTTCTGCTGCAAGATTTAGAAAGTGAGTTCTCCTATATTCTTCAAACTGCTGTTCTGGGAAGAAATGTGTTGATTTCTGTGTCCCATTGCCTCAATTACAAGCTTTATTAGTTTCTTTCACAACATCCCTTGTGAAACACACAGACATAATCCAAATGAGGGAAGGAGTAAAAACTGTGCACCTGTGGTAACCTTGTGTATTTTCGGTTACAATACAGCCTTGGAAGGGAGGTAGGTATAAAGCTACCTTGGCCCGTCCTCCCCAGTAAACCATAACCAACTGATACCTTTGCAATTTTCAGGGGTGAGCGCTCACAGCAAATGGTTTGTAATCAATCTGTACAGTGAAACAAACTGAAGAATCATGGCTACAAAATCAAGTGAGATAGAACAGTAAAACTCCTTGAAGAAACCACAATTCATACTTGAATGTTCAATAAGAACAAGAAAGGTGGATTGTCCTATTTACATTTTTTTCTCTGATCCTGTCTGCTGGTGTGAGCAATTTCAATAATACTGTAAGACAAAATCATGGTTGTAATACTGATTTCTAAGTACTTCATTGATGACAGTCCCAGAAATAACTTGATTAATTATAATAGACGAAGCAGATTGAAGTTCTTGAAATCTTGTATTAAGAAAGATTCTATGTTGTGACATTTACAGATCTTGTTGAGACCTCCATCAGAGGAATGTGACATGTTAACCATGATAATCCCTGTGAAAGACACTAATATTTTGTTTACTTATTTGAAAAGAAATACTTTGATATTAGCTAAAGTCTTATGTTTTTTCCTCAGGTTGTATAGAAATTGATATGGAAATATTCTAACAATCAGTTAATAGAAATTAATATACCAGGTAATCTAAATTAAGCTGTTGTTTGTTTCTTGGTTGCATTTGAATTAAATTAACTGTCAACAAGAAAAAAAAAACCTGTTTATATGTAAACAAAAGAACTAGACTTGGTAAAGACAAGTTATTTAGAAGTTCAGTAAAGCTTTTACTTTCTTACACATCAGACAAATTACTGGATTAATCTGATAACACATATTACAAGATACTCAATAATGAAAACAAAGACTCAGTAAAATGTGATTGAGTTTGCAGGATGTTCACTTAAAGCACTTAAATTAGCTTTTCATTTTCAAAAATGAACTAATTGAAATCATTGTATTTTAGCTTGCAATTTTTAAGATTCTAATTCGGAAATTAAAATGTTGCTAATAAAGACTGGTACTATATGCACTAACATTGCCACTCTTTCTGATTTTTAGGACATGAGAAAGCACAACAGGCAGATTTTGAATAAACCAAATAAATTCTGGAGTGCTTCATGTCCAACAGTTGCCAGTTAAGTGAGCATTTCCATAATTAAATACTGTAGAAATAAAAAAATAACAGATGGTGTCTGTTGACAAGTCTTCTTCCACTTTGTTCAGAGGGCCTGTTTTTGTAGTTTAAACAATAGTATGATGATGTCAACAAAAGCAACATACATTTATGGAACCTTTAAAGGCTTGACGCAAAAATACCTGCAACAGGTACTATAACATTCAGAACATGCTTCTAAAACAATCAGATCTGATTACCGTGCATACGGGTGGTCTGGGTTTTGGAGTGTAATGCTGTTTTAGACAACAGATTTCCATTATGTGACCTCAAACCACAATATCTGGTGGGGCAGTCAAGGACATTGGGATCATGTTTTTCTGGGATGGCAGAACATTTATAGAGGAAGCAGAAAAGAATCTCTGAGTAGATAGGTTCTTAGAAATGTACCAAGTTTACTATGAATTTAGTAGGAAGTGCTGGATGTTAGAACTCCTTGGCTCAGATTCTACCCTAGACAATGCTTCTGATAGTATAGGCAACACTGAAACATAAAATTATTTTAAATTTTTTACAGGTTTAACTCAATCATTTTGAAAGACATAGAGGATAAGTGAAAGACAACACGAAAGAAAGAAAGAGATATGAGGCATGGCATCTCCCTGATAGCATTCTCTGAAACCCCTCAGACCAGCTGTTTACACAGTAGAGGATTTGTTGCTGCCCGTTTCCCAGGAAGACCTGACACACCTGGCATGTGTGTATCATGCATGTGTATGATAGACATGTGCATGTTGGGAAAAATAGCCCTGATGTTATCCTTATCAAAACACCTCTGAATATGACTCCCAAGACACTGATTTCACTATGCCAAATCTAAAATATATTAGAATTATTTGCCAGCTAAATATGCAACTAAGCTCTTCAAAATGTTTGGATAAAAATCATGAAGTGATCAAATGTTTGGCAGATGCACTACCAGTGATAAAGCTCATAAGAGTCTGTTTTTTCAGTGTGGAGTTTGCCTAGTTGTAACATCAGTGTTGTTAACAGCAGGGTAGGGCTCTGAGTCTGACATAAAACAATCCAAATCTTCTAACCACAATACGGTCTTGTTGTTGTCAGCTGCAAGTTTACAACCAATATCCATCAGGTGCCTCGTCATTGCTAGACAGTTCCAGACACTGCAAAATAGCAGCAGTGGTTGAGGCAATTAATGCAATAAAAACGAGAGCTATACACTTGAAAACAATGTAATAAATCAGTACTTTTGCCTTATACTTTTTAATATATAGAGCTGCAAAGTAAAGGGTAGTTGTTAGAAGTTAGTTGAGGAAATGCCAAATCCAAAAACTTAAACTGAGAAAAAAACAGCTAATGAATCACTTGGGCCAGAACATCTTTTCAGAAAGAAGAGCTTAAGTATGAAATAAACCACAAAAGCTGAATTCAGGACAAACTTCTTATCTGTTCCTTTAAAGGTATTTTAATGAAACAAGTATGTCAGAGTAAAACTGTTGAATTAAAGACGGACTTGTTAACTTTTCTTATAGTTAATATTTCTGTTGTTCTGCCTTTCAGATAAATGTCAGCTTAACACAATTCTAAAGTCATTTATCTGTGAGCTTTCCAATAAAGAAATAAACATAAGTATGCTGATGACAGTAAATACTAAAAAAAAATGTAAACCTTAATGTCTGTGATGTCCATATTTTCTGAGAAAAATATGTTGCAGGACTCAAGGAAAACAAAACAGCAAATGAAATGAGAATTTTCTATGCAGTGTATTGGCAAAACGGGCAAAAGTTTTTCAATTTCTTGAAGTTGAGAAGCCATCTCTTATGGATCCTTGCAGGCAAGGGGATAAGGAAGAAGAGTTAAGTAACTTCTACAGTTAAAGAAGTGGCTACGAACGCAAACATTTTGTCCGTTGACTGGAGAGGCTATTTAATGGTCTTTTGTAAGGGTCAACAACATCAGGATAGGAGAGTTGCAAAAACCAGTGACAGACTTAAAAAATAGAAGGGTTTGACTGGAGTCCTCTTAAGCCCCCTCTTAAGCCTCTCTACCTACCTGCAAGGATGAAGGTTTTGAGACAAAAGTCTGAGAGAAGACTGGCAGGGCTGATTGTAGGTTGTTGGCAGTGGTAGATTTGGAGAATTGCTGTGTGAATTGCTAACACTCCAAAGGCTATTGGAGAGTTGTCCATTCACGATGCTGTCTGTACAAAACTACCCAGCTATAAATAAGCTCCTTGGCAGTTTAAATATTTGAGGAAAATAAATCTACTGTGCAGTGGCATGGGACATTAAATCTCAACCTAGACACTTACTTTATGGCTAGAGATTGATGATAACATGATGCTTTCCCTTTTGTTTATTTGTATCCCATCTTCTAGGAGCTGCAAACCCCCCTTGGAAAATCTGTTGCTTCTCTGAACATAGCGTGAAGTACAGCTACCTAGAACTGGAGACATCATCAATGAAACTGATACTTTTAGAAGCAAGCAAGTCAGTATCCAGCACAGTCACATAAACAGTTATTTCTAACCTCCTCAGAAACTTATTTTACTTTCAAGGCAATTTTATGTTCTGCATATTTTTTTAAGTTACTATGTTATTAGCCCACTGAAAAGTTTTCTTAAAAATAATTAAAGTTAATTTCATTTCTGCACAGATTTAACTTTGAAAGGAAAAATTAAGACAGGTTTGGCAACTCATTTTCACAGAGACTTGGTATTTACACTTAGCTTTTAAGACCTGTGATCCAAATTTCCTTTTAATAAAGTCATAAAGAAACATCTGAACAAATAGAGTGTGACTTCTACTTCAAACAGCAGAGGAGATTGTGGCAGCTGTTGAAGGAAAATGTATCACATGAACTGGGAATGGAATTAAATGTGTATGTGTTTCTTCAAGATTTTTTGTAATAATGAGGAAAATACATGCTGGTTTCTATCACCTAACTCTTTACTTCGTTTACATTTAAACGTCAAGTTCTACCAAGGAAGATTCAGGAACTTAACACTCATTTTACAATCCAAACTGGTATTTTTCTCTTCACTCATGCTCATAACAGTCAGAAGAAAACTGAACAAAATGTAAATGGATTAAAAGAAATAGACTGTATTATGAATTGTGTATTATTGTAACAACATCTACAAATCCTCCCTTGCCTTTCCTTTTCCCTTTCCTTTTCCCTTTCCCTTCTTGACTTTTTAATTTTTTTTTCTCTTTTCATTTATTTCCCTTTTCTCTGTGCCTCCCTTGCCTTTCTTTTTCCCTTTCATTTCACTGAACCTACTTTAGGTCTAAGAAGCACTAATGTAAATAGTTTGAGAGAAGGCTGTAACTATTAGAAAAACTTATCACATAATTTTCTTAGTCTGAAAAATGCAGGTTTTTTTCTGTCCATGCTGCAGATCAATTGAAACTGAATTCTTTAGCTTAAGCTTCTAGTTAGGGCAGTCATTCTCCCCTGTATCAGCCAAAAAAAGATCATCATTGCATCAAAATCCACTTTAGTACAGTGGTGAGTGTCCCTGCCTCTCATGTGGGAGACCAGGGGTTCGATTCCTGCCAGGGAGGCAGTGGTGTTGTTTAAGAGTTGGACTTGATGATCCTTGTGGGTCCCTTCCAACTCAGAATATTCCGTGTGATTCTGTGATTATATTCACTGCATCTGATCCTGAAGTAACAGGTTATTGTGCCGCTCATTAGAGATGTACAAGCAGCTGTTCATTTATCAGAAAATCTGGGGTCATGGTCATGGCGATGGCCAATCCCCGCTGGTCTTTCCAAGACTACTTGAAAACTCTAAATAAACTTCTACTTTTCTTCTGTTAGATGTGAATAAACACTTTGTGTAGCAAGGAATGTATTATTCATTCTGCATCTCAAGGTACACCTTTGAGGTCAAGGTAGGTATTAAGAACTAGGCAATGTAGGAAGAACAGGTGGTAATGTAGGGGACAGAGGTCTGCTGCTGCCCAGATTTCATCTACAGTTGAAATATACTGATACTATTCTGACTGGCTGAATATAGTGGCACAGAATCACAGATAAGATGAGTTTGGAAGACACCTCTGGAGATCATCTGTTTCTACATTGCTTCCCAAGCAGGGCCACAAAGAATGAGTTGGCCAGGACCATTTCCAGGTGGCTTTGGAACATCTCCAATGATGGAGTCTCTGCATATTCAACTTCATACTGCTTACAAGTGGAAAACTTGGAAAAAAAATTATAAAAGAAGATAAGCAACATGAAATCATCCACAATTCCCGACAATTATTAATTATATTACATTAGTGAAGAAAAGTAGACATTCTCTGATTTTTTTCCTCAGTCCTTTATGCTATTCATAGAATAGTTGTGAATGTTATCAATATGTGTGCATATCATGGAGAATTTTACCCTTTATCTTGAAGTGGACTGTTTGCTATACCACAACAGTTTTAACAGGACCAAATAGGGCTAAACAGCTCATTTGAAAGTGAACTTTACTTAGTCGTATTTTTACTCTTCCAGAAAGAGTAAAGGTTGTGCAGATATTGCAAATCATAGTTCATAATCTGATCAGGCTTTATTCCAATGTTTCATTTATAATGTCCATACACATAGTGATTGGAAATCATTACTAATTCATGTTGTCTCCTTTGAGACACAGTTTTTATCAGGTTCCTCAGCAAAAAAATGTTATAATACAAGGATATAAACTGAAATTTAGCTGTTTCTTGGCAATCAATGAGAGAGAAACATTGAATAAAAAAATGACCTGACTGACAACCATTTGTTCTAAGAATAAATTGTCAGGCCCTTTAATTCCTACTGAGTTAGGGCTGTATTCTGCAGCAAATCAATTAAGCTGTACAGTATAGCATTTTCTATTAATATCCAGACATTTATAAGGATTTAGTGCAGCTACTTTGAGCTATTCCAAAACAATCAAAATGTTTAACAAACATAGCTGGCTTGTGAGCATCTTCCCAAATCTCTGTGTCCCTGATTTGCATCTGGTTTTGATAGGTCCTATTTTTAATCTGCATTTCTAAGCACAGAAGAATAAATCATTTTTCTCTTCTGTTATTCTTCTTTGCACAAATAGTAATGGTATTTTACCAATTCCAATAGTTATTACTTATTAAATGTAAGTGTCCCTTCTAAGATAACACTATCTATGTAACTTGCGAATTATTACAACTAGAATCCTCAAATACATAAGTAGCCTCTCTCTTATTCTCTTTCCCTTTTTGATGGTGCACAGTGTTAAAAATCAATATTAGCCAAGGAACAATTTATTGTACTCTATTCAGTACTTACATATCTCTTTTTTTATTTTTCTGCCCTTATTCTTTGAAGCCTTTATTTCATTGTAAAATGCTAAAGAAAGAGGCTTAGACTAAAATCTTGTGCAGCTGATTGTATCAGAAAAAAATTGCAACACAAAAAAACTAAGACACGAAAAGGAAAGAATAACAATAAACTCCAAGACACTATGAGAGAACAAAACAACACAAAAAGCCCACAAACAACAAAACTGAAACAAAGAGAACAAGTACTCCACACTTTTGAAGTGGATTAGGAAAAAAAAATTGCACCAAATAAGATTATTCAAACTTTTTTCTTCCCTAATAGTGCTCACAAATCGGTTCATCTCTTTGTGGTTAGATCGTTACATCCATCTGTTTTATGGAAGCAACAGGATTCTTTTCCCTACTTTCCCCTCTGATTCTGCCTGACACCTGAAATTTCTCCTGGTTGTCTTCTGAAAAGTTCTAATTTTTTTAAATTAGTCAGCTTTAGTATATGTAGTCTGGCACCTCCCCATTCCTGGTGGCTACTAAAGCTCTCTAAAAGGTGACTTTCTTCTTACTCAGAGTGCTGGATTAGTCTCAGCAGCTTGAGGTACTTTGAGCTGCTCAGTGCCTTCATCAGCTCCTCCACAAAGGACCCAACAACCCTCCTAAATCCTTCTTTATATCCTGTGATTTATTTTTGCAGATCATTGTCTGTTCTTTACAGCTCATGGCATATCAATATTTCCATACATGTCCTTTCAACCTGATGTAAATTCCAGAAGGGAATGCTTGGCGGTTTTTGTTGAAAGATACAAATGTAAGTTGATCTTATGAATCTTCAGATATGGGAGACATCTTTTGTGAAATCTTGTATGAATTTTGCTGCCTACCTCTCTATATCCTCAATTAATAACTATAACCTTTGTCATTCCCAACATTAACATACTTAGAAAGTATGGGATAACTAATATATCACAGATACAATAAAAGGCTTATTCCAGAATAATCAGAAACAAAAACCACATTTTTTTTTCAGAAAGGGGCAGTCAGTGGCAAGAGAAAAATGAAGTGCACATTACCTTTGTGTATGCCTAGACTGAAGTGTCCATGAAAGCTGTTTTTTATCATACGTAGACCACAAGAAACCTTCTGACATTAGAATATTCTTATTTCATTATAACACTTCTGCTTTTCTAAAGGCCTGAGAGTGTATAACGGTAGACAGACCACTGCCTTTATATGTATTTGAAGCTGGAAACAGAATTTGCCTTTTTTTTTTTCTTTTAACAGTTTTGGTCAACTGTGATTATAATGACATGGGTGCAGAGGGCAAACTGTGGTCTGCTGCTACACTAATAAGATATTTCATGATGTTACAGATGGGAACATGGTGTTATTGTGTGTGCAGACCAATGTTGACTGTTTTTGTTAGATTAACAAGATGGCAACATGGGAAGGGGTAGAAATGAGAAATACTGTGGGTAGAAAATTGTGTACTAGCTTAACAGCATTGCTGGCCAAACAAGAAATGTCTAGACCAGCAGTGTTGTAACTATCAAACAAAGACACCAAGCCAGCAAAATCAGGGCAAGTGTGTAAATAGTAAAGGGAGTCAGTTGTTCGTTCCAGAGCGGATGAAACTGGTTAATAGGAGGAAATTTGGAAGATAAAAAGCAAATATAAAAGACAATTAATCACATGGCAAAGGTCTTTCAACAGATGCCAGTCATAATAGCCACAGCGTAGAGCATTACAGTAAACATGCTGTTGGGTGTCCATCATGGGTGTCCAGTTTATTAGTGTGGTCAGAGTATAGCTGGGATTCTTTCCTTTGACTGGCAACTCGGTTCTCTAACACTGCTATTTAAGAAGTTATTTAATAACAATTATTATTGTCATCATCATCATCATCATTATAGAAATTGTTTAAAACTTGGAATATTTGTGGAGATTTCTCTAATTTGTAGAGAACAATATTATTCTTCAAATTCACTAATTTTTTTTTCTCTGTCCCTTCTTGCATGTCTTACTTATGAGGAAAGATGGGATTCTTTCATAATATTTAATGCATCACAGTAAAGACCTATCAGAATATCTCTCAATTAATACCTATCCCGGTTTCCATGTGGTTCCTAGTAGCATATTTTAAGCTTGTATTTTTAATTCCAAGAATTCAAAAATTTGTTATAAAAGAAGTACAGTAATCCCTCGTTACTTTACGCCTCACCGATCATGGTGCCAGTACATTGTGGGGTTTTTCATGCACATAAATTTTCTGAATTCCCCCCTCTTTTGCCCCATGTTGGGCAGGGGGGCCAGCACCGGCAGTTGCTGCTCGCTTGAGAGCTACCCTGAGCTCTCTTTCTTATTACAGAATTGCAAATATAAATAAAATGGTGGGGAATGGAGCTCTCCTCCTCTGCAAGCTACTCCTAGCTGCTGCAAGCAGGAACATGCAGCAGCAAGAAGCAGCTAGCAGGAGAAAACAGCTAGCTGCTGCTAACTGCTACATGCTCCTGCTAGCTGTTTCTTTCTGCCCCATGCTGCCCCATGCTGCACCATGCTAAAGGTGCTTGCTCCTGCTTCTGCTGCTTGGAGCTGAGGGGGAAGGGGGGCTGGCTGTAGTTACATAGATATAAATTGCTACTTCACGTATTTCACTTACTGAGGCATGTTCCCGGACCTGACCACCTGCGATATTTGAGGTATTGCTGTGCTCCTAGAGAGTAAATATATACTCCAGACAAGTTTTTACCTATGAACCATGAGGAGGAGGTGCTAACAAGTAAAATCTGCCATAGTCCAGGTATGCAGTATTTTTGTGAAGATGATTAAATAATATTTTTTATGCATTGCAGTATCTTATGCTATTGAGATTCCTGCAGTGACGTGTCTACAGGACTCAAGACTCTAGGAATGAGTATAATGAATTCTACTGACCTTTATTTATAAAAGAGTGAAAATACATGGTGAAATTTTATTTTTTAGTAACTGCCTTGTGGTGAGAGGGATCCTTTATTCTTCTCTGCAGTTATATGGCTTTTCTGAAAAATTTCAGGTCCATAAATTCTTTTGATTTTTAGATTTTAAAAACAACTTCTATCAACCTAATTAAATAAAAAATCTTCTAACAAGCACACAAAAGTTTTATGTGAATTATTTCCAGGTCCCTATAACATTGTATCATTTGAATTTCACTCTAGTGATTGTATTCCTTCAGTTCTATTCTGGGTTACTGAACAGAGAAGTAAAATCATACCAGCTCCACTGAGTTTTCTATGCACACGCTAAAATTCAGTTTCAACCTCTGTTGGCTGGCTGTAGAAACCAAATAGCTGCACACTGAAAACTTGTCACTACTACTTTGTTTCCCTGGTCACAAAAACTTAAGTGCCTGAATAACTGAGCCAAGAGTATTACAAATTCTAGTTTTTACTAAGTTCTAAATAACAGAGAAGAAAATATTCTGGCGACACAGTCTCTCATGCAACCTCTGCAGCAGACAATGTGCACTCCAGAAATGTGAGTGTCTGAGACACAAAGCAAGAACTCAGAGGTGTCTGAGGTCAAAAATCATAACCATTCTCCGATATCACTGCCAGTGCAACATAAGCCACTGAATATAATAATCACAGATCCCAGAGGGTCTGCCTGAGCTGCACAGGCAGTCTTAGCTCAACAGCACTGAGAGGTGGAGATCACTCCTACTCTGCACACAAAGAGGCCTAATGGTTAAATGACTCGACTTAACATCTTGGAAGAGTAAGGAATACAATCTGAATATCTTAAAAAACAAAAAAGAAAAAAAAGAAAAGAAACTTTGTCTGAAATCTTAAATCCTGAGACAGTGCACTGGAAGAAAAGTCTCTGATGGGGAACAGAGAATTCATAGGGGATATTCCACTCCCACAGCATCAAACCAGCATAAAAAAGGACCTAAAGGTTTCAGACATAGTTGAAACCTGATTGAGAGAGGCTATCCTCATCAAAGGATGCCATCCTATGTGTATCACAGCAGAAATGAGCATGTATGATTCAAGAGGGCACAAATCAATAAATCCCACAAATTCCCACATATCTGAGAATTGTAGTCAGCTGCAAGTGATGTTGAGAAGGGTATGATTAATACCTTAAAATGTTCATTGTGGAGAAAAATCAGACCTACTCTGCAAATCATCTGATAGGCATTTATATTTAAATAATTCAGTGCTATCACTTAAAGGTGTAATCACATTTCTCTTACATCTGAGCTTCCAAGTTGTTGTCATCAGGCTTCTATTAGTATGTAATGTAATCCAGAAGTCTTTGTGTATTGAATGGATCTTATTAAAGAAGAATATATTATTTTTATATGTAATTTTTCTTTACATAATCATTTTAATAGTTACTTTATATTCCATATTTCCATTGGTAGTTGAGACAAAGACACAAGAGAATTAAACTTTAATATGCATGTTACAGGGGATGAATAGCTTCATTATAGAATATATTACTTATTTGTCATAACTTTTTTCTGCTCTTTACACTAAGGAAGATTTGAAGGAAAAGTCATAGAATCTAAGGTGAGAAAAAGTAAAAGAAATATTCCAGCCTGTTAGCTCTTGCTTTTACTTCTAAAATATACTAAGCCTATTTATCAAAATACCTTTTGAATGCATTTTGACCTACAGGTTTGTATACAACTTATACACAAAGAATTCCACATGTCACAGCACATTTAAGCTGGGGAGTTTTGAGGTCTGTCAGCAATCGGCATTCTCCTCACTTCTCAATTTAGGTCAGACAGCAGGATGCTAATAATACAGACCATATTCTGCATGGTAAATTTTCTTCTTTAAATAATAAAATATTTATCAAAGTCTCAGGTCTTTATACCTAGCAATGGTTCCAAATCTTTCATATGGAAGAAAGACCTTTTCTGAAACATTGTTCTCTGATCATATTTTCATCTCTTTTCTTTTTAGCAGGAAAGATATAAAATAATGAGGTTTTTATTTTTCTAGAAGGTAACTTAAAAAAAGGCCTGTACTTAAACACTCAGCAGAATAAGCTGAATCAGTACTTTATATCTTAAAGTAATTATGTCATTAAATCCCGACTTGTCAAACCATATAATTACTGCACCCTTCTCTTCATCCATAATGGAACTGAGATGTTCGCTTTCCTGCATCAAGGTCACTAATATCCTTTTTATGTCACCACAACAAAAGCTTATTTAAACATTCAGTAAACAGGCAGGCCAGACTCTATTTTTGGTTAGTCTTAAGAGCCCCAAAAGCGTGGTAACCCATCTTCATATGCTCTCAGAAACAAAATTATGAACATCCTTTTTTCAGCTCCCTTACAAGAGTTTTTAATATTCATTGGTTTTAATTAGCCAGATCATAACTAGTATTCGTTTTAAAAAGAGTTCATACATTTAGTATATATATACTGAGCAGAATAGCTGTGTTTTAATTGCTATCATTACTCTTCCTTTTCTTTTGATGATCACAAACTATGGTTATGAACTCAAATTATTTTAATTAAAATATCATTAGATTCTGAAATTAACATATCAAATGAGAGGTGGCATTTTGTGTAAGAAGAAAACATAGAGCTACAAGGGCAGCTTTGTACACAACCTACAGTGCCCTGCCACCATAAATTCAAAGAAGGGAAGTCACTAAAGTACTTACACCATGTAGTACAGCAAAATGCAAGTGCTCTGGAGGGCAGATCAGAGCAGATACATCAACAACATGCAGAGGGCAGTCACTTGATTAAAGCAAAAAAATTAACCTCCTGCACAGTCATAAAAGCCACCTTCATGGTGTGACTTCGCTTTTCACGGAGAAACTCTGCACATGCGTATTTTCATACTGTGATTTGCTGCCAGTAGTTAGTGCCACTGCACAAACTACCTTGTTTTATGAGTTATTACAGAAGATGAGGCTGGTGGCCTCATTTGCCACAAGGTTGTCATGCTGTACATTGCATGGATGAATGCCCCTACCAGACTTGTATTGATGAGGCCTTCTTTTGTCAACCTTGAAATACCATCAGGGATGGAAATTCCACAATCTTTCCTTGCAATCTGTTCTGTTGTTTACCTAGTATCATTGTGAATTCAGAATTTTTTTATTTCTTGCATTTTTGTTTGTTGAGAGCTTCATTGTTCTCTGTGTATCTTCATGTCTTCTTAAAGATAAGTCATAAACATGTCATAAACTTCTCTGTAGAAAATGCACTTTGTGTTTCTTCAAATTTGTCATTCACACTCATTTCCAGAACTGAAATTTCTGCATCTAATCAACACCTTGCAGCACAACTCCTCTATACCCATATATGAAATAGGATTAAATTGTAGACTCAAACCTAGGCCTTGCTGTTGACACCACCACTTAACACCCTCAATGATTTTGCTTAGCTTAGGCAGCACTGTTCCAAACAGAAATGGTTCACAAGATGGCATAGGGCAGGATACATTCTCACCTACAGTCAAGTGCTGCGAGAAGAACATGGACTTTTTATGACAAATCTGACATGACGGAGTCTTCATTGAGTTAGAAATTCTAGATATAATACAGGATTTATTTATTTAAGAATACATAGTCTGAGATTCAAAGAATACTGAATCATGCTTTTGCAGATAACAAGTTAGTTCATTGCATGGAAGTGCTCATGTTGCTCAAAGATCACAAAGAAAGTGTTGGAAATTGCAACACAATCCATGGGTATGAAATGACAGTGCAGACATATGAATATCCACAGGCATGGTGGAAAAAAGTGCTGTAAAGGTTATTTAAAAGCCTAAGAAGGCATATGGATCTGATATTTCACAAAGTAGGGCATAGGTTTTTGGAATCAGGTGAGGAACTTACAACTACCTTAAGGGAAGTTGCAGTCGGGTGGGTGTAAATCTCTTCTCTCGGGCTGCCAGTACCAGAACACAGCTACACCAGGGGAGGTTTTGACTGGATATCAGGAAGAGGTTTTTCACAGAGAGAGTGATCTCTCAGTGGAATGGCCTGCCCAGGGAGGTGTTGCAGTCACCATCCCTGGAGATGTTTAAGAAAAGACTGGATGAGGAGCTCAGATACATGGTCTGGATGACGGGAGGTTTGGATGGGTGTAGCATGGTGTCCATGGCTCCAGGGTTGGGGGAGCGATCCCTGTGTGGGAGTCACGTGGGAGTTGGACTAGATGATCCTTGTGGGTCCCTTCAGATGGGGAATAACCTGTGAACCTCTGAACCTGTGATTTTCAAGGAAGGTAAGAAGGAGGACCCCAGAAACTGCAGACTTGTCAGTTTCACTTCAGTTCACAGAATC
>WEKX01005996.1:0-68454 GCA_013390025.1 Pitta sordida
GTGTGAAAATGGAGTGTGAAAATGGACTGTGAGACATAAATAGGTGATTACTTGAAAAGGTGAGGTTACCAG
Organism: Pitta sordida; assembly: GCA_013390025.1. Lineage (NCBI taxonomy): Eukaryota > Metazoa > Chordata > Aves > Passeriformes > Pittidae > Pitta > Pitta sordida. The sequence goes on from WEKX01005996.1 coordinate 73, forward strand.
TACACTATTATGTTGCTCACCAGAGTCCTCTTTATGCACCCTAATATATAGTCATGGGGCACAGGGTCTCACATGCTGGGTTGGTGGGGTGTGGATGTGCAGAAATTCATAGAAATGTTCCATTGCAAAGTTGACTGGAATGGGTTGTTATGTCCTTTTATCCTTGCCCAACCTTGCCTTTACAGGAAGACAAAATTCTTCCTAAAGGTCTTAGTTATCTCTCAACCATTTCATTAGTCTAAATAACATCTGACTTAGTCCTTGGTGACCTCCTTTCCCAGCTACCATCCAAACCATCCCCACAACAGAAGGAGTCCATCAGAGAAAATAATTTACAGGTGTTGGTCTCCACTTCTCTGCTCAGAAACAGTTTTTCAAGAATGTTAGAGAAGACTTTCTTTGAGGAAAAAAATAGAGATGACCATAGTAAACATAGGGAAAATTATTTACATCATTGAATATGTGGGAGTCACATTCTGACCCACAGCTGCCACACAAACCTTACCAGCTGTGTTCTACCCTAGAAAGGTAGAAGGAAAATGATGAAGTCAAGGGTTTTGATGACCATCAGAACCTTCTCCCTTGCAGAGCTCCATGAAAACACATTGTCCATCAAGGCAATTCTTCACCTTGTAAGAGAGCAGATATCACCACCACACTGTACAAAAGGGTAGAGAAAAGAGCAGGAGCTGCTATTTTACTGCAGAGATCAAAGCAGAGGGCAAGAGAAATGTAGGCTATGATGAAATCAGTGCCCTATCTTCTGCTAGGGTTGTTCCTCAGGACGAGAGCATGGCACTGCGGTGTGTAGTGACAGCACCCACAGACAGTCTTCTTTTCCCAAAATCAGACCTTTCCACCAGAAAAGGATCTGGCAGTCTCCTTTAGCAAGAGGCTAAAAAATGTTTATTCTGTGAGCTACAATCTGAGAATATGCTGAGTTGGAAGGGACNCACTCTTTTCTCAGTGGGATGTTCACTAACAGCTACTGTCTCAAAAATACCAATTTTAATTTACAAACTTCATGCTCAGAAATATTTCATACTCAGAACATGGTGAAAAGTACTCATTGTCATATGAAGTCTGTGCCTGGGGTGCTGGGGAAATGAGTGCAATTGTGCCTGTAAAGGGTCTAATTCCTCCCTGTTATTACTCCATTGGTATTGTCTGAGTTACACTGGTGATAAATTTTGTCCAGTGTGGTTAATGGGATCATTGTTAAAATTCTGCTTGAAGAACTTGCTTATTTGCCTTTTTTCTAAATACAGATGAGCATTGCATACCCCAAATCAGAAGTAATATTTTTTGCTTACTACAAGCTATATAGCAGTGATGTACACAACTAATTACTAGCATGTCCCTAATTATGAGGAATGTGACTTGATGTATAGTCTGCATGATATACAAATGTTGACAAGTTTGCTTTTGGAGTGTAAACTTTTAAAAACCACCATAAAGACCCCGTAAAAATATGACTTTGACTAGAAAAAGATGTAAGCTGCATAATGCCTACACAGGTATTTTTCCTTAGAGATCAGGAAAAATATGACAAGTGTGACTGCTATTATAGTTATATAGTATATTCCATTTAGCAGCGATATAGCAGAACTGTGAAAGCATATCCTAAGGTATTTTCACTTCATGCATTTGACATTGATATTAGTTATTGCATTTAAGATACATTGGGCTGTTTATTGCTGACTGTTTTCCCTCACTGAGAACGTTAACCACAGCAGAGGAATATTTGATGTTACAAACTATTTAGCTTGCTACTCTTCATTTTCCTTTTAGTATGCAATTATTTGTTTGGTTTCACTGAGCAAATGAAATTTCAAGGGCATTTCAAGGAAAATAAATAAAGTACAACCCAAAAGGGGTTTTTTTTGTTTGTATTCAGGAACAGCACTGAATCATGCATATGTATGAATCAACAAAATCAGGTTAGCTAAGAAATTGGAAATTGCACTCCACACTAGAGCATTTTTCTTGCTCTAGAGATCTTTGCTATGGATTTGAAGGACTAATAAAAAATCAGCAGCATGACTGGAACAGATGTTTTTTATGGACTCTGCTTGTTAATAGTCTTTTTAGCTTCTCCTAAGGACTCGAGACAAGTTCCTCCCTTGTCCTGAATATTTGAGATGATGTTAACATTGTCCAAAACGTACACTAACAAGCAGCAGTGGAAAGCTAAGGTTTTACACACGGTTAGGAATAAAATTCAAAACATTGCTGTGAATGTGTTGAAACCCTGAAGTGGGCAATATTACAGACGAGGAAAACTAACTTATTGACTGTATCAAACCCACAAAGTCTCATTCTCTTGAAGGGGTGGTAGGCTGGTAAAATATTTCAATGCACTCTACTACACGTATTTCAGAACCAAGGAGTCATTACAACTGAAGAAATTGCCTTTATATTTAAGCAATTATTCACGTCTATATACACTGAAAACTGAAACAAAAGGAGCCAGATCCTCAATCAGTGTAAAGCATCCAGGCTTTAATAGCTCCAGTGGCACTGTGCTAATTTATATTTGCCTTACAGGCTTTGCATTCTCATTCTAGTTAGTGAATTTGTGCACGTAGAAAAGGAAAATGAGAATACTTTGAAAAATTAGAAATAAGAGTCTGTCAGAGATGTTTCACTGGTCAAGTAGTATTTTGTTTACTCTGTTGCTGTTTTATTCACTCATTTTTCTGCAATTTCCTATGTTCCTCCACAAATTCTTATCTGCCAGATATTATATGTGTTGTTCATTATGTCAGGCTTTGAATAGCCAAGAATAACCCTAGGACTTGCCATTTTGTCACATATTTTATCTAAGACTACAGAACAATGGCGCTAAACAGTAACACCAGACACAGGACTGGTCCTTCCAACACCCAGTCACTGGATTAAGAAACTGCAGAGGTATAATTTACTTCTCAGTCTTATAGAAGGAGGAGAAAGGGAAGGTCTGTAACACTTAGGGAGCGTTTGACTAAATGGTACTTAAAAAAATTCAGAATTCCAGCTTATGGTTTTGTTTTGTTGTGGGGTTTTTTTAAGCAGAAGTGCCAAACCAGTATGGCCATTGAATATGGAGTATTCTAATGTTATTGTTTTGTCAGGTGAAAAAATACACCTTCGTTCTCTTCAGCCAAGTGATGCTCTAGCTTAAATACATGGGATTTCTTTCAGGAAGGAGGGATTGCCTATCTTCTACATGTAAAGCCCTCTTTGAGCAATCTAAGGGAGAGAGAAAAATAGCTTTTTCATTAACAAGTAACTTAAACTCAGGTACAAAAAGAGGACAATTATGTCCATTCTCTTTTATTGTGAACACTGTTCATATTCTTCTCCTGGAAGTGTTCTTGATGCTCCTGGGAGTTATTTCTACAGGAGGGATTGGGAACTGGCGTTGTTCTTTTCTCACTGAATTATCCTAAAACGTGTGGTGCAGTGGGTTCTACTGAGGCATATCTTAGCTCACTTATTGACCAGCTAAGGTAAAATAAACAGGTTTTATAAATAATGGTTCATAAATAGCTTGAATTTAGAATACATAGTTGATGAAAATCTTTCCACAGTTGGCTGCATCAAAATCGGAAAAAATACCAAGTATTGCCAAAAAGTTTGAGTCTGATTAAGGAAACCCAAAGTAACTTCATGGACTATGCTGAAATTCTCCCAGATGTATGCAATTTGACATAAGAATTTGAGCTCAGTCATCCCAGGCTATGGACTCTTCCCATACATGGGTTTTGGAAAGAAGCATCCTTAGTTCTGATTGTTTAGGCAAAAGGAAACTACTCCACATAGCAGAATCCCTCTCATTTAACTGAATGCAAATATAAAATATTTTCTAGTTAGTGGCTTATAACACGATTTTCTTGGCAGCATCTTCTGTGTTCTGCCACTATCCTTATGCTGATTTTCTCAAATCTCGGTTGGCAACAACAGTCTTTGGCCTATTTTGCTCTACCCTGGTTTTCTTCCCGATACCACAGCAAATCTAGGTAGTTGTTGCAGCTTCTTTGGCCTTTCCTGACTGTTCTGGAGCACTCTCTTGGTATGATTTTATACCAGACAAAATTGATATTTTGTTTCATTTAAATAATGATTTTAAAACCTCTGTTTTATTATAGCTGACCACAAGAGACCCCACCACATATTACTCTTTCATAACATTGAAAGTAAGTGTTAGTAAGACCTGCTGATTATCTGATAAGAACACAATTAATTTGTGACCAGACTGATTAATCTTTCCTAATACATGTCAGCCCATTACATTTGATCCATGACCTCTGTCCCCAGTTTTGCATAAAACTCTCTCAGGATCAGAATCACATCATGATTTGGCATGGAGCCACCAGCTCCGGCAGTTGCCTGCAAAATGCTTCAAAGCCATCAGCAATGGCAGCTGCTGCATTTATGTGCACATGCCCAAATGATAAGTTCACAGCTCCTCTATGGCAGACTGAAAGAAGTTGGCTACTGGAAAGCCTGAATCCTGTTAGAAATACAGCTGTGTCCCTATTTAGATTGAATGATTATTCATCTTTACTCTCACTTCTGTTCCCACAGACACAAGTGTCATTTGAAGTACTGGGGTAATCCATTCAAATCCTTTCCCCATGGATTTTCCAAATAATATTTAGCAGCAAAAAATGCGCAGCTGCATTTGAAACCAATTGCCCTTTCACATATGGACATTCTTGGATGGAGAATCTAGTCAAAAACCACTCATTGCATCATACCTGGGTTTTTCCTGTTTTAACAATTACCTCAAGACAGAGGTGCAATTTTTCGTAAAAATTCAGGCAGTTAGATCAATGAAATCACCTGGCTTGCTAGTGAACACAGGCCTTTCAGTGCTTTTTGTCAGCCATCAAGTTACTTCCCCATCAATAATTAACAAGGAAAGTACAAAGCTTCACATTATTATTTCTCCTAGAAAATAATATGCACCTAAGAACAAGCAGCAAGTCTGTGATGGCACATCCACAACCTCCACATCCTCATCCATGCAATATTTTTTAATTAAATCAAGCATTTCTAAGCTGAATTCCTTATGAATTCGCAGCCTAGACCCTTCCTTGTCATTAGTTAATGCTCACTGGTAGGAGAGAAGTGTCGCTGAATCCAAAAATGACAGAAGGTGAATGATGGCAAAAACAATGCTAAGCAATATTTTAAATGCCATTTTTATGCCAAACGACAAACTTTTAGTTAATATACATTTAAGTATTCTTTCCCAGCTACATGTAACTCATTTTTGTCACAAATAGAGTTTGTGAGAAATATCTAATAATTCGTTATATGACAGTGGTCTAAATTGCACCACTCAAAACGAATCGCGTATCTTCCATTTTAGCTGTTGACGTTGGGTTTGGTGCTTATCAGGTGGAAGACACAAGGCTGCCAAAGCAATAACACATGCAGCCAGTGGTTTTAGTGGGGGTTCTTTTGAGGGATTTTCTGTGACTCTTAACTCTGCAGACAGCCTTTTACCTTCTTGTCTTTCTTCAATCCATGAAAACAGAATGAAACCCTTGCAATATAATGCCAGAGATAGTTCACAGACATAGTATGCAGTATTTCAAATACAAGTAACATTTTCTAAAGTTTCTCAAGAGCATCTTATACTGTATATTGTTTGCAAACACAGTATTTCCTGATCATATCCTAGCAAGCAAATTCTTGTTTTATTCTTATTAAAATGTCAAAGAGGATCTTAATCTTATCAAAGTGATTATACTGCAGCTTTGAATTACTCCACAAAAAAACTCATTCATGCATTAATCACTCACTCATGCAATGACTAAGAAGGCAAGATTGTCAGAAACTTACCATGCCTGATGGGCTAATTGTGAAGGGACACAGCTCAGCTGCTTGCCAGCTGCCCAGAATGGCAACTCTCGAGGGGAAGGAATGGAAGAAAAGTTCTCATCTCTGCTCTCCCCCAGCAGCGGCCTTTTCACATCTTGCAAAGCCACGTAATCTGTGGAGATGCAGACTAAGCTGATACTTTCCCACCACTCTAGCATGAGGATGATCAGAGCTACATTTCCCCTTTCCCTCTCTGTCTACAGACATCAGATTGTGGTCCATCATCTTTAGATGCTTGTATCCAAGGAAAGAAAAAAGCTTGAGGGAATACATGTGGTTATCTTTCCAAGTTTCACTGCAGGCACTGCGGAAAAATTACCGACTCCTCTTTTGGGAGCTTTCTCCAGCTTTAAACAGATTCCTACCATCCAGACTGCCAGGCTAAGATCATGAGGAAATCTGGTTTTTAAAAGAGCAGACCTCATGCAGCAATTGTCACAAATGCCACAGAATAAGCAAATTTGGTCTCAACTGTCAACCTTATTGCCAGACTGTCAGAAGTTCTGAATCCAGAGAATAATTTAAATGTCAAATCAAGACACTGCAAAAGCAAATTCCTGTGATTTGCCGTGTTGCTGAGAGATAACATGACCTAAGGGTAAGAGAAGAGCTGACTGAAAAAAAGTCTCTTTTTCAGGAGGTTATGGAACTTTTCGTTGTAAATTCACCAAAGAAATGGGAACATGTAGGTTTTTTTCTCAGGCAAAAGCACAGTGGTACTATGACAGAGTTCTCCAAATAGGCTTTGAATCTTGACCAGATATACTTGCTACTTGGAGACCTAATAAACTAACTTTTGGTAAGTGCACTGAAGTCTTTGGGAAGGAGAAGGTCAAAACACCTGGATCAAATTAAATGTTTTACATGAAACTACAGACTTGCCATAATGCTGCTGGTATTAGTGTGGACTATCACAGCATTTTTGGTAAAACTTACACTGGAAATGTAGAGACTAAAAAATAAACACAGATTTTTAATGGTAAGTCTTTTGCAATGGCTATCATTGTGTTGCTATTCATGACTTCAGGGAGGATTTTACCTGAATAAGGACTGCAGAATAATGCCAGTATTGAGAAAGCCATATGAATTGAACTGGAAACTAAAAAAAAATCACGTTACAAGCTGTCATTCTGAAACTCATTTTCTCCACCATGAAGATGACCTCTTATTACCTGTGAATATAGAATTCAAATACTATTTTCAAGTTTTAAATGTAGGTAACACTGTACATTATGTGTCAGTATCATACCAATTACAGCATAACTCTAGTACTGTAAATCTTTTGAGAACTGAGCAAAGAATTCTGTAGTAGCCCAAACTTCAAGTAAAGTTAAAAAATATTTCAATTTTCTCTTCTTATATAAGCCCATGTTCAGTATCCAGGGACACATAATGCCTTGGAAAGAAGCACATTATGTTTTTAATGTAACAAACGGAAGCATCTTGCACTTTTTTTTTCCTTCCTCATGTACTTTGTTGGTGAAAATGAGATCTTCATTCACCCACTTTCCCACCTCAGTTGCTACTGCGTAATTTTCTTTATCCTTAATAAGGGAAGTCTGTACCCCTTGTTATTATGTTTGTAGTCTGGAAAAATGGAAGCTGAATTTTGTCCTGGATCCACATGCTTCTGTTGAAGCTGTGTTTGAAGCCAGCTCTTTCCCTGGCTGACCTACTGTGCTATAGCTACAATGACAGTTCTTTAGCCAGACCACTCTTGACTAGGATAGTATCAAGCTCTCAAAAAGAGGGGAAAAAGAAGATATGACGGTTTCAGGGAAGGTGTTTTAAAGAAAAAAAGCAAGGTTGTGCCTTGATCCTTGAGAGAAAATCTTACAGGATTTAATACAGAAGTACAAAATTGCTGTAGGTATCTAACTAGTGTTTAGTAGTAAGATATGTCAGTAATTGAGAAGCTGATGGAAACAAGAGCTACAGATTTCGTAAAAACAGGTAGGTTTTCATATTCTTCACAGTATCAGCTAAGATATAAAGCCATTTCCAATGCTGTGAGGGCAGTGGAGAAATTCTGACACTGAACCATTCAGAGACTGCCCCTCCCCATGTACTGAAACCTGAGTAAGGACGCTGGACCTTGCCTATAAACCAACAGGGTACCATGTCTGAGCTGTTGCTTTACTCTGGAAAATTTAACAGACAAATAGGTTTAAGCTGTTGAACCAGACAAGTTATACTACACTTGAAGGATGGAAGGAAACAATCTAAACTGAAACAATAAAAGAAAGTCCACTTTCCTATGTAATATTTTAGCTAGATGTGCAATCTTGGAGCCTGTGCTTTTAACCAGAATACTGAATCCCAGTATACAGGAGATAGTATCTATGCAAGTGATTCAGTGTTAGTTAATTAGGTGAGCTAGACTATTTTCCTCCCAGTGAATGGAGCTTGTATACTGGTATCTGCCATTAACACTAAATGGGGCTTGCACATGCAAAATCCCTCTGGCATTAAGAGGGAAAAAAATACTTTCAGTTTCATAAATAATGGATCTGTAGCAAAATTAGCATTTCATGAAAAATTTGAAAAACTAGAATGAAAGTAAGTATAATACAATTTCTGTTTTGTGTGTCCCAGTTTGCCAGTGCATCGTGTGATCCAACTCATAGGTCATGTCCTGTACACCTACTATATAATCACACTGAAAATTCTCTCAGTTACATGCAAACTCTACTGCTCACCTATGACCAATGTCCTCTAGGTATTATGGAAGTAAAACTGCACTTATTCTACCAGAGCACTGTGGCACTGGGTTAATTTTTTGTGTATGAATTTTTTTTAATTGAATTGTAATAAATCTCTGAACTTTTCTACTATGAAATGTTTGTTTTTCTGTATATGTTACGTGACACACTCACAAATACATACTAGTTTCTCTGCAGATACAAATATCAGAAAATCTTGCCTATTCTATTTCAATAAGCATTCATATGGAAAAAGCTGTAAGTCTAGGTTATTAAGCATGCATATTACAGACTGTGTGTAGTGCACTAAGTAAGTACGCACCTATTCAAGACTTCAAACACTTTTACCTCCTAGTCAGATCATTTTATTCCAATGCTTTCCAGGGTGAGCAAGACATGCAGCGATTGCCACCCATCTCAGCTGTACTCTGCATTAGACCTGGCTGCACACAGAGTCGTCCAGAGTTCTGCCACGAACCTTGGTGGAACAAGAACTGCAGGTTGTTTCTTCTGGAACAAGATCCCGGAGATCTCACCTAAGCCAAGACTTTGCTATGAATTTCCCCCTTGCAGTTAGGAACAGAGCAAGGAATAGCCCTTCAAACTTCCAAGAAGACCTCCAGACATGGCCCCTGCTTGATGGTGTGGTAGAAAAGGTCAAGAAATCACTCACATATTATGAAGTTAAGTGGGAAATTATTTCAGCAGTCCCACCCACAGGATTCAGTATCTTAATCCCATGGCTTTAAAATCCTAAACCAAAACCTATTAATATTGGGTTTGTGTTTCCAATAGAATAGGAGTTGTAATACCAGTGAGAAAACAAATCCGAAGAGTCATTTTAGGGTTATTCTAAATTCTGAGTCTAAATTTTGCAATACTTTTTTTTTCCTTGGTGAACAAATACACATTTAGAGCAGCTTAATGCAAATTGTGCAGACAGGCATACATACAAAACAGTATTTTGATCAAGAAAAAACCAAGTAACTTACTAATTTATAAACAAATTCATCAAACACACTGAGCCAGAAGGAAAAAGTTACAAATACATTAACCCATGGTCTTATTCTGTAATTCCTACCATTAGGAGTCTCTGTCAACTGTTCTTTTGCAGGACATATTTAAAAAACCCTTTTAATTCTACCTTTTAAATTGTACTTTATTCTATGGTTTTGATGTCTATAAGCTACAAATTTTGATATCAAACACAAGTCATGATTATATTTTTTGATTCTTGATGTCATCATTTGGTTTATATTTAGAATGAAAAAAAAAATTTACACTTTTCCCAGTGGATGAAACAAACAAGCTGGGAAGTCCAAGGAGAAAAGTAACATCCTCTCTGTGGTTGAACAACATGATTTGTATTTCCTCCTTCTATCTTTCTGCCTATGGGAGCATCTGTCATGGTTGAGTCAGGAACCTTCTCAGGAAAAACTCATAAACATGTTAGAAGACATTTCACTTTGTCATCTACCTAGGCACATTGGACTAGTATGCAAATAAGACAGCACAAGAACAGGACCACAGCAGCAGTGCTAATGCTCTAAGTGATCTTTCAGTGTAATTAGAATTTGTTTCATCACACTAATTTGACATGGCAAATTAGTGAAGCTAAGATAAGGGGGTTTAGTAGATCCAGGGCACTGGTATGTACACAGAAACTTGTCAGTAAATCCATTTGCGCATGAGAGTTGTGTAACATTGCAGAGAAGTGACAATTAGTAAAAGCTCTGGAAAATATCAGTTTGTTTTATTTTTAATCTGGGAACTTGATACATTCTATTTTCTTCTGCTGCTGTCTCATAACAGTGGTTTAGAGATCTTAGCCTCTCTGCTGTTGAAAAATCTTTCAAGACTTAGGATAAGCTAACATGGTACTACAATTATACAAGTTTAGTCAAGTCTGGCCCAGTGGTACACTGCAACATGCTGTGTTAACACATGGGAATTCAAGGGGCAACCTTGTGATTTCTGTTTCACAGAATGAGTAGGTGAAATCCATTCCAGCCTGACAGCAAAACTGAGGACAGTGGCTTGTTTCTTTTTCCAACCTTCTGCTCTAGAACATGCTAGCTTCAAGAGAGGTTATGAACTAGAAATTAAAACCTCTCCCTATTGCTGCAAAGTAGTCTTGAAACTGAAAAAAATGTTAAGGATGTCTGAAGGAGGCAGAAGTCTGGCAGAGGTTTGAGGGAAGGCCTAATTAAGAAAGAAAACTTGTTTAGGTTACAGGATTAATTAATCTTTAGCTTCCTGGTAAAAATGAAGATTTGAGATTCTTCTTAGTTTTCCTAAATGACTTATCTCTAATATTAAGGCAATTAAGATACTCAGCCTTTGATGCTACACACTGTTCTTTTGGACCTGCTGAGATCATCAGCCGGTTGAGAGCATATGGCTAGAGATGTGATAACACTCTCCCAGCTAAATCACAAACCTACATACCATCCCTCAAAGATGCAGCTTCCTTTTGCATCTCAGACTCCTGGAGGAGAAAAGGCAAAAGGCACCTGCCCTGAAATACAGTCTACAGATCTAAGACAGAATTCTTATTCTGTTACCCATTGTGTTTTAGCTGATTCAGAATAATGTCTGTGGATATGCACAATAATGTCAGGTGCATATAAAATTTGCATCATATTATGAGATGCTAAGACAGGGTTTATTACTTTGGAACTTTAAATAATAATGTACTAGAGAAAGATGTGTCTAGATAGGCATATTTAATCTGATTATTTGTTCACTGATAGGATAGTGACCTATTCTTTCAGTTACACACTTTGGATTGCTTCTATAATTTCACACAGTCCTGAGGATAATTTAAGTTACCTTGAGGAAATGCTGAAGAAGCCAGTCTATTCGACAGTTAAAAGGGGAAAAAAATGGTACTGAAAGCCAAAGCAAGTTTCAAGACTATGTGGAAATCCTCACTATGGAGGAAGAGTCAGAATACCTGAAAATATAAGATGCCCTTCAAACAAGGAGACATGCATTACTATCTTCAAGTTTCACACATCTCAAAGTGGTAACTTCCAAAGCATTGAAATAGAATAGTTAGGGGAAGTCAACCAAGGCAATCCCAGAGACTATGGATATCAACCTTTTTGTTCCTTTTCAAATTAGGAGTGGTATCTTGGGGATGAACAACTGATAAGAATACCAAATCCTTACAAATCCAGGGGGGTTTGGGGCAGTTCAAAGGTTACCTCTAAGTCCTTCCAGGAAGAAGGCAAAGTAATTCCCCTGCAATGTAACTTTTTAGAACTTTTTTCAACTGAAAAATGAGTCTCATGCTTTATAAATTTGAAAATTTTAGGATGGCAAATTCCCTAAAACCCACACCGTAGAATTGCAGACCGGAGGTACAGCCAAGCAGAGTAGCATCGAGAAAGAGATGTGCTTTTGTGTTCACTCTCACTCAGAGAACATTTCATGAGCTACCTATTACACATTTTATAAATATTATCAAGGCCTATTTTGCTTATTGGGTTTTTTTTAACAGTCTTTGCTCATCACAGGCATCACTTGGTAAGGAAAAAAAAACAGCACTTTGATTCTTCATTCCCAGACACTTGGCCAAACAGGTACTCACACAGAGAGGCAGAGAGAACCTCTATTATTATTGAAATAGATAACACCACCTGCTTCTGAAGGTAGTCAGAGATTGCTCATATTTCAAAGCTCAGGAAGAACTGATGCCTGTTTTGGAGATTTTTTTAAAGGAAATTCAATTACAACTAGAAGTTGAGGAGAAATTATGGCAAAAAACATTTATCATAATACGAGCCGTTAAAATGCCTTTTTTTAAAGACAGAGGAAAGGCCATACTGTAGGGAATATTTCATGGCTAGTGGGAGGGTTAAATAAACAAATGATAATAACACCAATCAGACCTCTTTGCTTAAAGCCTGCAGAGTCAATCTGCTTCTGACTGTGGAGCTACCAACCAGCAAAGGCAAACTAATTAGACACAGTCAAACACTTAGGCAATCACACCTTGTGAATGTAAGCGTCTTCCTGTCATTTGGCAAGTCTCTCAGCTGCCTCTGAGCGTGAGACAACAAATCCCCTGCAAACAAGTTCCTCACTCTCCCTGTTAGTGAGATCTAACAGAGCACAATGGTTGGAGGTGAAAGGTGGCAGTCTAGTCAGGTAATGACATCGTCTTGAACAGCCCACATTAAAATACTAGTGGCACTTGTTTAGACTAGCCTATTTGCACCTACCTGCAGAGGGCCTTTTTAATGTAATTATTAGCCTCTGCAGCCCTGCTTAGGATTTGAAAATATCATTCATTTTCATCTTGCTTCAACTACCGCTGCTATCTGCTATTCAATCTCAGTCACCTCATCTCCCCACAAGTAAGTGTAGAAACGGAAGTGGATGAGAAGAGCTGAATTAACAAGAAACAAGTTGGCAGGTGAGCTGTGCAACACAACAATAATAAAAAAAAAAGCTAAAAGATTTGACAATATATATTCTAACCACTACCTGACTGTAGCAGATCTGCAGTGACTGAAATAGCTTCCTGGGGAAAAGAGAGAAGACAGAAGGAGAATGGTCTAAAACCCAAGGGCAGGAACGAATCTTTTTGAGCTTTAGAATAAATATGTAATTACTGTCTTTCAAAATAGTTTTAATTTCTTTACTTACTATTGACAAAATATGACAAGACATACAGCCTAAGGAATGCGGTAAGTAACCACCACCCAATTCTAGCCTGAGACACACACACACAGCTTACTGCAGAAGCCCATAGGAAGGAATTCATGTAGCCAAAGCTTTCATCCAGTTTTCTGATGAGAATCCATGTTGCACTGGAGAAGAAGTGAGTTATCTTACTTCTCTGCATCATTCACAAAGGGTCCAGCAGAAGCTTTCTCAGGGTATCTCAGAATGTAAACACAGCACTTGCTAGATAAGTGGGGCAGGATGTTTGGAGAGTACTCTAGCAGCAGGTGGCCAGTGACAAAAAAGCTGGTGAAAAGAGAAACTACATAGTCTGAGCAGAGAAGTTGTAATATCTATTTCCTCTTGTCAGGGAAGTACAGACCTGTCAAACATGAGACCACTGCTCTGAGGAAGTTCTCAAAAAAACAAAAACTGGATGAAAGACGCAGGGAGGAGGAAAAACAAGAATTTCTGCTTCCTTTGTAAAGAATGTAGTTTCAACCTATTTTAAGGTGACATCGACAAGGAATAAATTATTTAGTTTTTGCCTTGTGTAGCAACAGTCTCCTCACAGAAAGGACATCTTGTTTACAAGATCGGTGCTAATTTCTGCTAAAGAGGAGGCTCTCAAACAGCCTATATGGAAAGTTTGCTCAAGGTAATATTTTGACTTCTGGTACAATTACTTTGGGTTCTACTCTTTACCTTGCAAATATACCACAAGTTGTACCAGCAAAGAAAATGGCTCTATCTTTGTGCTGACAAGGCTTTCAGATTAATTTCTCCAGCACATAGTGGTTTCACAGAAGACTGTTTAGTGTAGGTTACCATCTTAATTGGTGCCACTGCCCAGCTTTCTGTGCTGAAGGAGTGCCAGAGAGTTATAGTATGTCCCAGGCACTGCTGACACTGACTTTGTTTGTTTGCAGTTTTTCCCTCCATCTGGCTATGATGGATGAGGGTCCTTTAGCTACACTTGTTCTGTAAACTGATATTATGCATCTGACCTAAAATGACAGCTGGAATCAGGGCCACACTTAGAGATAATCATGCCCAACACAAAAATATAAGCGAGTTCTGGAGGGTGCCAGCCCTGGGTCAGTCTCAGCTTATTTGTCAATCTGCCAGTTCACTGCTCCTCAGTGCTCTCTTCCCTGACTAGCAGAAGGCACTGCTTTCAGGGGTAGTAAATGCAGCATGTTGAGAGACAAGCATTTGGCAGGAGTCCTTATGACAGGGGTGGGAAAAGTGAGACAGGTAGCCAGATGGATCTGGTGCGGCCCAAGGCAAGCACTGAAGCAAAGGGGTGAATCAGAATCAAAGGGTTACTACACCGTGAAGAGAGTCTGATGATTGTGACACTGCACAGGCAAACTCTACTGCAAGGTCCTATCTGTGCTCTGGTCCTAGTGCAATGTCTTGGGTAAATCTTGTTCTGCAGTGACATTCTAAGTCATCTTATATTGCTATTATTAGTGCCACTCATGTCAGTTTGTCTCTGATCAGTCCATCCTCCATTTTCCACTTGGTCTCACTTCGATACTTGAGGATGTTATTAGTAAATATTCACTGATCCTCTGGCCTCTGTATTAATTTGCTCTTAAACACTTACACCACTTGCATCAGAGATTAGAACCTATACAAACCTAAACTTATTGGTCAGAAAAGCAGCATGTTTTGCAGACAGAAGTGTAATCTCTCATCCAACTAAGTAGAGAAAATGGGGAAGCTCTCCAGTCATCACACCCTGAAGCTAGTTATGATACCCTGATACACCCCAGCCACCATTATCACATGTCTATTAAAAAGAAGAAAATGTAAAATTAACTTGAGGAATTCAGTCTGACATTTTCAAGACTAAGAGGCTGAAAATAATTCATTTGGTCTGGATAAATTATTCAGTACTACTGTGCCACTAATACTTGTTTATTTGTACTTATTTATACCCACATATACACAAACACATCCACCCCCACACACTGTTACTTAGCTTAATATTTTAATTGTATAAAATATTAAGTAATGAATACAGTATTGTTTTGCATATAATATGACCTTATTTTTCAAGCAAGGGTGACAGGGTATTGAAGCATCAGTCTGTGTGTGAATCTCTGTAATGACACGCCTCATCACAGGAAGCAGCTGCCTCACAGTATTGAAACAGCCTTTGCTCACACAAACCTGTCAAAATTAGGATGTGACTTATCCCTGTATGTGTAACTATATTCCTCTTGATACTGCATCTCATTTTTCCGCACATTTCATACTGTACCTTGAGGGTCCTCAATTGCAGGTTCAGGATTTAGAGGACAGGCTAAAGAACACCTGACCTTGTGGATGGCCAGTGACAAAAGCATTAAAACCACTATTATCTGCAAACTGGAAGAAATACTATTCATCTCTTTGGCCACAGAACTGAAGCAGGGGTACTGGAAAAACATCAAGGAACCAGGAATTTGTCATAGCTGCTCATCCTTCCCTTTTGCCATAAGACCTGAGTAAAAAACAAAAGGATGCTCACAGAGCAACTACGTTCCTCAGATGACAGATATCCACTGGAGCTGGCACCAGCTGTAAGGATGCCCAAGTAACAAAATATGTTCTCTTTCACAGGATCACAGAATATTCCAGGTTGGAAGGGACCCACATGGATCATCTGGTCCAACTCCCAAGCAAACGCCTACACAGGGATCGAACCCACAACCCCAGAGCCATGGGCACCACACTTTGTCCAACCAAACTTCCATTATCTAGACCTTGTCAATGAGTTCCTCACCCAGTCTTTTCTTAAACACCTCCAGGGATGGCAACTCCACCACCTCCCTGGGCAGACCATTCCAATGAGGTATCACTCTCTCTGTGAAAAAGCTCTTCCTCACATCCAGTCTAAACCTCCCCTGGCATAGTCTGAGGTCATGTCCTCTTGTTCTGGTGCTGGCAGCCCAAGAGAAGAGATTTACACCCACCCAACTGCAACTTCCTTTCAGGTAGTTGTAAACAGCAATGAGGTCACCTCTGAGCCTCCTCTTCTTCAGGCTGAACAGTCCCAGTTCCTGCAGTCACTCCCCATAGGGCTTGTTCTCCAGCCCTTTCATCATCCTTGTCGCCCTTCTCTGGACCTTCTCAAGCAGTTCAACGTCTCTTAAACTGGGGAGCCCAGAACTGGACACAGCACTCAAGATGTGGTCTGACCAGCACCGAGTACAGGGGGAGGATAACTTCCCTAGTCCTACTGGCCACACTGTTCCAGATACAGGCCAGGATGCCACTGGCCTTCTGAGCCACCTAGGCACACTGCTGGCTCATATTAAGTTTTCTGTCAACCATTACTCCCAAATCCCTCTCCATTTCACCACTCTCCAGCCACTCATCCCCCAGCTGGTATCGGTGCATGGGATTGTTGTGTCCAAAGTGAAGAACCCATCACTTGGACTTGTTAAATCTTATACTATGAGAATCTGCCCATTTTTCCAGCTTGTCAAGGTCCCTCTGAAGGGCCCTTCTACCCTCTGGCAGTTCAACATTTGTCTCCAACTTGGTATCATCCGCGAACTTGCTTATGGTGGACTCAATTCCCCCATCCATATCATCAGTAAGAAAACCACATTCAAAGAGGGAAACATTTCCACAAAAAGGAGCAACCAAGGAAATGGCTTAAAAGAGACCTGAGGCAAATTAAAGCCCAATTTAACTTTTGCTCAATAACTTCACTTTATTTGGATGAATCATTTATGTGGTGAAAAACTTCAGCTTACTACACTAAAAAACTCAATTAATAGCCAAAGTGCTGAGAGAAGAGGGGAAGGGAGGTAGAATTCTAGCTACCAATTAAAGAAGCAGAAATAAAAGCCTTTTGACACAGAGCATTAGAAACACTGAAGAGGGAATGGGAAGAGTTCCTCCCACAGCAGGAAGAATGTTCGCATAGGGGAGTTGATAAAAGATATTAAGTACAGGTGCAGGCCTCAGGAATTGCTTGTACCACACTTTGCCATTGCAGGTGGGTCCAGACAACCAGCCAAGGGCCACAGGGGAAGCCTGAAGTAGAGCAAGGACAAGACAGTCAGTCAGTGCCCCAGCTGCCCCTCTAGCACAGCCATGACCTTCACTTGATAGGTCAGAAAAAGGGTTTCCCTGACTATTCCTTGGATTAGGAAAGGATATTTTATCTTAGCTTGGAGACACACTCACAATTGCTCAGTGCCATTAGCATAAGCACCTCTGTGACTGGACATGCTTTTTAGGGCTGCTCTCAAGGCAGAAGGTATCAAGAGTGCTCAGAGCAAAGGGAAATCACAGCCTTGCCTTTATCAACAAGAGATGAGAAGATAGAATCACAAGCCCTTTTCACATCACCCATTGCTTTTCTTTTGGATCTGTAACAACACAAATAGTTCTTAAATACACAGGAAAGTACATCACATTTAGCACAGTATCAGACAACTTTTCCTCAATCATGAAGATTCCATTCTATCAAAGTCTGAGAAGCCAGTTGCAGGGCAAGGGCAGTTTGTGAATTACTGGTTTTTCAAAAGGGAACAGAGGGAATGAGCCCTTTTCTTCTCCAAACTTAGTAGCAGAAACCAAGTTCTTAACCAAACTTTGCTGCTGGCTCCCTTGTTTCACTCTTAAATAGAGAGGAAGGAATACAATGTTCAAGTAGTAGCCACTGAAAAGGAGAAATTGAGTAGCTGAGGCTGTATGATAGCTTGATTGCTCTGGTCTCAGGATTTATCACATTAGAATATGTTTAACCCTACAAAATCTGGTCATTTCTTATCTGTGATAGGAAAACTGCTTTGTTACAGAGAGAAAGAGAAAAATGCACTGGTGCATATGGTATCCCATTAGTAAGTCTCACACCCCATAATAGGAACATTTGTACACAAATGTGTTTTTTGGGATCTAGCCAAGAGCAGAGCACCCCAGTGAATCATAATGCACAGCTAATGAGCTATTTTTGGTAAATTTGGCACTCAGAGTTAATAGAACCAATTTGTCCCCAAAAAGCTAAATCACTTATCACTTCTTTGGAGGTGCTAAGTGGATCTAGAACTTCAGGATGCTGTCAATAAAAACGAAAGAAACTCAAAGCTGCCCGTTAATTTGTGCTCCTCTCTACTTCTGTTTAGAACAAAGGTAAGACAATCTTACATCTGTGAGATGCTCTGACAGCTAGGCAAGTTCGTTACAGGAAGAAACAGTGCAATTTAACTGTGCTCCAGGGCTGATGCTAGTTGTCTGAGGTGGGTGACCATAAAGAAAATAGACTATTATTTTTGGGAAACATCCAATTAAGACAGCTAGACCCAAAGTGCAAAGCCCTGAAAAGGTGCTGAATTACCCATGTCCTAAGCATTTGGAGGTGTGGAGTTTTGATTCCATCTGCTACAGACTGCTTATAAATTCAGATCTGGAATTTTATTTCACATCCTTAATGAAACAGAAAGGTATTCAATTCAAATTGAAATTGAAGGGGAGGCTAGGAGGTTAATATGAGGTTTTTGTTTGGGAATGTCTCTGGTGGCAGAAAAAAGTCTCATTATTTTCCGTTTAGAGAGCACACAAAGTCATTGCCACACCTGCATTTCCTAGGGGAAATTCTCCTTAACTCCTCCCTTTCAGGTGTAAGTTGCCATTAATGCCCTTCCTATGTTGAGCAAAGGAGCTGCATATGAATGTGCAAGAGATATCCACTGAAGTTTCCACTTTAATATCCAATGAAAAATGTATTTGGGTAGGGAACTCTAGTTTTGAGTGTATAGCAATTGTCTGCATTAACCAACCAGCCTAAGTGGAGTGCACTGAATAGGAAATGAGAGTAAAGCAAAAGTTAGAGCTATGCCAAACTACCTGAGTGTAATGTGGATAGCAGTGAACTGTGACTCATGTCATGTTGTGTTATGTAGCATCAAATCACTGTACAGTGTGACACAACGTAAGCAACATGAGTGGCGTGAATGTGACACACCACAGCCTTTTTTCCTCTCTCCTTCTCTTTCCTTTTTTTTTTTTTAAGAGCATTTTACTTTTAATCAGATAGCTGCTGTCAATTCAGATAACAGCTGCCTGACCCAAATTTTCAGCTGACTGAAGTGGACAAATACTGAAGTATGGACTTTCTATTATGAAAAGTTAACATTCCAGACTAGCATCTCTGCACTAAAAATACTCCTGTGTTATTCTCTTCCCCTCACCTAATTCTTCCTTCCCTAACACTAGTTATGTTTTCTTACTGATACTGAATCAATAATTTCATTTCTATATTACAAATCTTAAAACAATACCGGCAAAAAAAGTATACTGGAATTTTACTTACTGATGTTTAATTATTAATGTAGGCTTCTTTAAACATATTTGGCTCTCTGAAACAGCTCTTTAGAGCTGTGTTCCATTTCTTATTGCTTACCTATTCTGTTTGTTCTCTGCCTCCCTGATCCTTTTCGATTTTCTGCAGGTTAGCAAGTGCTGCATTGTCTGCTTTTGAAATGTGTCTTTAGGCATGCTTTTGTTTGACAAGGAATGCCAAGGCTGAGCTGACAAAGTCTGTTTGAAAATCTTTTTCCAGGTATACAAGATCAGTAAGTCTGTTCAATGTATTCTGTGATTAGTATTTTTCTTCAGATATTTATATCAACATTTCAGGTTTAGTGAAAGATGTTTTCTGAGCATACCTGTCAGTGGGAAATCTACTAAAGGTAAGTAACAGTATCATTTATATATTCAAATGTATAAATATATTTATGGTAAATAGTTGACATCTCTCTCCATATAACTTAAAAGAAAATATACCTTTAACAAGCACTCAGCCACTGTTCTTTTCACAGGTTGAAACGAATATCAACTTACAAAAGCTGTCTTTTAGGTATTTTGGCTCCAACTCTTTACAACCAGGATCATTTTAAACACAATATTTAGATTTCCGCACCCTTTCCCCTGCAGGGGTGGGGGCACTGGGGATAGTGTTTGTCCTGTAAGGCAAACTTTCAGGTGAAAAAAGTCTTTATATATTCAGACACTGTGCACTCATGAATTCCAAATAGGGTTTGTTGTTGATTGTTTTGGTTCAGGGGTTTTTTTAAATTGAAGACAAATCTTTTGCCTTTTACCTCCCTAGCTGCAACAGAGATCACAGCCTTGACAAAACAAACTGGTGAAAGCTGTACCCAAAGCCTGCCAAAAGAGGCAAATTGAACACAATTAAAACATGTAGATCCCTCTTTTAACAACATATCTGCTATTTGCCATGGGATACAATGACTTCAAGAGGCAATATTCCATGCTAGTGACCATAGAGAATTTTGGAAAAAAGTACAATAGCCCCAAAAGCTTCACTTTTTTTCCTATCCTCCATAGAGCTGCCATCACATAATTCTGTTGTCGCTAACTGTCCTTTGATTAAGGCTGGAGCCTGATACATTCTGCCTTTCCATGGAGACATGGAATAAATGACTCCCATATCCCAAGTGGTGCTGGGATTTACAAGTGGTGCTAGGATTCCAGGCACTTCCCTCTGATCTGAAATAGAAGTCTCTGCAGAAGACTTGACACCACGTATATGTCAACAAGTTAGCAATGACATGAACTGAAGGCAGAGCATGGACCTAGCTGAGGAACAGAAATTTTAATGTAGAACTGAATTTTCCTTCTTATGATCACAAGGAATGTTTGTTGGAAAGCAGAAGGCAAATAAGGAATTCATGAATCTCTCCTATGGTGATATAAGGACCACTCTCATCTAAAAAGCTGAAGAAATTCTTGTGACTAAAACCCCAAGTACTGAAAAAATCAAACTCTTAATTGTAAAATAAGTGACACTTTTTATTTAGGTTCTTTTTTCCATAGTTGTTTTGTTTTCTATCTTTGTTTTCCATAGAAGACTAAACTAAACACCTGAATTTTAACGCGACAGAATCAAAATCCAGTGTTCAATTTTGTCACCTTAACCTAAAACTGCTTTACTGTAATTGCATTTTAAGACTCTCTTCTTCATTAATTAAGCTCACACCTACATGCCTGTATCTCCATTAGGCATTGTCCTTTACTAAGCAACATGGAGCCATCTCCAGTCAGCAATAAGCAAAGAGATTCCTATGTTCTCTGGGTTTATTAAAATTCCACTGTCCGCCCTTTTTTTCCATATATCACTAGATTTTAAAACAACATCAAGATAATAATAGGCAGCCCAATCCTACCAAGGCATGACCTTGTCAAATCATGATCAAAAGAGATGAGCATGCACACTCTATATTTTTTCCCAAAGGGCATGGTATGGTGCTGAGAAAGACCATCGGAGCCAAGATTGGAAACTATAAAATATGTGTGAGTTCAAAAATGTATTTTGGGTTCACTTAATTTCAATTGTATTAATCCTAATTGCAAAATAATATCCATTGATGCAAGGATCCACTGCACATTCCTTGCCCAAAGAAAAAAAATAATAGATAACATTTAGTTTTATGTAAAAATAAAACCCATAAATATTCCAACAGTTTTCTGATACAGTAAAAGTACTAATCTAGTGCATTTGAATCTGGAAAAGGAGAACAATTGATCTTAACTTTGAAACATGCAAAAGTATTTTCCTTATGATCTTTAGCCATAGAAAATGAAACCAGTCAATTCAAATGTACAGAAGTTGATCTTGTTTAAAAGGTGCTTGTCTCTGTAATTACATGAGAAGTACCTTTCTTTAATAATTCATTAGAAATATGAGGGGTAGGAGGGGGACAAGATAAAGACGAAGTCTAAAAATATCCACCATGTAAACTACTGTTGAACTGCTCTCTTAAAATTAAAAGCTGAAATTCTTTGACTGTCTCATTTTTTATCAGAACACAAGAAAGGAATATTTTAGTTGGTTCTCACCCTCCAGGCAAAGTAGTATAAAACCTCTGGCCTGATTCCAACCCCATTATCAAAGGACCATTCACCTAATCTAAAAAAGCAGCTCTTCATCAATTTATCATTAACAAGAGCATTACAATATAATGTAGGAAAACGGCTTTTCACCAGGGATTCAGTTAATGGGAGTCTAGAGCCACATAACAAGCATGGCAGAAGATATTCCTCAGTAGGTGAAGATAATATACATATATTCTATGCAAAGAATACAGCAAATAAGTCCTCTCTTGCTGATCAGCTCTCTCAAGTATTTTTTATTATTTAATTCTAAAAGTTGAAGTTTTGTTGAATAGATGAACGCAAAATAATTAGCTGCTGACTTCTTATGAAAATATTTTACACAACGTATTTGGCATCAATGAACATGTGACTCTGGTAGGATTTTGTGGAATTTCACTGCTGTTGATTCCTATTCACGGTCTATCCCACTACCGCTGACCTCAAGATTTCAAAAATCACAAGCATCCAAACTTCATGTTAAATAAGATACCGTAAAAAGCCATGCAAGAGATCTTTGACTTGTCATCCTCCTGAGGATTACAATTTTTCTTCTCAATCTAAATCCACAGTCCATTGGATGAACATGCTATTTTATAACGTTTAAGCACAAGCTTTTATGAATTCTATAGCTGAAAATATAAGGAACTTGTTGATACCGTAAGGCATGCCACAAACTCAAAAGCGATGAGTCTCAAACCAGTACCTAGACTGTTCTACCCTCCTTGGCTACTAATGTCACATCACTACTTTAGCACATCCCCCAACAGAAAAAAATTCCAGCCAGACTAGGTCGGGTAAATAATGGTTTTGTGCAGCTCACCACAGCCTGCAATACAGAGTTGGTGACGTATATTTAAGGTGAGATTCTCTTGGAGACAAAAGATGATATCTGTTCTAGCCTATAACTTGCCAATGTAAAGTTAACCCACCAATGGTACTTGAAGGAAGTGGAAGAGAAGAATGACCTTGTATCAGATCACCACCACGATGCTGCAGGTTTTTAGTGACTTTTGGCAGCAGACATGAGACTAACTATATTGCATGGCCTCATCTGAACTCAAAACAATAAATAATACTTTATGGATAGAGCATGCTGGAGTTTCACAACAAAACAAGAAAAAAGAGTCTCACATCATTTGTATTTCTAAAATAATTCCACCTTGAGACTGACAGGCATTGGTATTTGCCTAGTATGATTCTTCCCTAGCATACAGGTTTACCAAACTGTAATACTCTAACATACTTGAAAACAGTATTTTGGACTTATCTGATGTAAATGAACTATTTTCCACCATCTCTAAGACATTAATCCATTACAGGCCATACAAAAAATTCTTGGACCTAAGTGAAAATAAATTAAATTAGGGGAAAAAAAACAACCACAAAATTCATTCACCTTCAGTAAATGACTAGGCCTGATGAAATAGTGAACCACATGGCATTTACATCACTTCAGCTGGGATCTAGGAGTGAAGTTATATATCCTGAAAAAAACCCCAGGTGTTGCTGTACATAACAGTTCATCTGATCAGCAATGCAGGTCACAGCAAACACTTCACCCCAGTGCTCCAGCTTACTGTGCAGCCTCCCTGCAGAGCGGAGATGAGTTCAAGGTTACTACCCTGAAATTTGAAGTTGGCTGCAGGACTGGCTCCACCTACCTGTGAGACCTCCTTCCTCTTCTCTGATCACGACCTCCCATGACAGCTGGGTTCCTTCAAACATTGCATCTGCCAAACAAACAGGCAAGATGCTCCTGAGAGAAGGAGATGCCTTTTGGAGGAGCTGGACGTGGACTACGGACCTTCTTCCCTGAGGAGAGAAAAATAAACTCGCTTGCAAACTTCAGTGTAAACCTCGTTTTTCCAGCTGAACATCCCTCAGTAATTTCTTCAAACACAAAAAAATTCTACAAAATAATCAAACCCTTTTCCTGACAGGCTGAGAAGAGACAAAGAGAAGTACTTCATACACAAAGATGCATTCACATACAGACTTAGTAACTGTTCTTAGTAACAAAAACTGTTTTGATACTACACTGCATGAGGGTGCACAAGAGCATACTGAGACCAAACAAAAGAGCTACAGTGATATTTCAGGAACAGGATTAGGAGATGTACTACTGAATCAAATATATAATGAAGTACTTACACGGATGTTTGATGTTCTTGCTGTCAGCCTCTATGTGTTGCCAAAAGGAACTGGTATCCTGATAAAGAGCTTAAACACAAAAGCGACATTCTTGCTTAAAATATTATAAGCATCGTTGAACTGGGGATACTCACTTCCTTCCAAAGCAGCTGGTAGTCTCTGCTAACAAGTTTTGTTTGACAACAGCTTCACATCATGTGGCAGATCCTTTGCTTTTGACTACTTCTCTTCAAATGGGAAGAGCAAGAGCAGAACGGTGACGTACCCAAAGCCATGTCCTGTCAATATTTTCAGGCTTCTCTTCCTCCCTTCATCTGACCGAAGACAAAGAGGCAAATCTGAAAAAAACGCACAAGAGTCATGTACACTAAAATGAATTATGTCAGTTGAAACTCTCCACTTCAATAATTTCAAAAGATTTGATTTTTATTTCACTTTTCAAAATACATATTTTGTAATCCTACTCATGAGATATTTGAAACTAGACAAGTGACTGTGTCCTGTTTCAGACACATCAAATCAGAATGCTTACCTCAAGAAGCATCTTCCTAGAACTTACTTGCAAGTTATTAATTCTTATTAACCGCTTTAATTCCAAGGAACTGACACCTTCTAGGGAATTGGCCAGAAAATTCCTAACCAAACCCAATAAAGAGTATCCTTTTATAAGGTCTCAAGAAAAAAGTTCTGAGTGGTCTTCCCTAAGGGATTGGACTAGTAACAGTGGATGTTAATTTTCATGTGTGACAAAGCCAAGTCAAGCCTGCCAAGATACACAATTCGCTCCTCACACCACTGTGGAGCCCTTGGACTGCATCCCACTACAAGAAGGTGTGAGGAAACACACAGATTGCAGCACCTTCACAGGAAAACCTGATTTGAGAAAACACAGCATCTGTACCAGTTAGATAAGATATCTGACCAGGAAAACCACTACAGCAGCAGTGAAGGAGGAGAACCAGGCTGAGAAGCAGTAGGAGCAGCAGTACGAGATGGGGATAAAGGTTACTGAAGGTCAAGTACAGCTGGCGCATCGCTGCTGGCACGAAATTGCTGCTGCATTCCAGGAAATCATTCCCTCTCATCTTCCTGAGCCTGTCACATCCTATTTCACTTACTGGTTCCTTTTCAAGGTGTTTGTCTTATTTGTCTCCTTGGGTTTACTGTTTATCTCCATTTATTCTCAGCATAATTTGAGGCTCGTTGTCTGAATTCGGTGACTGGTGGGCAGGTGAGGGAGAGTTAACCTGTGTAATGATTTGGAGAACCTATGTGGGAAGGAAAGAGAACAAGATTAGTAGAAGCGATTACAGCAGGAGTTGTGATGGGAATATAATTTCACCAGAGCGAGCAGTGGGGGACCAGCTGGCCTGTGTCTTGTAATTTTTGCACAGAAAACTGAATGAGCCACGTTACTCTGTGTGAGTTGTGTCCGGGAGCTATAAAACTACCTACTGATGAATAAGCTGGAAAGTTGTCTGAAATAAAGTTTAGGAAGCACTAACATACATCACACAATTCCAGCTTTATGGTAATGTATGTTAGATAATTAGCACCAATAGGTAGGAGGCACGAATACTCGTACATCGAAAGTAAAGCATTACCATAAATTTAACTGTAATCTCCTAAATATATCATGAGCTACCTGCCTCTGCTGGAACAGTTCTTACAGCAGGAATCGTAGTCTTCTTTGGAAAAGAAAAAGGTATTACAACTTTACATTTGACTCGCAGGGGGTTCTTCTGAAGAAACTAAAGCTCACTATTCACAAATGAACTGTGGAAACTCCTCCTATCACCAACATGGGTCTGCAGAGCTGGCACAGCTGCGGGGTGGCCACAGGGAAGAATAGCTGGTGCTGCCCCATGCTGGGCACAAATGGTCCCAGCGGATGCTCCAACCAATTCACTGTAGGGCATGGATGAGCCTCCCAACCATGTGTGGGGGACCTCTGAGAAAACATATATAAAGGAAGGGCAGAAAATGTCAGGTGGAGGAAAAAGAAAGGAACACCAAGGTCAGAGGAAGAAGTGGTCTGCGGCACAGCAGAAACCCACTGCAGCCCATAGCAAATCCCACACTAGAGCAGACAGACACTTCTGACAGGAATGAAGCCTCTAGAGTCCACTCTGGAGCAGAGGAAAAGTGCACAGAAGAAGGAAAAGGAGAGAAGGACTGTGACAGACTGATCACCACCCCCAGACTCGCTGCAGCATTGAGGGTGGGTGTTGAGGAATCTGGAGTGAAACTGAACCTGGGAAAGGGAAAAGGAAACATGTTTTAACATCTGTTTTTCTGTTTCTCACTACTCAAGTTAATAATTAAATGTTTATTTTAACTAGTTATAAATTTAATTAATTTGTCCCCAAGCTGAGTCAAATATGTTGAGGAAGACTGGCTCCTAGTTCCTTCTGAGCTCGACTCAGTGTCTACATCTTCACTGTAGGACAATTGCAGATGGATCTGGGGCAGCCTGCCTTATCCAGAGGCAAGACACAAAGTCAGATCATCACCTGCAATAGAAGCTGAATTTCCTTTGAATTACAGTCAACCAACCATTCCTTACATTTATGACACAGCTTCTGCCACCTCTTGACATCCTGCCCTGGACAAAGAAGTATCTTCTCTGGCCCTAGTCATGATTATAGTATCTTTTAATTTTAGCATTGCAATATGTCAATATTTGCCCTGTACAGGTTTTTAATCCTGTTGCTAACAGTTTCCCAGTAAAACATTTTGTGCTCCGAATCCTTTGGGTAAATGACTTAGTTGAATTAAACTTGTTTCCTGGATATCTCATACATTATTATGTTTGTAAAGCAATCCACATTAAGAATGCTCTGGTTTTACATCCTTGCTCAAGCGTGATTTTTTTTGTTATATTTCAGCATCTACTTCCTTGGGGAAGTTTAAGAAAATACATATATGTTACTGCTGAATTAAGGAGAAAATAATCCTCTATTATTTAAAAGGAGAAAACCCTAGAACCTCAAACCACACTTTTTCATCTACACAGTCCTAGAAATAATACTGAGGGTTTATCATTTCATGTACACTGCAAAGCCCAAGTAAAAACCACTTGCATCTTCAGAGAACAAAAATGAGAAGGAATAAGATGAATAAGAAATGCTACCAGGAGAAGACAGAAAACTATATGTAAATGGAGGGTAAGCTAAAGTAGCTGAGACAAAACCTGCAACTAAATTCTAAAAGAAATTCCTAAACTAGGGAATTGATTCATTAAAGGAGAAAAAGTGTTGAAATTTGAGGACTCTACTGTTGTCTTGGAATTCTTTTTTCTTCAGGAATGTTTTGCACTGGCCTAGTAAATGTAGGCTTGCTTGCTTCAATTTTTCCCTCTGTTCTCTATAGTCTATTACCACCACAGATGAAAAATTATTATACCAACATTCCCCAAAACAATGAAGAATCAGGGGGTGGATTGTGTCAAATTACAGTGAATCCTCTCTGTATCGCGACTTCTCCTTCATGACCTCGCCCATTTGCGAAGCAATTTTTTCGCAAATATGATTCAGCGGTCCGTGAGCCCAGCTGCCTGATGCATGCGCAGTTTGACTCTGCTCTGCCGAGGGGCGGTGCTGCGGTGCCTGTGGGGCGGGACTCACCCCACCCTGCGGGGAGGGGGCTTGCAATGGCAGCACCGTACCCTGGTCCCTGAATGGGAAAACTTGCCCCACGAAAGTGAGGCAAGCTGTGTGCTGGGAGGGCAACAGTCCTGCAGCGGCCGGCGGCTCCGGCGATGGGCGGCTGCGGCGGCGGGCTCCCCCTGCACACGCGANAGTGTGCTGGGAGGGCACCAGTCCTGCAGTGGCCGGCGGCTCCGGCGGCGGGCTCCCCCTGCACACGCGATTTACTGCAGCTCACAGTGGCATTTAGAGCCCTGACTCGGTCCCTGGCCTGGTCCTGTGTGCTCCACTGAGACCCAGCGCAGCACCACCACAAGACATGCCATTCCTTGTTACTCAAAGCCCAGTCAAAGCCCAGGACTGGTAGATATTAAAGGGAAAGAAACTCCCATACCGCCATAAATGCACGGGGTGCTGCAGTGTTGCAAATTTAAGGTTTTTCCAGGCTCCAGAAATGCTGACCAGAGCTCAGGGACACCCCTTACCCGCCGCAGAGGTAGGGCAAGCACATGCAGGGCAGCACGGGTCCCCCGGGGTCGGAACAGGGGGCTGAGGGGAGAGTGGTGCGGGGTTTAGGCTGCGGTCACAGCAGCCGCTCAGAAACGGTTCCTTTTGCTCGCCTGTGCCGAAACAGACTACGGGAAGGAGCAAAGAATTGTCTGCAGCACTTCGGAGTTCCGGGGCGTGGAGCAATGGGCGTGGCCTGCATGCATATTAACGACCTGCCGTTCTTTGCGAGTTTAATGTTTCACGATGCCTTTGGCCTGTCCTTTTCCTCGCAATGGAGTGGGTTTAACTGTAATACCAACATATTTTCATGTACATTTAACTATATCAGGCCAAGCAACTAAGTAAGAGAGATTGGCAGAGAAATCCATTCCAGAGTAACCAATAGTCTGGAGATTAAAAAACTAACAGACATGGAAGAGGCCCTGGTGTTGATCTAGCAAAATGAGCCTTTTATAGAATCGTTCCTGATATCTGTTTGTTCTTGTTTCAGGTTTAGCTATGAAAGTTTTGCAGAACCTTAAAAAAACCAAACCAACAAACCACATCACCCTCCATTCTACATTTTATAATGGAACACAGTCCTTACAGATTCAATAAATTATTCATGGAGAAGGCAATATTACTATTAGACCCTGGGGTCTTGGGCTCCCTGCATGTAAAAGATCTAACTCTACACAATCAATCCAGCAGGATAACTGTTATACTCTACTTAACCCAGATTGCCTAACAGGGTTTGAAAATGGATTAGTGGATGATGAGCTTGTTTTAAAAGCAGTATTACCACCCTGAATAGCAGAGGATAATTCCTACTAGCTGTTTTAAGAAATAAAATGATCCTAAATTGGAAAGAAACTCTTCATACCTTCTCTTAACTACCTAGATATTGACACATACAGTGACTGGAGATATGGGAGAGGCTAAGCATCAAAACAAGCATCAATCAAAAACATGACTACTAAGCAATAGTCATCTTAGACTCTTTGAAAGATTCTAGACTGACAAGAGGTTATCAAAACTGGCTTACTGTTGCAAATTCTCAGTATATCCTCTGTGAAGGTGCAAGCAAGATTTCTGGAATGGCTACAACTCTTCATTGTTAGAGCAACTCCCATGATTAATACTGATACACTGAGGATACCCTAACACATTTTTAATTAGAGAGAGAGGCATAAACCTGAAAGTATTCTAGAGACCAAATGGTTCATTGCTCTCTACTTTCTATCACTTACTCTCTGCTTTCTATCAAAACACTATGCTATGGTCATTTTTTACTTTGCACTTGTCAAGATAGCTCTGCTTTTCTTGCATACATGCATTTTGTTTGTTCATAATACTCCCTTGAAACAAAGCAAATGTCTGGAAATAGCTCCAGGTTGGATTGAACACAGAAAAAGAAAAGCACAGGGAGACTTGCCTGCACATGATGACATCTTGGGAGTTCATCAAGCAGCAGGGAAGGTCTATGGGGAAGTCCTGGTCTCATTAATGTGCTACCAGGCGTCTAGTCTCAACAGGGTCAAAGCTGAAGTCAGGAGTATTCTGCAGAAGACAACTTCCTGTTTACACTGTTGGGTCTCCCATACCGTGGTACCGCAGGGCTTCACCCCCCGCTCCGCGAAGCTCTCCATCCGCATAGAATGGCAGCTCATTAATATGCAAAGTTGCCCTGCACCCTCACATGGCCCCCCGGCGCTGTTTCGGCACTGGCCTGGTGTGTGTCAGTGTTTGTGTCGGAGCTTCCCGGTGCCCACAGCCACCCCACATCAGGAAGAACCCCTTTTCCACTCGACTGGGGGCATGGGTCCAGGGGAGCCACCCACACCGCTGTCCCGGTGTCTCTCGGGGTGGGTAGACCTGGTCTCTCCATATTCAGGGTAGATGTCTACCCTGAGAAAGTCTTGGACACCATGTCTAACCGGAGAGTGTGCAAATCTTTCATAACTGTACACATCCTCCTTGCTCGGAGCAAAGCTGCTGCAGGAGCAGCACGTGCCCAACTCAGCTCCGCTGTGGCACCACAGTGCAGGCGGCTGCCCCAAGCCAAGCCAAGCTGCAGTGCAGGCCGGCCACCCCAAGCCAAGTCACGGCGCAGGGGGCTGAGGGGGAATTTGAATATTCATGACTGCCTACCTTGAATATTCATGCGTGTCAGGTCGCATATGCGCAGTTGCAAAACGGGCCTCCTCAATCACTGAAAAATCACACTACTAAGATGTGAAGCCACAATATGGGGGGCGCAAAGTGGAAGAGGGTTGACTGTATTGAGAAATAGATGGAGAAATTATTATATATTATTATATTGAGAAATATTCTAGACCTGTATTATGACCGCATTTCACCAACAGATAGTGTTAAATGAATACAATATAATGTCCATAGCACAGTTTTTATTTTAGAATTAAGAGTGTGTCTCAATATCCCACACCAACTTTTACGTGATTCCAGACAGAGAACAGACACATATTCTGAACTTCCTGCAGAATCATAGCATCATTTAAGTTGGAAAAGACCTTTTAGAACATTCAGTCCACCCATTAACCCAGCACTGTCAAGTGCACCACTAAAACACATCCATAAGTGTCATGTCTTTGAAACACCTTCCGGGATGGTAACTCCATCACTTCCCTGGGCAGCCTGTTCCAATGCTTGATAGGCTTTTCTTTGGAGAAATTTTTCCTGATATGCATTTACTGAAAACAGTTCACATTTTGAATATCAAATCTTCACAGCAAACTGTTCATAGGCAAGCCCTAGGCTGAGAGATGTCCGTATAAAACATTAGTTGAATAAACTCAAACTTGTGGATCGAGTAGATGCATTTGTAAGAACATTACCTACCACTGGCATAAAAGGTCACTCTAGGATTCTGTGAAAGCAGACAGAACTCCACAACCCACAGCATTTTTCACTGTTGTAAATACATCTGTCTTGTTAAGAAAATGGCAGCATGACAAATAAAATGCAGGAGCACTGCTTGGCCCCCTTTGCTTAGCACATTTTCTCCCCTTTTATTCTTTAGTACTTTTTCTCCCAACATGATTTTTGTTTTCTGTGCTGCTACCTGGCTCTTCTTTTTCAGACAGACTCTTCCTGACAGTTATCGGGGTTTAACATACTGTACTAGGAGGCTCGTGAATATTGCTCTTTGATTTTTAGTGCTTTATGATGAATGGCTAGAAATCATTGCTGTAGAAAAAAAAAAAGAAGAGGGAAAGGAAAATAGTTTCTGAAAACCTTTGTACTATTGAATTGTCTGCAAATTCTCCAGCATTGACTTGCTTTGTTACAGGATTGTCACTCTGCTAGATGTAATACACCTTTCCCTCCAGCATCCCAAGACAGCAAGCTATAAGGTGGGAAAAATGAGAGTATAAATCTGAAGTTTAATTAGGATGTGTTCTTTCTTACATTTTTCCTTCTTGATTTTTTAACTCCTTTGGGTTTTAGTCTTCCCAGCTGTGTTTAAATTTGAGGTAGTTGGTGTTTTGAATCCTTTGTCACAACGTAACAGACCCCCACCTCTTTTTTTATTACCTAAATAAAAGCAGGGAAGCAAGAAGTAAAATGGTGGACCTACCAAAGTCTATTCAACTCAGCAGAATACTACTACTGCATTTAGCAACCTAGATTGAAGGTGGGGTGGGAAAATCACTGGGAAAAAGGAGAAATGGAGCACATCTAAAATAGAAAGGCAAAAAACTGCCCAACTGTGAGGAGTTTGATGAAAATACTCTTACCTCTGGGTTTCTTTAGGAGTATTGCCTTTGAGCCACACACTTTCTGCCAGTGAAATTCAAGGCATTTATAAACTTGAATATAAGTTTATATATTCAAGTTATAAACTTGAATATATAAACTTATATATTCAAGACCATTCAGGTGAAATACACTCTCAGAGGACTAGATTTAGTCCACTGCACCAAGACAGAGCATACACAGCAGACTCCACACCTTCTAGAAGCCTTGGCAGCATGCTTGTATCTGAGAAATTCCAGGCAGGAGCAGGCCCACACTCACTGTGTGCTGCCATCACATCCATATAGCTGGAAACCAGCTTGAAATCACTGTTGAAAACCCTTCCACAATGCCCAGCAAAGCAGTGAAGGTCCTGGTGGGCAAGACTAGCCAATTCTGCAGGTAGTAGAAGGGCAGCACAGCCCCCTCATGCATTCGCTCATTAGGCAATCCCACAGTTTTCAGTGATGGCTGTGGGTATGGAACATGTCCAGAGCAGCAGAGCACTGGCTGGTCCATGGGGGATGTGTGGGATTTTTCCCCCCTCTCCTCCAGAACAACAAGCTTACTGTTCTCATTCCTTGATGAGAGAGTAGTCAAAAGTTGTGAATACAAATATCCTGCAGCAAAGTTTATGTTCTGTATTTTTAATTCTTTTTTAGACAATAATTCATAGCGTATACCAGGCCAGTTCATACTTCTAGTTCAAACATGAAAGCAATTTCCTCAGAACATATTTACCCTAGATCTATCAAGCACTGAAATACACAGAAGATGGTGGTCCCTGCCATGGGGAGCCAACAGCCCACAAGCAGTAACAAATTGCACAGTGGCAAGTATCAACACAAGAAGGAAAAGAAGTATTTGTTGGTGAACTCATGCCTGGATAAAAAAGTTCAAATTTATCACTTTCTCTTTGTTATTGTCCCATGAAGGATAAGCTTCAACTCCAGAATAGTTCAGCCATTCCCCCTTTCAGCATTCACGTGCTTAAAGCACACACAACAGTGACTTTACAACATTCAGCTTTCCCATATTTCTTCAGCATAATAGAAAAATACAGAACAATGCATTCCATAGTATGGCACAAATGCCATCTTTCAATTCTTGGTCTGTGATGGCCAGCATGTCTCTGTACCTTTCTTACTAGCTCTTTGCAACACAGAAGAGCTCATATATTAAGTCCATATATCCCGAGGATCCAAGAAAGGCTATGAATTAATCTTGAAGGTATACATGCTAAAAAAATAAAAAACAGAATGGAGAAGAACCAAACTTTTTTTTTTTTACTTTAGTAACCAACCATAGCTAATACTGTCAAGAGGACCTAGGTCCTAGGTATGGACCAAATGCCCATATACCAGAGGGAAGAGGAAGGTACATAATATGTGAGACATTATCAGCCTCTTTGAATACCACACTACAGTTATGTGATATGGCTGTGACTATCTGTGTGTGCATGTCCACATTCAGAGCAGAGGTTGCACAAGATGATAAGTATCACTTTCCACATTGAAACTTGCCAATTTCCCGGGGAGGCTTGTAGGAGGCAGACCTGTGGGGCCTGCAGATAATGCTGCTTGGCCCTGTGGCCTTACACAACAGTATAGTACCAGTTACCCCAGCCTAATATCATGTGTGTAATGGTGCTTTCACCTGAGCTAACTGAGAAAAGAGCAGAAGTTAGCTGGAAGACACATCAGTACTCTCTAGTCCTTACTGACCAGTGTGTTAAAAGGCTCCATACAAGACATGTCATTTCACTAGGAAGCCACTTAGCTCTGTGAAATTAGAGTGTCAGGGTCTCAGCTGAATACGTGGCTTTGGGCTTTAAGGTCATGATTTCTTTCTTGCTAAGGCTAACTTCTTTTCGCTGTTGCACCAGATCAGTCTGATGGATTTAATGGGATTTGTGGGATTTTCATTTTCCTGTGAGCCTACTATATTTGAAGGCAAGAAATACCGTTCCATAAAATAGCTCCACCTTCTAGGGGTCTACATTAAATTTTTTAATACTACAGAGAATCCTTGATTTGAAAGGAATATTCAGAGTAGAAGAGGCTTCCTTTGCAACAACCCCCCCACCCTTCTACTTTTGTAAAATTCTCTTCACAAAGTTCCAAAACACTGTCTTTTTAGAGGCAGAGCACTGAGAAAGCTTAACATTAAATTAAGATTTTTCTCCTTTGTTCTGAGGTGTGTATTTTGAGTCAGGGTTGTTAATAAGGAAAACAACAAAAGATCCTCTGCTGAAAAGGTCATTTTCTTGCTGGAGTTTCAGTTCATACCTATTAAATGCTCACATGGAACTGGGTTTATGGTTTCTTTATTTTAAAACTAGAAACAACATTCAAATCCACATTCAAAATTTGTATGTCAAGTTTCAACCTGGAGCATATTTTTACGGTTAAGTTATAAACCCTTAAATTAAGAACTTATCATAAAAATGTGACAACTCTCTCACAATAACAGTACAAACATCACCATTATGATGATAAAAATTATTAAATTACATCATTCTGTTCAAGACACTGCCAACAGATTTCGTGTTAACTGCCTGAAATTAAAGGTCTGTCTCTTAATAACAAGATATTAATATGAATTCTGCCACTACTTTTGTAACTTCCAAAATATTATTAAAATACATAAGTTTAGGATGAGAAAGAGTGACACAAACAGGGAAGCAGGCTGTTTCGCAGTTATGTAAGCCCTTAACAATGGACAGTTCAGTCTTAATATAAACCTGAATTTTTTAATACAGGTTACCCAGTGCAGTAGACAAGTTCTGTACCAACCTGATTTAACATGCCTACCTGGGAGTACTGAGCATTCAAAACCTTGTTCTCTGTAACCTCCTGGAACATTCTAATGAACTAGTGAAGCAAGATGAAACTAAAATAAATACTGAGGCAGCCAGATTTATACTGGCACTAAGTTGCATATTATTTTCAGCCTCTTTATTAATCATTACAAATAAGTTTGCTAATTGCAAATAACAAAAGAAAAGACACTAATTAGAGTAGTGGCTTAGACAACAGTGTGTATTCAAAGTTAAAACTTAATTAGAAGTTAAAACTATGTTGTTTTATTGATATGTACTTAGCATTTTTAGCCCTTTAAACATTAAATGGAGGTTCACTTAGGAAGGGACATTACAATGAAACATTTAAATACACTGCTCATTTTCTCCTCCAGTTAGTGATACTTGCCTTTCTCCTGACACAGTCACCAGCAAAATGCGAGAAAAATGAGAAACCTGCCAAACATGAGCAAATATTTTCACCTTTTTCCTAGAGTAAATTATTGTCTCCAGATTGTCACTCTTCTTATTCCAGTTTTATTCTTTTCATTTGTCAGCAAGGGAATTCATATGCTTCAGCCCCCCTCTTTCCTCCCAACAATGATGCTCTGCTAATAAACTCTTACTGCATTTTTCCATCTATCAAAACCACTGCATAAATCACTACCTAGGATTCCTCCCCACTCAGCCACACATACTGCTGACCCCCTTTGGGAACAGTGAGCAGAATCGTGTGCCAATCAGCAATTATAAGATAATGGTACTAAAAAGCCTGAACCTAGGAGTTATTCAGTTGCTCTGCCAACCCTTGCAGGACTCTTTTATGTGCCTGGGAATTAAGTAATTAACAGTCTAATTTATTGTTCACTATAAAGGACTTCTCTCACTCTAG
This sequence comes from Pitta sordida, assembly GCA_013390025.1. NCBI lineage: Eukaryota > Metazoa > Chordata > Aves > Passeriformes > Pittidae > Pitta > Pitta sordida. Next base: position 35,962 of record WEKX01005996.1, read on the forward strand.
TCAGGTTTGACATCATCAAAATTCACCACCACATCAGAACATGACAATTGTTCATCCTCATTTCCAAAAGACAAAGAAATCCATGAAAACATTATTCAGAGCTCAAGTTTGCTTTGGAAGAAACCCAACTCGAACCACAGAAATCATCCCTGTCACAATTTGAGTATTGCCCTCCAATATAAACAGACATACCTTAAATAAAGGGAGTCCTAAATTGACAAGATCTGTAGAAGCAAAAGCTATAATTCAAGGAGGTTGTGCATATATTGATGGTCCTCACCCTACGAAGTGAAAGATGAATCTGGTTTTAACCATTGTGCAGACTGCATAGTATAACCTAAACATTTTGCCTACAGAAGTTAGATCATTACTACAAAAAACTGACAAGCTTTAACTACTGATGGCAATGAACATTGCTGCTTTAACTTACAGTGCAAGCTCTAGCCAAGAGATCAGTGTTAGAGCACAGTATTACAATCTAGTAATTACAACCTGTTTTCTAGTTGATTTACAGTATTAAGACTGCATTACAAATACACATTGTGTTTAAAAATAAGCAGGAGAGGTTACATTAGTTAAGTGATGACTGCAATGTTATAGTCGTCATCATGGTCAAAAGGAAATTGTGTTCATCTTCATGGATTAAACACTGGTGGAGAAGAACTTTCTGCCTCTGTGCTCCAGGTCTTTTCTTCCAGCATACAGGAATTATGCCACTTGATCGTTGCAGAATCTGAAGGAAAGAATCAGCCAGACTTACTTGCAATTTAGAAAAAAAAAATAATAAATCCAACTAAGTTTAGGAAATAAAGAACATGCATTAGAGATGTCAAATCTCCTTCAGTGAAGTTTTTTTAAGAATACCTGTTGTAAACAGCCAAGGTTCCTGTCTCAATTCAGGGTTATTGACCAGCTGCACCAACTAGGAGGCTTTCAAGATTTTAATACTTGTACTGTTGCTCCTGCATCCCTTCTGGTCCAGTCATATCACTCAAATCGGTCTCATTGGCCAAAGTCTCATGGCAAAATGATCCCATGACTCCAGGTTATTGCAGACCAGAAAAAAGAGTGAAAGAAAACAGTTGGGACTGAGAGGACTGAGCACCATGAAGGCTGGCAAGTAAGATGTATTTACCAAAAAATAATCATAATTCTGGTAAGGCTGGAAGAGACCTCAATGGGTCATCCGGTCCAGCCTTGCTGCTTAAACAGTGTCATCCTAGAGCACATTGCACAGGATTGCATCCAGATGGTTTTGTATATGTCCAGTGGAGGAGACTCCACAACCTCTTTGGGAAATCTGTTCCAGGGCACAGTAACTCACACAGGAAAGAAGTTCTTCCTCATATTCAGATGAGCTTCCTGCACATCACAGTATTCACAGTATAAATAAGGCTGGGAAGGACCTCAAAGATCATCTAGTACACCCTGTAGTCCAACTAACCTAGCATCTACATCTAGATCATATCGCTCAACACCTCATCCATCCTTCCCTTAAACACCTCCAGGGTTGGCGAGTCAACCACCTCTGTGGGCAACTCATTCCAAATCCGGATCACTCTTTCAGTGAAAAACCTTTTCTTAATATCAAGTCTAAACTTCCCGTACTGAAGCTTAAGACTATGACCTCTCGTCCTGTCTCCAGAGACCAAGGAGAGCTTCTTCCCATTTCCTCCTGTCTTATTGCTTGGCACCACCGAGAATAGCCTGGCTCCATTCTCTGGACATCCTCCCTGCAGATACTTACAGGTATTAAGGTTCTCTCTGTCATCTCTTATCAATACTGGACAGGTCTAAGTCACTCATCCTCTCCTCATAAGAGGAACTCATCATCTTTATAGCCCTCCACCAGATGCACTCCAGGATCTCCATGTCCCTCTTGTCCTGAGGAGCCCAGATCTGGACACAGCACTCCAGATGTGGCTGAGTAGACGGGCAGGATCACCTCCCTTGACCTGCTGGCAATGCTCCTCCTGATGCACCCCAGGACACCATTGGTTTTCTTGGCCTCCAGGGCACACTGCTGACACATGACAGCTTTTCTACCAGGACCACCAGGTCCTTCTCCACAGAGTTGCTTTTCAGCAGGTCAGCAATCAGCCTGTACTGGTGCATGGGGTTGTTCCTTCCCAGGTGCAGGACCCTGCATTTGCCTTTGTTGAGTTTCAGTTTTGCTGTGCCCATCTCTCCAACCTGGGTAGCACAGCCCTCTGGGATATCAGGCACTCCTCCCACCTTCGTGTCACCAGTGAACTAGCTGAGGAGGCATCTGCCCCTTCATTCAAGGAGTTTTATGAATAAGTTCAATAATATTTGGCCCAGTGACTGGCCTCCAAATTTGCACTGTAGAAGCAATTGTAGAACCTTCCCAAGAGTCTCTGAAGACTAAGCCATGCTTCCCTGGCTTGGACAGAAGAAAATTTCCTTAATACTTCCTGGTGGAAGAGGCAAGAAGGGGCTTAAATAATGGTGAGTTGGTTAAAACTAAAAGGAAAATTATTAAAGGAAAAGTGAAAATGCAGAACATCTTATCACTAATACAAATCTGGCTGAAAAGTTTTATTGAAAGATACGACAAAGAAAAATCATGATATCGATTCTTAATACATCATGCAAGTATTTTAATGAACTTTTTTTACTCCATAGCTGAAATCCTGACATTTATTATTTCAATGATTTCATATGCTCTTTCCAGGATTTCTGTGGAAACAAGGAAGCCATTTTCAAACCTTGAAACAAATTGGCTCCTATATGTAACTTTAAATTATCCATCACCCTGCAGGAGGATTCAAGCAAAATCGGAGGCCATCTTGATGAATAATCAAGGTAAATTTGTCACATTTTTCACCGTGCTGCATACTTTCAGAGTTTCATAAAAAGATTCACATAATTAGTTTAGCTTACCAGGAAAAAAAAAAAAAAAAGTTGAATGACAAGGTCAGGCTCTTGCCCTTTCAGTAAATTAGAGAAGATTGCCATAAATTGCATAATATAATGAAACACCAATTTGCATATTTGCTGCTATATTAAAAGGGATCAGTTTTAGCTCGCAAAGCAGAACAAATAAAAACATGCATTTTAATAACTCAAATTACTCTCAGGAAGTGACCCTCAGCAGAAAGCCTGATTATCACTACTTAATTAGAAGCCTTGGAAATCTAAATCCTCCTTTAAATCCTATTCTGTGTACAGTGAAAGATGAAGCCGTGAGTTTTGTCTTAGATTCAATATTTACTCTTTACTAATATGTTTGCAGGGGAGACTTTCCAAGCATTATGAAGACATGCAAAAAAATTAATATTCAAAGAAAGAGTGCATAAAACCTGTGTTGGCTTGCAGGTGCAAAGCAATTAACAAGCTGGCATTTGCAGTACTTTTAATTAATTAATTAAAAATTCAAAGCTGACTTTCATTTCTTTAAATGTTTGAACATTTTATCCATCAATAATGAACCACTACTTACTGCTGTGCTACAACAGCTGGTAAATGAAAAACTTACTCCAACACTAAGAAAGTGCACAAGAATTTCACATTTTGCTTTCTCCTTGCAATTTAAAAATTCACTAGATTTTGAAACTCTGAATAATGCAGAGATGAATCTTGTGTATTTGCTTAGCTGTAAAAATAAACTGCATTCTATATTACAGTTCAATTTAGAACAGGAATTAAAACCAAAATTTCAGTATAAAATGTATTTGGGTTTAAATTTTAATTTAACTTGAAAAATTTAATTCCATCTGCTTTGGGAAGTCAAGGGATTTTTCTTAAGAATAAAGTGTTCTGTCCTAATCTTTAAAGGTTAAAATTATACCATAAAATGAGATTTGGAGTAATTTCTAAATGGTTGCAAATAATACATAATCAGAGAAAGGTGCTGTGAATGAATTTACAAGATGATATTACTTGAATGATAAATGTATTGTTTTCAGCAGAAAGAATTTGGTCAGTATGTATTTAAAAGACACTATCCTTAATATCCTTTAATTAAAACATAAATACTACATTGATACCTCACTAGGCATTCACTCAGCTGGAACTAACTGTATTTGCTTAATCTACAATTTTAGATGTATTAGCAAAAATAAATGTTGGTGAATGTAAGAGCCTGATTACATATCTTGGGTAAATTGGTGATAATGAGTCAAGAGACTTTGTGTTCATTCACATATATTAGAATAAGAATCATTATGAAATTAAAGCTAAGATTAATCCTGCTAATGACACCATGGAGCATCTGGGAATAAGATAACCCAGATGTCAAATTCACTGTGATACTGTGCTGCTATTTGATAGAGTAACCCCTTGAAGTGTTCTTCTAAGGCAGCTAGCTGGTACCCCACAGTCCCAGCACTTGAAATGCAAATGAGTGACAAGATAGACTAATAATGAGAGCAGATTCTAGCAGTAAGGAAAATGAATTAATTAAAAAAAAAATCTGAACCACTGATAAGAACAAGCAGCAGGCAACCCAATGTCCTCAATTAGGGTGGATGACATCTGCAGTGTATTTCTCTCTAATAAAGCCCTCACTCTGTATTCCAAAGCACACGATTCTAACACTGTTAACATTTTAATGTCTTGGGCGTGCATGGTAACATTAATTACAAGATGATTTGGATGACTTCTGAATCTCTTTTATGTCTTCCACTGAGTAAAAATCTGAGTTGCAGCTTTGATATCATAAATAAAATGTAGAGACCTGCCAAGCATTAAAGCTCTCCTGAAGTAACTCAGATCTGCTAAGTTACATTAAACCTTTATAGATAAGTAAAGAGCGTTCTCTATGAATTTAAAGAGGGTCACTGTCCATACATTTTAATGGCAAAGCTTTACAGATCTCCAGCATTTTTCTTTAGACTGCAGCTGTTGTTGTTTTTAATTACTAATGAATTTAATCTAATGTTTTGTTGAGCTCAATTTACCTTCTCCATAGCATTTGTTCACAAACTCACACCAGAATTAAGCAACTTGCTTCCTACTTCCCTCAGCCCTCAGTTTTCTCTTCCTGCTAACTGCTCTGCTCCTTGTCTGGGAAGAGCAATTGTTGGCAAAACCACTCCCAAAACAAGAGAAAGATTATTGCCAACTGAAAAAAAGCCACACTTTGTGGCACAAACCTCAATGGGCAAACCAACAGCAATCCAGGATCCCCATGAGCTTTTCTGATTCACACTGAAACACAGCGGCACTTCATCTTCATTGGAGTTGTTAGGCACGCCAACCACCCACTGAACTGCCATCATCATCAACTGTGTAGACACATGCAGTGCAGTGGTGAAAAAAATGAATAAGGGACAGCTTTTGTGGAGGGAAGACATACAGCCTCCCCAGTTCAGTACTGCCCTGAATCTTCTGTAAGTCAGTACAGCAAAAGCAAGGAGAAAGCACAGTTTCATAGGATACTTCCTGTCAGTGTAAGGAAAGCAGAATTGAATTTCTATTTTCTAAATGAACAGCTGAAGCAGATAATGAACTTTAATTATTGTTTGGAGTAGGAAAAGGCTCTATCCTGCTTTCCTGGCACTGCTACCAGTGGTGTTAGAAAACAGTCTTGTTTTTGTCCCTGGGGGTGGCTAAGGCAAGATGCTCAACCTTCTTGCAGCTTCCCATAAAACTTCACTCCACCATAAGTTATTACACACAGTTCAATAAGAGCTTTATGAGAAACATCACTACAGTAAAGGCTTATATAAATTTGAAGCCTTCCATTTCTTTGGGGCAAATGAGCAAATGTACATACCTTGATCTTTTCGCTGACACAGGGGCACAAGCTGTCCAGAAGCTTTGTATCAGAGGTCTAAGAACAAAACTGAGTTGTTTCCATGCACCATTTACAAGGAAAAAAATTACAATAATACATGCATCAATCCAGTTAAGATCTGTGGTCATGAGATTTGTGTTGAGAAGCCACTCAAGCCATTTCACATTGTTATAAACTTTTTCCCTCATATCTGTGCCCTTTCCTGATGACATTTCTGGGACACCGCCACTATTCTGGCTTGTTCTGGGGGGCTCCCCAGCACACACACTCTTCTGTCTCATTCAGCTACATATGTAACCACACATACCTTTCCTTGTTCTGTCCTCCTGCTCCATAAATATATTGATAAGAGACATTTACTGGTCTAATTAAATTTTTTACAAGTCTGAGACAATAATTTCAGAGAAATTAAGAGGAAAGCAAACTGGCCTTGGGATCTATGCCTTCAATTATATTTTTGGTGCATTTTAGATGGAGATCTATACAAACTCTCATTTAATGCAGATGCTTTTCCATTTTTCAACCTTCACAGCCTCAAAAATTAATGAAGCACTGAGAAATTTCAGAGAACATCTCAAATTTAAACCCTTCCTCTGAGGAGCAAGGAAAATTATTTCTACTGTTATTTTGTTGCAGCAGATTTTGCCATCCAGGCGGAGTCAACTACACAGTTATGCTCATTCTATGTCATAAATTTGGAGGGGGATTTGCTATTCAGAATTAAAAATATTTATGTTGATATAATAAAAAAGTGTACCCTTTTAGATACATCAGTCCATTATTTGATCAGTCAGAAAAGTAATTCACATAAAGATGCATAAAAGGCAGAGACTTTTTCCCCTGAACAAAGACTTGACAGCATTCACATCTTCAGTCTTTTATTGATATCCAGAGCCTTGTGGATTTTCATTTCATTACAGCCTTTCTTTTTAGTTTGTTGGTTGTTCTCTTCTCAGCTCCTCTAGATCATCTGTACAGGAAAAGGACTTGTGAAGATGGAGTAAAACTCTGAGCCATTCAGAGAGTTGAAAATTTTGCTCAAGCACTCTCACAATTAAGTTGAAACAGAGTCCTGCGTGCCTACACCTGAAAGTAAATCTGTAAAATCAGCTCTAGCTATTGGAATATATGTGCAACTAAAAGCATGGATTGTTCAAAGAATATTTTATTGTAGGGTCTCAAGATGAAAGCACAAGCTGCAAATCATCCTTATCTGCTGTCTTTATCTCTTAGCAAAAGTCACCAACAAAGACATGAAGTGTATATCAAAGATTGATCTTGTCCTAGGCTACATCATTTATCCTAATCAGCATCTTAATGACCATTCCAAGTGGCTTTTGAGCAGAAGTGACCACTGTCTAAATGCCTTCTCATTTTATAGAGAAGCCGTCTCTTCCAAAGAGTGGCTTTGCACCACCCTCTGCCCTACTGCTTCACTCTTCTCACCCCTTCAAATACCTGGCAGTGAGCTGGAGGCACAAAGCTCTCCTTCATTTTTGTTCCTTGGAATTGGATTCCTAGAGTGCCTTCACAGAGCACTGCATGTCTGCAGTGCTTTCACCTTAATTTGCATTAAATCTAAGATTTCAGCAGTTTTAAAACCCCATAGCCTGTATTTCTGCTCTGAAAATACTAGCAGATTTGTTTCTTTGATTTTTTCTAATAGGAGATAGCATGATGTACCTCCTTGCAAGAACAAAGTAATTGTATAACCACAGAAGATTTTTAAAATTTAGAATAGAAATTTCATTATAGGAAAAAAAAATTAAATATGCATAAAATAGCTGAAAGGCTTGTAATATAAACATGGGGACAAACCAGAGGCCCAGAGCTGAACTACCACAGAAAAGTTAATAAAAGTAGCCCTCAGAAAGGTAACTATCATCTACACACCACCATTTTCACCTGGTAGGTTTAGCAAATTGCAAGCCAGCAGGTTCCAAGAATTACTACAGAGGAAAATTCCAAGACAAAAGTTTAAGCCACAGTTACACAGGTCTTGTCTTTCCTTGCGCTTGGGCAAAATTGCCATTAATATTAATGGCAGACAGGCATGCATGTAAAGGAGAGAAACCCCTAATTAGTGTTGTAGCACATGCAACATTCTTAACAGGGAAACCATTTTGTATGCCCTAATTGCACAAAATTGGCAACAAGTTACCGCATGCATCTGTATCAAAGGCTACAGAAGCTCATGAATTCTCCAGTGGTAAGAAAACGTGCCCATACTGCAGAGTCTGGGTGACAAAAGCAGTCTGTATATCTGTTACTCTTAAACCCCCTCCTACCTAGCAAGGTAGCCCCCCAGGGGCTCTTGGCTGACCACTGTTCCCGCTGCACTCCTCATGTCTTTGAGGGTAAGCACAAACATCTGTGTTTTCCACCAGGGTAGAGATATTTTTCAGCACTTTTTTACTTAAACAGTTCTGACTGATCAATCTCTGCTAATACGCAGATACTGCAAAACTGCACTATAAACACACTGTAGCCTTAAAATATATCAGAATTACACTTATGTTAGACAGTAGGGTCTTCTCCCTCTTATTTACAGGAAATTTCTTCATATAATGTACTGCTACAAATCATAAGAAAGTCTGTTTGACTACAGAAAGACATTCAAGTCATGCATGCTAAATACATAGCATTACAATTTCTCCAAAACTATTTCAGAACTCTTCTCACTTTTAAGTCAAAGTCAGTATTTTTTTCCAAAGTAAAACAATGAACCAATTTTATCTCCAAGTAAAGGTAAGTGGTTAAGTGGAATTATATGAGCAGCAATTGGGATAGTATGTTTCTACAGAGAAAATCCCTACATCCTTATAACATCTACCTTTTTAGATTTTTAAATCTTTAAATATAAATTACTTACACATCTATGTTTTCTCCTCCTAAAAACATCAGCACAAGCAATTCCTCAAGCAACTCAGTTGACTTCTCACTGATGCAACAGACCACATTTTTGCTCCAGAGATTCAGAGACAGAAAAATATCTTATTCAACATTTTTTAATTTTTAAACTGGAGAAAGGAAATACTGCGTGAAACATTTTCACCTAAATACTTAATTGGAAGTCAACATAAATAGAAGACTGGCATCAACCTACTTAACAAGAAACATAACTGGCTCACTCGATCTTGTCTTCACTAAACATAGAAGCTTCTTTCAAAAACGAAATTCTTTCCTAGACTTTTCTTTTAAGCAGCAGTCTTCACTATTCTAAACACAAAATCTGGAAATAACCCTTAGCAAAGTCTCAGAATGCAAACGTTTTACCATCTAGTAGCTCAGGCAGTTACAGCATATCCTCTTCACCAAGCACTGCAAAACAAATCTGCCCACATTTTATTTGCAGATAGACTGTTTGCCCCCTAATACTCAGCTTGAATGATTTTAGTGTTTCCCTGGCTGGTCTACTGTCATGCCCATCTGTCAAAGTGGCATACATCCCATTCACAAGGTAGAATGCCAGTTTCAACCAGAGTATGGATACTAACCAAAGACCAGTTTAGGAGGAAAGCCTATTGGGTGCAGCTAATGACACCTTATTTACAGAGATCCTCTTGGTGTCAAGCAGTGCCAAATTAAGAACACATGCTATATTACAAGGATCACATCTGTTAACAAATATTGGCACTTTGTCACTGGCATCTGCCTCTTTTGTTAATCTGCTTCAGTAGTGAAAAGGTTGCCTCAGAAGAAAGGGTGTTCAGGCTTTGTCATATCAATATAATCATAGATTTACTCATCAAGAATTTCCTAGTAACAGGCTAAAGTTTGTCAGCATTACCTCTGTATACATCTCTTCCCAGTGGTTGGTGATACCCTGTAAAAAGCTGTGAAATTATAGAATTATAATACCCATTCAAATAAGCTTTATCACGTGTTTGAGAGTTTATTAAACCTATTGTCATCTTGTCAGCAACAAGAACAACAGGATTGCAGAAAACAGTGACAAGTAATAAAAAGTAGAGAAATGACTGTTGTATGCTCTTGGTACAGCTGAGTTTGCAATCTAAGTAACAGACTGAATTAAATACTAGAAAACAAAAACAAAGAGTAACAAACATGATGTTCAAATTTAGGGGTTTCTGGGACTCCTTTGCACTTGTATTTTTGGTTTGGTGCAGGGTTTTTTTGTTTTGTTTTGTTCTTTAACCAAACAGTAGGGATGTGTAAAATCCACTTTAGTACAGTGGTGAGTGTCCCCGCCTGTCACACGGGAGACCGGTGGTTCAATTCCCTGACAGGGAAGCAATAGTGCTGTTTAAGAGCGGGACTCGATGATCCTTGTGGGTCCCTTCCAACTCAGAATATTCTGCATTCATCCATCAACAGTATGGCCAATACAAAAAGACCTCTGTGCTGAAGGCATGTGACTACTGCAATTTCTATTTTATAATTAATTCCAGTTTCTACCATAACAGCAAGTGGTTTGCCATGAGTCATGCAGTAAGTCCAGAAGCTGTCAGTCCTTGCCAGCAGTCTCAGCAGTGCTCTGTGTGGGAGGGGAGGTAGGCTGGCTCTCTATTCAAGCAAAGGGGAATATCAGCAATAGGGACTTCTCCCTTTTGGGAGCTGTTGCACACATCCTCTTTTGCTGGCTGCAGCTCAAGGGAATCACCACTCCTAGACTCTCGTTTCACCTCTGTTTGGCAGAAAGAAAGGCATAAGAGATGCCACATGAGGTTGAGACTGAGGAAATGCTCCTGCTTTGTGACTTCTAGGGTAGAGAGGCAACCAGTTACAGGGATCACCACTACTCAAGGCTGGTGTAAAGGGATCATGGTAGATATAGCAGAAGCAGGACATTTGTACTCACCTCCTATCAGGTATCCACATTGGTGAAAAGACCAGGACTCTATTCCCTTTGCTTTATTGATGACATATGTAATTGCCTGGCTGGCCATACTGCAGCACTGTTCTCCGCTGCAGCTAATTTGCAGTAAGACAGGAAGGTCTTGGTCTGAATTAATTGATGATCACTTTCACAAGAGGTACCTTAAAGAACTAGCTGAATTTTCTTGAATAGACTAGAACATCAGTCCCAAAGAATTTCCTTTGTGTCGGTTCCAGGAAAAAGAAACTACAACTCAGACCTTTCTAGGACACCAAAGGGCTGGGAACAGGATGATGTTATAGGGAATAAAATGAAGTGGGTTTACTCCTTAGTCAGATGTAGCTATTGTTCAGTAGATCTCTGCCCTAGAAGGAGCACTAAGTATTACTCTGTAATTCACATGATCTCTGGTACCAAGAGATCTGGCTCTAGCTCTTTTCTCTGTGTAGAGTTTCCTTTGGCCACCCTTTCTTTCAGTTACACCAACCAGCCATGCTGGGATCAGTTCTGTGAGCTGGCTGTGTTTTTAGTACAATTCACAAAGTGAGCATAGTGTTTCTCAGGAAGCACTGATGATATGATGGCATAAAACTTCAGTCTTCCTGTACAATTAGAACAGCTCTGCTCCATAGCTCATCAGCAAGCAACAACCTTTGTGGAGGTTCAACTGCAGGCTTCAGAGCAAGCTGGCTAGATCACAGAACATTCTGAGTTGCAAGGGACCCACAAGGATCATCAAGTCCAACTCCCAAGTGAATGCCCATACAGGGATTGAACCCACCATTCAAAATTAAATGAAGACAGGGCTGTGTGCCTGTGCCTTGCGCGTATATGTAGAAACTACTCCCTCCTAGCACCATGAAATACACATTTCTTGTATGCTCTTACCATGACTAAAATGTAAAGCAAATGGTGTTTTCTTTCAACTGTTGGATGAAGATCACTCAAGCACTGAGTTGACTACCCTCTACAGCGGCACTGCAGTGTTTCACCTGCCAGAGAGCAACAGTTTAATCACTCAGGATATACAAAAATAAACAGAAGATTTTGTTGAATGGTCCCAGGAAGTTACAGTTATCAGAGCTGTTACAGATGGTTCCTTCCTCTTCCTTTACTGTGATTTGTCTTGAGCAGAGACACCACTTAACCAGATAGAAACATGCAATTAACACAGAAGAAGCAGGTACCTTACACTGCATGTAAGTAAGTTCTCCAAACACTTCTAAACCCTACACCTGCAAACCATCAAAACAAACAGGCACACATTGAGAAGTATTTAACAACATTTTTAAAAACCAAAAAAAACCCACCAAAAAACCCCCAAACCCAAATATACTGATTGATTTGACTTGGAGGCTTGAATAATGTCTAGCTTGTGGCAACCTATTCCAGCAAAAAACATACATATGATGATACAAACATCACTGTCCAGCTTGGCTGGTGGATTTATTTTGCTCCAATAGTCTTGAAGCACCAAATGACATTTGTGATAATGTCATAGGGGGAAAAATGTTTAACTGTCTCTTGGATTTACCTGTCATATGAAAGATATAAAGGTAATGATATTCCATTTATATATCTCCTGCCACCCAAATTAATCCTTCTGTTTTGCTAACTACACCAGAATAGCTGTAACTATAAAGCTACAGTCAGTTCTGGAGACTTAACAGCTTAAAATATGAAGTAAGAATTTCACCCATTTGGCAGCCACCATCAGAACCACAAGAGGTGCAATGTGATTAACCACAGCTCAGCTTCCGAGCCAGGAGTGTCCGTGGCATGTTTGTTGCAGGTTGCATACATCTATCCTCAGGATCAGGCTTCCACCTTTCCCATGCAGACAGCAATCCCAGCAAAGGTGCCATTTACAAAGAGTTCACTGAAGTCAATGTCACTTAACCTGGTAAGAAAAGGAAGTCTGTTAAACCACCAGAGTTTTTCCCAGCACACATAACGGTTCCAGAACAAACAGTGTGGTCACAGTGGTCATATCTGCTTCTTGTTCACCAGGGAAATGCATTGGCATCACTGTTAAAAGCGACATATGTGGCTGCACAGTCCAGGTTACACCACTTCATTTTAGACATATACAAATTAGATGCCTTATCACTCAACTGCTTTCTCTAGAGGATGCATACCTCCAGAAGGCATTTCAAGTCTTAGGTCAGTTAAACTGCCCTTTTTAACAATCTCTCCCTCCCCCACATCTAGAAAGCCAAGGGTGATGCAGTCTCCTCAAAAAGATCCCTAATGCTTGGTGGCAGAAGTCACTTTTCATTTAATGCCCCTAGTTCAGAGAAGCAAAATGGCATTTCTTGGCTAGTGATGAATCAGAAAATACCTGTCTATCTAACCTTAAATGCCAAATCACACCTCTTCAAGGGTTCCTGCCTGAACACTCAGTCCAGGTAGGCTGCCTCCTGGCCATCTGCATCTCTGGCCCTGAGGGGGCTGCATGGAGCTGTCAGCCTGTTCAAGATGGCTGGAAGCCCTGGCAAAGCCTTGTGAACTGGCTACCATGAAGGAACCAACACTAGCACAAGAAAGGTTTTTCCTCTAGTACCATGATTGGATTCCACAGGTGCCCTACCATATGGGTCTACTGAGATTCTGCAACAAGAGATTTTTGCCAAATAAAGTAATAATGCTGAAAGAACTCCTTAAAAATCAGTAGTAACAAAAAAAAAAAAAGGAAGGGCTAATAGAGAAGTAAACCTATTCATATTTTATTCTTTTGCAATAACATAGGATTTAAAACAATTATTTATTTACATTTAAAAGGCTAAGGATAGAAGATAAAGGCTGCAGTGTCCAGTTTCTGCAAACCTGAAATAATACAACCATCTCAAACTAATTCATATTTCTTAGTGGAATAAGTTCTTAAATTTCTTTCAGAAATTCTCAAAGCCAAATAATGTTCCAGGTTCGAGCCCAACAAACAGATCTGAAAACCTATGTCAGAAAACACTATTAAAAGTGTTATTAAAGTGATCTGCATGTATTTGCCTCACTTCTGTGGGAAAATGCTTTTAAACATTTTATCAAATGCTGCCCCCTAGTGAACAGGTTGCCTTCCAGATGAACACACAGACTGAAACAGTTGTACGGTCTAAATGAGAAACTCCATGAAAACAACTGGAATGCACACCAGTCGAGACAAAGGAGTCAAATGTGATGTCTGTATCATCAATAGAAATTATTACATTGTTATATTATTGCTGGTGATTTTTTCCACTGTTATTTTGTAAGCATGTGAATTCACTGCATTCAGCCATTACAATATATACTGTACCCTCTACATGCCCTGCATCTTTCCGTCAGATATTTGTATTTCATAACTCCATGCTCAAGTTTTAAAAATATGTTTCGCCATTCTTGAGACTCTCCATCATCATACAAGCCGGCTGTTTGTTATCTTGCAGGCTAATTTGAGTTTCAGAATTAAATTCCAGAGTTCAATGGCCTTGCACAGAAACCTGAAATTGCATAAGGGAAGAAAAGTAACAGTGAAAAATGTCTACTATCATGTTTGCTTCATATTATTCTTTCACATGAAAAGGATATCTCTCATGCTTCACTTTTTTATATAAAATTTAAAGTTTCTGCGTCTTACCCATTGATGAAAAGAACTTCACTGACAGACTCAGAAAAAAAGAATGGAAATTCTCATAAACCATAAGTACAATAGAAAACACTAAACAAAAAATCCCCACCCAAACTAAGCCTCTCGAGTTTGCACAATAACACACATTTAATAGATTCCAAGCTGGGAACATTTACACCAGCTCAATATTTTAGTAGTATTGGTTTTATTTCTCCATCAAGTAGTAATTTCACCCATTAAGTAGAATTAGTAGTCTTACAGTGTATGAGTAGCATCTAAGGAGAGGGGTTTTTCATGGGATAATTTTCTTATAAGTGCACACTGGTAATATACTCTAACACTCAGTTTTCCTCCATTTGCACATTGCATACGCTAAATAAGTTCTTCCAGCAATAAAAGAATAACCCACCACTTATCAGTGCAGTCCAAAAGACTGTGAATAAAATGGTCATAAGGAAACATTTCTTTAAGGCTGTGTCCTCTCACTATTCTACTGAAAAATAAAATACTTGTGTTTTACTAAAGGTATATGAAATAAAACATGTAACATTAAAAATTACTTTTACAATCACTGCTATAAAATGGATATTCTGCCCACTACAGTGGGCAGGCAGTCATGAATTAGTTTGAAACCTCATCCTTCAATCCACTTTAGGAACATATTGATTCATAAGATGGGAGGTATCAGCGTTCTGTGCATGGGAAATAGCCAGATTTTGGCAGCTGCTTCAATTTTGTTTTCCTTCTACACTACCAACATGCTGAGGGTTTTCACTGAAAAGGATTTTTCATTGCCAAAGAATGGCAAGTCTTCAGAAGAGCTGGCAAATATAAGGGCATCCACTTCCAGGTGGTTACCATCATATAGCTTTGAGGTCTGCCTTTTAGAAGATGCTTGGCACTTACCTCTTAAAAAGCATCTTCTTTCTTTCAAGCTTCTCAGTGAAATACTACCCAACAGAGATGGTATGATGGCAAGGAACATTTTGGAATCTGCTGGTGTGACACTGTTGTTTTTATCTCTATATCTGCATCTTAAAAAGCCAGAAATAGTGGGGAGTGGTGGGGAACCAACCAACAACAAAATGAACAAACTGGGAGAAAGAGGGAGGGGAAAAAAATTTTTGTTCAGATTTCATGCAGAATATAAATCACTATCATGTAAAATGATCTGCTAGGTGCATCAAAATAGGTGCTTTATATTATGCAAATAACTGTTGCAGGTGAGGCAAAGAAATGCAGCAGCAACAGTGACTGTTCATTCATAACCTCCATGGGCCACTCAGTCCTTAGTCCCTAATGTGACTCTGTTGAAGGGATTTTTCATGACAGTATGCAGGAACAGAGCTGCATGACTGGAATAAAGCCAGCAGGAGACAAAAGCCAAAAGACAGACCAAAATACTATCTAAATACATAAAGTTTCGGTAATCTATTTTATGTCTCTGTAAGAGTGCAAAGCAAGTACAGGAATCATTTTCAGTTTTGACAGAAGACTGCATTTTCCTTTCTTTCATCCTGCCTTCTAGGCAACAAGAGAGTTCTCAGTAACACTCCTTCCCCAAAATGATAGTTTGCTCACTCTCCAGTGAATGCATATATGACCAGGATTCAGGAACAAAGATGGGTGGCTGGATCATTAGCTGTGCTCGGTAAAGACCCAGTACTGGCAGGCAATGCAAAGAAAAAACTGATTCATTGCTCCCCCAACACCCACTAAAAGGAAACCGTAGTCTGAACTGTAGACTTAAACAGACTTAATTATGGCATATGGAGATTAATGAACTCCATAATTTGTGTAATGCGAAAAGTACCAGCATCCTGCACAATGAAGCAAATCTAAATAAACAGGACTTCACTCTTGCAGAAGGGCTCCCAATGCTATGGGGTAGAATGCAACCAGCTTTGGCTGCATCCTTCCCACCTGAGTGGCTGGGTACAACTTGAAAAACACAATATGCAAGGCAACTAATCCCTAGTGCAAATTCTTATGATTTTATTCCAAATTACATCAGTTTTAGATAATTTTTAGCCTGTGGTTCTCTGTCAGCACAGACAGGTCTTATGGAGGCTGAGCCAGTGCTGAAACAAGGGCTGTGCTGGAAATGATTCTGTCCAGTTTGTGAAGCAGCTCGTTAAAATCTGCCTCTAGCGAGCTACAGCCCCCTACTATTGCTCTTCCTGATAACAGAGCTGTGTCACACATAACTTCTGCTATTCCCTCCTGCCCAGTCAGGCATGCATCTGCTCCTGCCCATGAAACTTGGTATCATTAGTTTGACAGGGGGGCCCTGGGCAGAATCATGCACCCAACTCCAATGCTCACCCTGCTCCTGAACGTGAGGAGCTACAGAAAGAGAAGGAGAGCAAGGGCTCCTAATTCCTCTGCTATTTTCTACACACTTTCTGGTTTTTATCTGACCAGCACAAGACTGTGCTGGGCTTCTGTGCTAGCTGGACACCTGCTGATTCTATAACCTTCCTATCCATGGAAACCTCACTGCAATTAGGTTTTTCCTTCCTAAATGACACCAATTACAAGTTAAGTCACTGCTCACAAAATCACTAATTAGAGTTCCCATCCCACAACTAAGCATTCAGATGCTTTGCATGATTCAAAGGAGCATATCACAACAACACTTGATACAGTTTAACCAGCCTGGGCTAAATTCACACTAACATCCATAAAAGCAGATTAATTTTTCTAACTATTTCCTTGAGAAGAGTGTCAGATGGAGCATTTCTTCACCTGCACAAAGACAGCTTCCATCCTGACAGCTCTGCAGCACAACCCAAACAAGGCTGAGAGAAGAGTCTTCCTCGAAGACCTACTGTGCACCAAAACTGCACATCCCAGGCCTTTCAAGTTTCACATTTACTCAAGACTCCTTAACTAATCTGTTTAACCCTGTAAACATCGGAGATAGAATTTCCTAATCCACACAAAACTGAGAAAAGAATATATAAATCAGAGGCTAAATTTTATCTCCCAAATGTTTTGGTCAGAGATCCAAAGTAGATCAAAAATTGCTCCCAAGTTTGTTTGTAAAAAGACCCCAAGATTGTTCCACTAGCCAGTCAAAAAATTTCATCATCCCTCTTCACATACAGTGGATTTGCAGTAACAGCAAGTGTAGTCAGGCACCTCATACAATTCACTTATGCTTCTACATCTACTCAGCTGCTGTCTGTTGCCTATGGTTTACAATAAAAATCCATCATACACCTTACAACAGAGAGCATTTTGGCAGGCATCCTACATACCTGGCATAGTTAGGAGCAAAGCTCTTCCCATGAGTTAGGGTCATGTGCTTTTTTTCCTCTTAGTTTACACAAATAGATGTTTGAACTCTATTCAGGTGTGGCTTTAGGTAGCAAAGATTAAAGGTATTTGTACATATGGATGCATCTGCATGTTTAGAATACACAGCAGGAAGTTTTCTCCTGCAAAATGATATCTAAATAATAGTCATGCAAATATCTACGTATTTAGGTAAACACTAAGACAGTAAAATCATCACTGTAAAATAGTTACCAAATACAGAGTACGGTATCCTGCTACCTCTTGAAAGAGTGACAGAACTCTCCTTGACTGCAGTGGAAGAAACTCTGACATCTAAAGAGTCACTGCCTGCCAAATATATTGTCCCATTAATATTCTGCAATTAATAAAGAAATCAAAATAATACAAAAAGAGCAATTAAATCGTTACAGACTCTTCTTGGCTTTGCTTATTAGTCTCCATTGTTTTCCGAGACTTGCCATGAAAATGACATATAGCCATATGTTGACTGTTGTCCCATTTTTACCAAAGACAAATACAGATTTGTTTGAAAATTTACTTAAGAAAATGCTCCCAGGTTAAGACCTTGTATGCCAAGTTTCAGCCCAGAGTGAATTTTTATGGTCGAGTTATAAACCCTTGAAAATAAGAAACTAATACTGCAAGGATTTAAAATAATAGAAAATGTTTCACATAATATAAATCTATAAGCAGAGTATTATATTTAAGTCTTAATATCTACATAGTTGGATTATCTTATATCTTGACAATCATACTAAGTAATCTTGCTTCCTTTTCCCTTCTTCTGATTCAGTGTTTCATTCTTATGCATTAACAATGCTCTGGGGCATAAAATACTGTATTAATATTAGTTTGTCACAGTAGACTAAATTTAGAACAACTCATTAATATGGGAGAGTAAAAGGCATTCTGCCAGGAGTGTGAGTGACTCTACAAGCTCTTAAGGCTATAAGTTATGCAGATATGCCACTTGAACTAGAGAACTAGCAATTCCTTTTGTTATTAATAAGAGATTCTATTAGCTGAAGCCATTTCTATTTCTAATTAAGAAATGTGGAAGGAGGCAATTTTACCATTGGCTGTATCTCTGATGTACAGCCAGAATAAGCCACACGCCATCTTTCTCGGCTTTCTGGTCGGATAGGATTAGTGGCACATGCACAGAATCAATCTTCCCCTGCAGTACACAGGAAGAAAGAAATCTACTATAGTATTTTCTTCCATACAATCATAATCTGTGCATCAGGAAGGCAGTCCAGCAATCAGAGCTGTTTCAAAACAGATCTCAATGTTTAGAACTGCCTCAGTGAAGAAAGTTTTCATTTTTCACAAATACAGTCTTTCATTCATATGGTTTCATGCCAGTAATGCCTTCTCAAAGGTTGTCAAATATTAATTTTTTTAAATTTAGTCCCTTGCTAAGCTACAAATATTCATGTTTAACACCAAGTAGCAGTTCAGGGGCTGACAACAGTATGTACCTTTTGAATGATGCATAGAAAGCAGCAGTTAGCACAAAGACAAAGCCACCAGATTGGTCTCAGGGAAACCCAGTGTCTGAATTTTTCATGATTCCTCCAGCACTTAAAGAATAAGAAACCGGCTACTACTGTTGGGAGATCAGTGCTGTGAAGGTCAGAGCCCAAAAACATGCAAGTGAATCAGGTTTTGCCTGGGGAAACTGAAAAGGGATTTAAGCTGCTTAAGAGAATTATAAAGATTTTTTTAATGCATTTTACAAATACTGTAGTAGCTAAACAATAGCTGTAAAAATAAGAATCATATCCACCTACCATTCATTGTTTTTAAGTCTCAAAAGAGAAAGAAAAGACCTTTTCTTTATGTCTGAAGGCTTAAAACTTCCAGAGATCATTCTTTTTCTTGCAGACTTCCCATTACCCTTCTTTTGCCTTTTAAGAACTGCAACTACTTCAAAAGAAAAACAATAAATAGGAAGTGTAAAATAAATTCAGTTACTTCTCTATGCTTACAAAAGTGCAACTGCAACAGCAAAGTGATGTCTTCATTACTCCACAGCCCAGTGTCTTGGGTATGTGTTTATTTTCCACAGCAGACAAACTTTACTTGATCTCATAATTATTTCTAGAAAGTATAAATTGATTCCAAGGGAAAAAAAAAGAAAAATAACAGAAACTGCTTAGAAAAACATTACACTGTTTAAGCAACTGATGGCTTCACCTGTCATCATCTAGTTAAGCTCTTAATGAGTTATTTTCTATTCTTGGTCACATCTGATTTTTTTTTTTTAAATAGAAGTCCCTTTGAACAGCTGGGAGTTACAGCATCCTTTGATCACAGTATTCTCAATTTTCAGTCAAAATGAGGACATTTTTGTCCTTACTTGGGCTATTTTTACAGGTGTATTTCTTTAAGTATGCTTTTGGACATTACTTTGCAGGCATATAAGGAAGCAGAACAATTAATGTCTACATTTTTACATAAATGTTTATAAATTTAGTTACAGGAAAAAGCTTTGCCACAAGAAACCTCAGCTCTTTTGAAGGCAGTTTTCTAATGATGACCCTTGGCATGCTAGCCCTCATGGGATTCCTCCGAGAAGAGTCTGATGAAAATTAGTCTATTCTCATTTCAAACAGAATTTTGCTGAAGTCCTGATCAGAGCATCAGCATGGAGTCCAGGGAGACAACACACGCTACTTGATTCACTCCGCAGCCTCCCTCTCCTGGTAATTGTTGCAGGAACACATAGTGACAAGACTATAGGATGTGAGGGGTCTGGATGTACTCAGGCTGTTACTCTCTGTTTAAAGATTTAAACCATCAGGGTATGATAAGGCTTTTTGATGTTCATTGAACATGGAGCTTGGGTACAGAAGAAGGGGAAAGGGCTTCACCGGAAGGCAATCATCTTTCAGAGCCACAGTAAGACTGAGAGAGGTGGGAAAATCTCAGTCTCAGCATAGACATGGAACAAAGGGAGATGAAAGGGCTAGGGTGAAGAAGGGGCCAGATCTGGCTGTGAGGCAGAACTTGCACTAAAAGATAGTTCGATGCCTTAAAAAGCAGAAAAAACATTTAGTGTTCTTGCTCCATTAACATACACTTTTGGCTAAAATTTAACTATTCTGCACATTTTTTACAGTTTATGTTGACACTACGTTTAAACAATGCCTCTGGCTTATTTTGAAATTATTTAATGAATGTACTTTGTCAGATGAACATCATTTCCTAATTATACAGAAAAGCATCAAATTATGAGCTATTTTAAAGAGCGGATACAATCTCTTCTTTCCTAAAGGACAAACCAAAAACAGGCTGGTGCCACACATTGCTGTATAATGTGTATGACTGGGGCCAAAAGTAGGGGGGTAGCAGAGACAGAGAAATTTTCCTTGTCTTGACAAAACAAGGCGTCTTAAGATAAACACAAAGAGGGATTACCATCACCAGGTAAGGCTGATATATCACCATTTCATCATGAGAATTACTATTTGCAAGGATAATGAAGGGCCTAATCCTGCACCATGAATGGTGATGAGCACTTTTGGCTCTCATTAGCTTTAAAGGGAGATGAGAGGGATCAGTGGGTCACAGGATCAGGCTCTAAAATGAAAGAGAGATTTGAAAGAGTCATCTACACAATTTCATAGACTAGGAGGAGAAGAAAGACAGTTTGATCTGAGCATCACTTGTATGCTCTGGGAGTTTCACAGCACCTCTGCTGTACAACACTGTAATTTTGTAGGTCCAACAGGCATTTGCCAGCATTAGCTGCTCTGAAGTAAGAGAGAAGGTAAAGGATTCACACAGAAAGCTGAGTGTTAAGCTGATCAAAGTTAAGAGATACAGGGATTTATATGCACCTTTCTAGCTAAGAAACACTATCTGCTTTTTTATACCAATCTCAGTGGGCCAAATTTATCCTGATGTAACTCAAAGCATATAAGAAGAATTACGGCAGAGATAAAGCAAACCCAGTCTCCCTGTGATGTTATTTATAATCTGTATGTTTTGCTCTGTAAGACCATATATACTCAGAGGGTTGCCTGATTGCAGTCACTTACAAGGGTGTAGAAGTCTATTGACTTCAGTAAAGCTAATTCAGAGTTTGATGATGGAGATTCACATCAAAGTAGTAACAGGGGCTATTCCTAAAAATCATTCCTATATATTCACTGATGTTCTTAACTTGGCATTAAGAGCTGCATGAATACTTATACTAGGTTGTGCAGCTCCCTTCAAATCTGAAGTCTGACACCCTTTTTCTAACAGCTAAATGCCTTATATGCATCCGTTGTGAAACTTGGTCCTGCAGAGTGTACTGTGACCAGTCTGCTTCTGTGAAATTGCTTAGCACACATTTTGATTTGCTTTCAAATCCAAAGTTGGCCATTTTCAGAAGCATTTAAGAGATCTAGGCATGCTAGCCCTACTGAAAGTCACTGAGACTTCTCTTCCTAAATCAGTTAGGTTTTCTGAACATTAGGTCCTACGGCATTTCAGTGAGAGCCAGCTGCCTCCCAGCTAAGGCTTTGAAAAATCTAGACAAAGTAACACTGACAAAATCAACACAAACAATAGACACAAGACTTGAGTCTTTCCATTATCACCCTAATTGGAAAATGGTAAGATACCTCAAAAATCATTACTTTATATCCAGGACCCTGTCTAGATTTCACATAAGAAAAAGGATGCGCTAGTTAAAGCACAGATGCTCCATGTAACTGTCCACACAATTTGTATTGACCACCATACTGCCCAACTTCCACACAGAAAGGAGTGAGACATGACCCTTTGGATAATGGCATCAAAGAATATATCCAAACTTGTCCACCATCTTTCATGGGGATTTGGCATGACAATTTTGATTCGTTCTGAAAAAGGATGTATGTTCATCTTCTGTCATTATTTTGAGCAGCGTGAAATGGACAGCAAACCTAAAACCTTTGCAGGAATCTACATGTAAGACCAGAAGACGTGCCATTCAAGTCTCTATAGACACATTTGATGTGGTGTTTACATAATAGCAATTGCAGGAAACAGAAGTTGAAGATCAGGTTTTTTGGTGGTGGTTATTTTTAAAAGGAAAATGTATTCCCTTTCCTTCATTTCCTTTAGTTGCTGCCATACAACATACTCATCTGCAGCTATCAAAGAAATTACGCACAGAGCGGTAGCTCACCCAACCCCCTGTGGCTTCAGCCGACACTTTAGAAGCTGGGATTCGAAACACAGTCCTAGACCTTGGATATCCTAGTTCTGCCATACAGCATTCCTTCCTCAGACAACTTAAAAAGGCAACTTTGTATGAACTGACAGCCAACAGCACTGAAAAGGGCCAAAGTTTGCATGATTCATTGCAGTTACCACATGTACAAATTTTATAAGAACTTAAAAAAAAAGCCACAGTGAGATTCAGAACATAAGCCCAAGGCTAGAGGAAGAAATTTCTAGAAATAAAAATGTAACCTGATTTTTTGTGGCATAGTCAATTGTTGAATAAATGGTATAACAGGGTTACTGCAACAAGAACAAAAACTGCACCAGTTGCCTTTCTGTTATTCTACTGCTCGGTACTCTCACAGAAACTTTCCCCAGAAAAATCAATAAAGCAGATTGTGCCCAGTAGTCACCCATTACAGAATTAAATCCATACGCCAACACAAAGCAATGAAGAAAACAAAACTAACAAGAGATCTATTTGGCTTTGTTTGACTTTGTCTGCCAGAGAATGAGAACGCAAGGCGGGGCATAATTTAATGCAAGCCTTGGCCTATCCTGGTCATGCATATGACTGACCCTCAGTGCAAGACCATCAATTTTCTATTAAAGATCAGAGAGTTGACATATCAAAGTCAACATCTAGCTGAATAACTGCAGTAACTTGATAATAATTCTTTTGTGGATTTCAGAGTGGCTTTTCAGTAAAGTATCAGAAAGGTAGCGGTGTTCAATCCTGACCCAACAAGATCTGAATATAAAATAAAGGATTTGAGCTTGATCTCCCCATGATGTGAGGATGAATGTTCCGGTAAATGTTAACTTAGTGCTCTGAATAGCTCAGTAATAGATGGGTTTAGGCAGTAATAGGTTTAAAATGTCAACTTATTGAATAATAATTTCATGTTGTACAAATACTACGTGTAAGAAGGGATTTGTTTTGCAAATTTTGAAATAAAGGAATGGATTTCTAATGTCCTTCACTGTTCTGTTCAAAATGTTATACAAGAACAAAAATTAGTTTTGCTTCAAGAATATCCCTCATTGTTTACCTGCATTATTCTGAGTATGTGTCATAACTCACAAGTGTTGTTTACTCCTTACCCTTAAGTAGCTTGATATGTGTTTTGGCCCCCTGACAAGAATGATAATTATTCACTGTGCAAATAAATAAGATAGAAACAAGAAACCTGAACAGATTTTTCTTAAAATTCTGCTCTCCAAACTAAGGACAGTGTCAAAACACCTTTACATCACTTAGTATCCAAACAATTCCTACCAAAATCTTACTGAAGAAAGTTCCAATACAACTATCAGAATTTGAAGCAACAACAACCCAACGCTGCCTGACTGCTAACACATGGATGGAAGCATTGAAGCTGATCCCTTTTTCACATCATGTTATTTCAGCCATTGCCTCCTGTCTGGGCACTGATGTTAAGCAACCTGTAGAGTACTGCTAGCATACTTGGGAAGATGATGCCAAGCAATTGACCATATGGTATTTTGGAACAGAATAACATTCTAGGGGCCTTTTTATTTTTTAATTATGTTTTTCTTTACTTATTCTCAGCTTGCTTCCATCTACATACACTTTCACGCTTATGTAAGTGATTCTTATTTTAGCTTACTTAAGTTTTAATCCACTACACTTAACCTGATAACAAATTACCTGTGTTGAATCCTAGAAGTTGCATTTTGCTGACTGACTCTCAAACTGTTACTTGGTGTTTAACTTGCTAATCAAGAACCAAAGACAAACTGAGCCAAAACTGTTCAGAAACTCACTCTTTATGAATCAGGAAGACATGGGATTATGACAAGGGTTAGTTAAACTTACTCATTCCTTCTATTCTCTCTTGATGACCACGAATAGAAAGTAACCATGGAGCTCAAGCCCTGTCTTCCAGACTTGGAAAACTGACAGTTGTACCTGTGTACTCAGTTATTTCATGGCCTGTTTTGCACAAACTATTTCATGCATTCTGATTTATTTAAATCTCCTGAAGTACAGGACATCACTGGGCAAATAACCCTGCCCCAATTCAGTGCACCAAAATTCAGATAGTCCAGTGATCAGAGAACACCTCAGTTAAGCACAATACTGTTTTTTGCTTCTTCATCCCAAATTGTTGAGTCATGTGGCCACAAGGATAAATAAGTTTTATGTTTTAGCCCAGAATAAGCTGTAGTTCTGGGCAAAGTGATTCTATCTGAACTGTCCTATGCTGAAAGGACTAAGAGCCTAAATTCCTGAGGAAACATGCCCCAACATTCATTTGTGAAAGTGGTATCTTAAAAGGTAGACCCTGCTGAGATATATAAAACTTGGGAGTACTGAGCCATTTCTACAGAACTGGCTGTGATACCATAAAATAAAAGGTGATGATTGCTTTAGAATATCAGACCTAAAGAAGAGAGGAGAGGCTAAGCTGTGGAAAGAAATTCTTCACTCTCATACAAATACCTTAAAGAACAATATAGGGATTACAGGAAATCATAAGCCCAGTAAACTGCTTTTTGGATAAGTATTTTCCACTTACAAGACTGCCCCAAGGCAAAAGTTGCTCTTTAAACAGAATTTGATTTTAAGGGCAAATTTACAATTATAATTAGCTGCAACAAGCAGACAAACCCAGAGGGAGGGCTGCATTCGGGTCCTAACTACACAGTTCCTCATGGTCTGGCAGCATGATCAAGAGACCCCTGCCTCGTTACCTGCCCCCAAGTAATGGCCTCCAGACAGCTTGTGGGCCATGCTGACAGAGGGACCCCTGCCCTCCTAGAAGGAAGGGACAAGCTAGGGACACTGGTTGGAAACAAGTATATAAATAAATTAATGTTAAAGCTGATCACAGAGGGGACTTAAGCTCTTGAAGAAATCAGCAGCACAGAGTAACTTGATGAGTTACA
Organism: Pitta sordida; assembly: GCA_013390025.1. Taxonomy (NCBI): domain Eukaryota; kingdom Metazoa; phylum Chordata; class Aves; order Passeriformes; family Pittidae; genus Pitta; species Pitta sordida. The sequence goes on from WEKX01005996.1 coordinate 61,585, forward strand.
AGGCTGAATCCCCAACTCTTGCTGCAGCTTTGCCTGAAGTCTCCTTAAGTTGACGCATATGTGCGGCACTTCAAACCGGGGAAAAGAGGAAGGCAGGCAGCAGAACACAACCCAAAACTCAAACAACAAAATACAATAAAACAGCCACAAGACGCTCACAGAGGGTTCTGAGTAGACAACACAATTTGAGTTCCAAGGTGTGACAAGCTATATCTTCAATTATGATCTTGAAGAGAGTATCAAGATAGTAACAGAGTCCCGTAAGTATCTTCAGCACAAACCAAAGAGTGGAAACAAGCTCAAATAACTGATGCCACTGATTCTAGGTACTTCAGCACCAGGATAACTCAAGGGAGATGCAGGACTTTCAGTGAGCAGAATTTTTGCTTGCTTATTACTCGGGTATCACCTCCTTCCCAAAATATTGCAGCTTGTTTCTGTTTCTTACATGTTAAGAAACATTACATTACTTCTATTTCTTCTGTTAACACTACATGTTAAAATTAAGGCAGTCTCCTCCTGTGAGGTATGCACTGCACACTTATTCAGGACTGTGGTAGGATAACATGGCAAACTGAACAGTTTGCGCCCATCCTGTAACAGCTTGGAAAGCTGAAATGGCAAGCGTATGTTCCACCCACATGGCAGTATATATCACACAAACAGCATGTTATATGTAGGTTAGGAGACACTATAGATGAGTCCAATCACCATAACAGCCAAAACCACTAACACTGTATGGAAATTGGAATGCCAGACAAGGAAGTAAAAATTCTATGTGCTATGCTAGTGGTTCTGAGAACTGTGCTCATCCCTGGCTGCCTACTGACTTTATTAACCACTGTGGGCACAAGTGAGCCTAACTTTTATCCAAAATGATTATATATACAGTAGAAGTTCAAAGGTAGACCAAAAAAGAAGAAAGACCTCTTATCCAAATATATACCTCCCTAATTTGATCAAAAACTGTGATGACTACACATTACTTTGGAATTTACACAGAAGCGTTATTAAAGTCTCTCTTAACAGATCCACCAGTGAAACCTTTCCTCCAGACTCTCTGCTTGCTCTAACAGAGAAGCTTGGCCAGAGATCTTAAATTGGTTTCCAGAACCCATCATCAAGTTACATCTAAAAATATAACTTGTAAGAGCACACATTTTCCCTCAGGTCACTGGCTTGCAGGTAATGCTGTTCCTGCCCACATGTTTAGATGAATGCTTCCTCCCCCACTCCACAAAAGAAAATACAAAGGTTCAGATCTTCCACAGAAAGAGAACCAAACTGGTATTACTGGTTGAAATAAAGTTTCCCCTTCTTTCCTTAAACGTATGGAAGTCAAGATTCTAGATAGATAAAATCACTAAAGAACCAGTGGAAATACTGTGCCACAAGAAGCTAAACATCTGAACTTGGAACAGCCGGTGGGTGAACTTTGGGGCAGAGGTGGTTAACAAACAGTACTGTGATACTATCTGGAGTGGTCACATTAACCTCTGAAAAAGCCCTAACAGGCTTTGAATTTGGAAACAACTCATGCTCTAGTCAGTGCTTCCTCAGAGTCCAAGCAAAGGGCTTGTAGTTAGCTTCAGGTCATTTAGTCTTTGTACTTGAGTTTTCTCAGTCAGGATAAAAGTAGGAATGATGGAGGTATCTGGGTGCTAACAGTACACCCCAAGTACTTTGCAGGAACGTGCTCCCCAAAGTCAAAGACTGCTCTTGGAACTAACCCTAGGGCTTGCACTATTTACAGAAAAGGTGATCTTAAGGCACAATGCAGTGTTATTACCCGAATACTGCTCAAATATCTTTCATCAGAACTTAAGAAAACCTACACCACACTGACCAAAACATCTGGATAGCAGAATATGCTTGGAATAGAATCTTTTATATGGCTGTTCAGCTAGATGGTAGAAGGAGGAAACAAACAAAATTCACATCATCATCAAGTCACAGCACTATACACAATATATATGTATACAATAGTTTTATTTTTTCCCCAGGGTTCTGACTTCATTTTCTCATGTAAAAATGTTATTTTTATCCTGTTAGCAAACACTTAAATTTCCAAAGACTAAAACCGACACCCCTCATATTAGAACATATTCAAAACAAAGCCTTTTTTAAAAGCAGAGAAAAAACTGAGTATGTAAGGCAGCCAGGGTCAGCAGCCCTGTGAGGAAGACAATATTCTCCGAGAATGCAGAATTTGGACCATGCAGCCTTCCCTGGGCACATTCTACAACCTCCATGAACATGTATGTTTTGTAACAGAGCAACCTGTCACTTGAAGATTAGTTCATATCCAGAGGCCTCCCTATATTGTTCATATTACATGTGCAAGTCTCGTCCTTTGGCAGAATCTAATGTTTATCTTTTTCCACTCTTGAAAATAAAACTTATGTCAAGGGGGCAAGGCCTGAGGTCATCTTCCTCCTCGCTCTCTACCATATGCAGAGCCTAGGGGAGCACTGGGAAGAGTCAAGGATTTGCCCTGACAATGAGAAGCACTGGAACAGCTACAAGGGTAGCCCCAAGGAAGCACATGTGTTGTTACAAGTGCAAGTGTGGGTGCATCTGCCTCAGCTCTAGCTCAGTGAAGACACAAGGTTAGCATTTAGCCTGTTCCTTTAAACAATCCAGAGACATTAAACAGCATTCTTGATGGCATATGAAAAGCAGGTACAAAGTAATGCAGAATTTACAGAGGATGCCACACAGCTACCAGAAGAGCATTCAAGACACAGAGGAACATAAATTGCGCAGCTGAAATCATCAAGTCATATTTTCAGCTGCAAACTTGTTAAACTCACATTCATATGCCTCTACCAAAATATTTCATTCTCTTTGATTAACAAATCTTTCTTAAATGAGGTTCAGTCCTACACAAATGTAAAATGGATGTGTGTTTTTTAAAGCACTGAAACTGATTTGCATTTCAGCACATCCATATATCCATAGAACCACTTTAATAAAAAGGCTCAACTCGTTCAGATTATTTGGTCTATGTGTTTGTTTAGCTGGTGCATATAAAATTATCTTTAAAACGGAAGGCAAACCAGGGATCCATAGGTAATCTAAGAAGCACAACATTCATGCTTGTTTATATCTGTATTTTCAGCTAGTACATATCCATGATTTATTTGCAAACAAATTAATTAATGTTTCAGCAGCTGTTTGCAGCCAGTCTGTGATCTAGTTTAAACAGAGATGACACTTTTCTTTATTCCACAGGGGCAATTTCAAGTACTCATAGATTATATTCTTACTATCAGTCCAAATGATAAAAGAGTAGTGAATCCTGAAACAGCATAGCTGACTTTATAAGATCACTGTGCTTCCACATACCCAGTTATTCCCTAATGCCATCTTTCCCGTGTTATCTTTTAATTAAGGCTGCATAATGCCAGTTTATAAACAAATCTCTAAGTAAGATCAAAAACTGACATATTTTAAATGTTTTTCATTCTCTAGTTTGTGGTCTCCTGGGGGTGTTATTCTAAAATGTACATCCCTGTATGAAATTACTTTTTTATCACATTGTGTATAATGAAAAGAAATGTTTGAATATTGTTCTGTAACCTGACAATGAACAAACAAATGAAAGAACAAATGCTGGGTAGCATAAGAGAAAAGCACAGTATACAGTAGGTAGATAACTGCAGAAAACATTACTATACTTTGTGATTTTATTTCTCTTGTTTAAAAAAAAAAGAAAATTACAAGACAAAATCCCCAAAGCCTCACTAGGCTAAATTTTCTCCTTCTTCTTTGAACAGACTACACAGATTTTGTTGACTAATTGAGATCAATCCCAGTTGTAAATCGCCTTGCTATCCTACAGCTTTAATTAAGCTACCAGAGGGAGTTGTTTATCAATTAACACTTGTTACAAATTATTAGTAATTATATGGACTTCGCTTATATACTTTAGCCAGTAAAGACTAAGCCATACTTCTCTGTGATAGAAATTAATTCAGATGAAGTGTATAATATTTTTCTCAGAAAAAAACGCCAATCAGCACAAAAACATATGGAAATTAGACTGCCGTAGGAAGACCTAAAGTAACACACATTCTACTTTTAACTGAATGCAATGAATTTTAAAACATTTTGTGCATAAATGTAGGCAATTACACTAAGTAAATTAAGTTAGTCAAACTTTTTAAACAATGATAGTGTTCTTCAATGGGTTGCATAAGCTTCCATTTTGAGTAATGAACATCCTAAGTAAGGAACATTAGGTAAAAGTTGATAATGTATTCAAACATTAAACTACCTATTGCTCTGTGCACTACATTCTGTGATAATTTTAATTGGCTTAATTGAGATGCACAAGTCTGATTAATGTTTAATTCCTTTATATTAAAAAAGAGAGAGTCAAGTAGTTAGACATTTCTTCAATTATGTTAGATCTTTCTTGACTTCAAAGGAATGTTACAGTAGACAGCCAGATACTGGATGAACTGATTAAAGAATAAAGACTGCTCATTATAATCTAAGAGTACAAAATTGGTTTGTGTAGCCTTTGAAAGTTGAAATTAAGAGCTGTTGAGCTCAAACTCAAGCTACAGTAATTAACCCAATTTATAGCCATCTTCACTTACCTGGTTGACTAAGATTAGTCATTTGAAATGATCCACTAGATTCACTGGTTCATTTATTATTCATTCCATGACCAATGAGATACAATTTCATCCTCATGAAACCTTCATTTATGAGACAAAGATTTAGTGCCTCTACTTAATTTGTTTTTAATTACATAGGACAGAACCTTCCTCATTCACATTAAAGAGTAATGACCTCTTCAAAACCTGCAGTGGTGGTTTTCAGTTTCTTTTTTTTTTCATTTTGACTATGTAAGAAGTAAGATATTACAAAACCTTTTGGAATAATAGAAGTATTGCATTATGAAAGTAAGTGCCAATTTTATATCACTACCACAGTTGCTCTTTGCTAATACAGGTTAATGTCAAGTAGAAAGGGATAGTCTCTTCCTGTAGGAGGTGGGATAACTCAAATCTACTTGACATACAAGGCATGACTGAGTTTCTACTGTAATGTGGAGGCATTGAAGTTTCTTTAAAACTAGCCTGTGTTGGCAGGAGTTTGAGACTTCATCGCTATTGCACACAAACACTGAACCAATTGATTCTAAAAAATCTTTGTCTTTTGACCAAAATAACAACTTGAAAAGCAACAGCACTGCATTTGACTGAAGACAGCAAATAATTGACACCTATGTGAATCTATCTGCAGCCCTTCATAAAGAGAAGAAAACAATCAAACAAATTTTATAATAACAAATGCTAAATTATTTGCAGAAAGTAGAATATGAGCACAAAAAAATGAGTAAAAAAGGAAGTGGGCAGTCTGTTTTTCCAAATGAAATCAGCCGTGTTACAGAGTGTATTTGCTCATCATGGTAATGATTTGGTCAATACTGTTCTACAGCTGGGTTTACAAGGGAGCCCTACACCCAGCAACAGCCATATGACCTAAATGAAAACACTCCCCCTAACTAACCAACTTAAAGGTCTGCAAAACCAAAAATTATAGTGGAGGAAAAGCAAGACTTCAAATGGGAGAAATACAATGGCCAAGGGCATAACTGAATGCAATGCTGGAAACCTTTGAATACAGTATTTTTTAACAATACCTACTAACTGTAACTGAAAATGAAAAGAAATTTATCCGATGTCTCTATCATCTGATGAAAACTCTGAGTTCTAGTGATGCTAGCTGGGGCACAATTAAGTTTCACACTCTTAGGAGATATACCTCGCAGTTTTTAGCATCTTACTCATACTAAGTTACATTGGAGTTTTAATTGTAGAGAAGTGTTGCCTTGTAATTAACTATTTATTGTAAGCAAGAGAGATTTTGTTTATTCTCTTTTTCCATACTGAAAGAGAAGCTATTGCTCACAGACTGAAGTGGCCTCTTTCTGTAACATTATAAGGTCCCTTTACTCCAATTTATAGCTGAATAGGGAAAAGCACAAAAAGTTACAGAATCAAACCTATAACCACCTATCTTGACATTACGACTTAATAAATTTTGTTCAGAAACATAAAAGCCAGCTATGTAGTATAACTCTTAAAAAGAATGCTACCTTAATTCCTGAATGAAAATGAATCAGTACTGAAGTAGACTGACAGCCCCAAATTTCAACTATTGCAANAACCTTTTGGAATAATAGAAGTATTGCATTATGAAAGTAAGTGCCAATTTTATATCACTACCACAGTTGCTCTTTGCTAATACAGGTTAATGTCAAGTAGAAAGGGATAGTCTCTTCCTGTAGGAGGTGGGATAACTCAAATCTACTTGACATACAAGGCATGACTGAGTTTCTACTGTAATGTGGAGGCATTGAAGTTTCTTTAAAACTAGCCTGTGTTGGCAGGAGTTTGAGACTTCATCGCTATTGCACACAAACACTGAACCAATTGATTCTAAAAAATCTTTGTCTTTTGACCAAAATAACAACTTGAAAAGCAACAGCACTGCATTTGACTGAAGACAGCAAATAATTGACACCTATGTGAATCTATCTGCAGCCCTTCATAAAGAGAAGAAAACAATCAAACAAATTTTATAATAACAAATGCTAAATTATTTGCAGAAAGTAGAATATGAGCACAAAAAAATGAGTAAAAAAGGAAGTGGGCAGTCTGTTTTTCCAAATGAAATCAGCCGTGTTACAGAGTGTATTTGCTCATCATGGTAATGATTTGGTCAATACTGTTCTACAGCTGGGTTTACAAGGGAGCCCTACACCCAGCAACAGCCATATGACCTAAATGAAAACACTCCCCCTAACTAACCAACTTAAAGGTCTGCAAAACCAAAAATTATAGTGGAGGA
>WEKX01005998.1:4800-16011 GCA_013390025.1 Pitta sordida
AACCTATGGAATAGAGAGAGAGGAACCAGTGATGCAGAATCCACCTGAGGCCACGACTGAAGATGGAGAATAATGCTGCAACAGCTGCAGATGTTCTAAGAGCCCAGAAACACGGAGCCGGAGCTGAGCTCAGCAGAAATCCTTTGGACAGACATTTTGTGACAGAATTACACTGTGGTAGGATCTGAATTATGTACTTTTGGATGGGGTCATAATGACACAGTGAAAGCGAGTACTTAAAAAACTGCATCCTGTGCTGTGACTCTCAGACAACAGAGAATGGAAGAGTTGTCATCCCTGGGTCAAGATCTCACTTGGGAAAGGGTCGTGAAAGACTTTTCCTCTTGTGAGAGAGAGAGAGGACTTTATGGAAGGGCAGAGAGCTGCTTCCTACCCTAAATGTGGTCAGAAATACCAACAAGCCGGGTTCTACCCCTATCCCTGTTCCATCTTTTCCCCCTGGAGGAAAAAGGAAATATGATATCTGTTGTAAGAGAAGGAAGTGGGGGGAGGGAAAGGGTTGCCTTTAAAATTATGCTTCTCCAATTAAGCTCTGATCTTGCCTTTTTCCTTTGTAGAAAAAACAAATACATAACTTTTTCTTTGTTAAAAAAAAAAAAAAAACGAAGTGAGGGAAAATATGGATATATAATATTTCAGATAATTCATCCTTTTTCTCCTATGGTATTGGATTATCCTGACATATCTATTTGCTTCTGAGTCCTCATAAGTTAATAGATCTAAGAACACTCCTACACATTTGTGTTCTCTGTAATTTACAAATCAGTCCTAATTTTTCCATTTCCCCTCACAGTAAGGAAATGAAGAGCTTCTGACTTCACATTATCTTTTTAACAAAATAGTGTCCAATGATCAGTCTTCTGAATATTTACATATGTGATGTTCTAGTAGTGGCCCTCTGAAAAAACCCTGTGTTATAAGATCTCATGTTCCTGTAAACCCTCAGAGGCTGTATGTGAGAGTGGAGCTCTGCTCAGATGTCAACTTCATAGCTCCATGGGCCTCCAGACTGGAGAAATTTGGAAGTTCACATTTGCACAAGTGAAAGAGATTTGTTTAGTTTCTATTATTCTTCATGCCATTCCAACTGCTGTGTTTGAATACTCCTACTCAAACATTCCTTGCCATGTCTTCAGTTCTCTGCTTTTTTGGTTTGACAAAATGTGGGAAATCTGCCCAGACACTGAGATTACAGAATGAATTATTTGGATTCAAGTATTATTTACTGAGAAACTATTACATGGCTCCAATGAAGTGTAATTTTTGCTGTTTTGCACTGTGTTGGCTCAGCAAGATTGAAACGAGATTAGAGGCAAAGCAAAGCAGATTGCAAGAAACTAAATGAAAGAATGAAAATTGGCACATTCCAAAGAGACGTCTGTAAAACTTTGCACAGTGATTAATGAATGCTCTGTTCTAGACAATAGAGTCAGTCTGAAGGAAAAGCAGTTTCACATGCACTCTGTAGAACAACTTTACTTTCTGAAGCCCCGTTAATTTTGTGGGGTTTTTTAAGAAACAGACTTGTATTTTTATGTTATAAAAAAATTCAATTATAAACTTTCACATGTGACCATTGCAATATTGATACACACTGAAGCACAATACAAAATGGTGTTTGTTAATGCCAGCATCATCGTTTAATAACTTCTCTGTACTCTAGTGACAAAATTTCCACCAGAAAAAAAACAACAAAAAAAGAGAGCTGTATGATGCTGAGGTACTCTTACATGGACTTCTGCTCATGCCACTCATTCAAAAGGTTGGGGTTTTTTGGGTTTTTTATTATTTTTTTACAGAAGGCAGCTATTATCTGTAAAAAGTTTCTAAGAGGCTCATAGATACTGAAATAATCCATCCTGACTGCTGGGGTATTTAACCCAAGGATCCTTGAAGCATGGCTGTGTTGTCTGCCTGAGCTGCAGCTTATCTTTCAAATTTGCTTTAAAAACAAAAACCATCCACCACATACCTACATCAGTTGTTGAAATGATTAATCCCCTACAGGTTTCAGACGTAGGGAACTCTAAAGGGATTAATCACTGCATCCTTTCACCTGCTTTGCTTGACAAGGAGGTGAAGGTAGAGTATTACGTGCAAAGAAGATTAAAATTAAGTTGAAACTTCAAACAGCTTTTGTTAAGAAAAACTGGGAAAAAACCCTGAGACTAGTATTAGGGAGGAAAAGATTTAATGATGCTCAGAAAACAGAATCAAGGGTGAAAAGTAAAGTGCTGGAGGAAGAAATGATACATTGCCTTGATACAATCCCGATCCTTGACAACCAGAAGGAAGGCGTTTTGCCACCATCTATTGGTGAGTGGGAGGAAGGGACAGAGGCAGCAAAAGTATATGTTTCTTCTCACACAAAACCAGCAGTTGCATTATTTCCTAAATTCATACATGTTTTAGATGCAGGATAGTGAACAATTGATCTCCCTCTCACATGACAATCACACATGTCTTTAATATGACCTCAGCAAAGATCCATCTGTTTTAGAAGGAGTCACTGGAAAAGGAGGCAGAGGAAAACAACAAAGGACTTCAACCTCATTAGGGTTTGTTTTATAGAAAATGCTTGAGTTGCAAATGACGCTGCCTTCCAAACCTGAGTAAGGAGGTGTGGTTGATTTCTCACTTGAGCTCACTTGTGGTTTAATTTTAATCTCATGCTGAGCTGCACCATTTCCTTACTTAAACCAACCTGTTTAGAGGTATGGAAGGTGCTTGCACAACACTGAAGACAGTAGTAACTATCATAGAATCATGGAATGGTTTGGACCCTCCTATCATGAGCCGGGACACCTTCCACTATTCCAGGTTGTTCCAAGCACCTCCAACCTGGTCTTGAGCACTTCCAGGGATGGGGCAGCCACAGCTTCTCTGGGCAGCCTGGGCCAGTCAAGAGTTTCTTCCCACTATCCCAACTAATCCTGCACTCTCTCAGTGGGAAGCTCTTTTCTTGTCACTGCTGTCCCTTGTTCAAAGTCCCTCTCCAGCTCTCTTAGAGGGACTTTAAATACTGGAAGGGGCTTTAAATTTTCCCTGGTGCCATCTCTTCTCCAGGCTGAATAATCCCAACATTCTCACTCTATCAGAATGCCCCCACAAAAAGAAGTACTTAACAGGGTCACATCAGTACAATCATACCTCAAAATTATGTTCTAAGTCAGGTTGAAAAAGAAATCAATAGCAATAAAATCCTCTAATGCTCTGTAAATCTCAAGAGAATTAAATTAATTTAGAGGACTGAAGCTGTTCTTTCTATCAGGTACTATGCTATTAGTATTTATTCCTTGTTAGATGAAAACGTGCTTCCACGGTAGAAAAAATTGTGTTCCTTGTATACTGTAAGAGCAGTTAACATATGCCATGGCTGTACTGCTGCTTTCTCCTCTACACAGTAGTTCAGCAGCCAAAATCTATGTAGTGTGTTGCCTGGATATCTTCTTGGATCAGCAACAGCTGCAGGAATAGATTCTCTGCTCTAGTTCCAGTGGTTTTTACTGGCTGCTTTGTTTCACAGTCCTGAATTAAGTTATCTATGTCCCTCTAAACCTTACTGAGCCCTTATTGAGCTCAAAGAAACCTGCATAAATTTGCAGTCTGCTGTTAGTGATAGAAAAACATTCCTCTCTTCTCTTCTACTCTGTTCCCAAACTTTGTGTTATAGGCTGCTGGAGATAAAAACAAATTAAATACAACATAGTCCTTCCAGGCTTAACTTTGACACTTGAGAGATTATACATATTTGTGGCTCACTATGCAACACCAATGCTTTTTCTACACAAACTTTGACATCTGCACTCGATGCTTGTTAAGCCACTTTTTACACTGTCTTGGCATATAGTAATAGGTTTTCTTTTTAGAGAAATCAAGTTAAACCTTGTGCAAAAGGGGCCACAGTAGTGCATGGCATGGAAAACAGATCTCTGTTAGGATACTAAAGAGGGGGAGCAAGCTTCCAGAGAAAAAAGACAAATGGAACATAAGAGAGATAAAACTGTGGTTTTGTAAAGGACAATCATGACAGGGCTCAAGAAGTGTCCAAGTAGCAGATATAGCGGATCAGTCTTATGGCCTCTGTGAATGGATTTAAATTTTGCTCCTTTTATAGTATGTTTAGCTTTATACTTATCACTTCTGATGAGTTCTACTCTTCTTGAATTGTTGAGTATACCCATCTATTTACACTTTCAGTTTTGTTTATTTAATTTGATTTACTGTGTCTGCTAATATACACAGACAGCCAAAGGAAGCATCTTCAAGTAGCAACCAGGTGACCTGTGGACAAACATCAGGAAAATTTGACAAAAAGCAAACCTAGTGACAATATAAGAACACCACTGCAGATAGTAGAAAGCCACTGAGTTTCAAGTGATGGTTTATATATTTGTTCTTAATAACATATCAGTGGGTGCCATGAAAGCAGCAGAGAAATTGATGAGTACGACACTGATGCATCATCTGCATGAGTCTTTGGAAGATCGTGGGAAGAGAAGAGGCAACTTTGTTCTCTTCTGATCAAGAAGTGGAAGAAAGATCACAGTATCCCAGGATCACAAAATATGCCAAGTCAGAAAAGATTCACAAGTATGATCAAGTCCAACCTTTAGCCCTGTACAGGACCATGCCCAAGAGTCACATGATGTGGCCAAGAATATAATCCAAATACTGCTTGAACTCTGTCAGCCTTGGTGCTGTGCCCACTGCCCTGGGGAGCGTGGTCAGTGCCCAACCACCCCTCTGGGGGAAGAACCTTTTCCTAATATCCAACCTAACCCCCACCTGACAATTCCAGGCCTTTCCCCAGCTCCTGTGCCTGGTCTCCACAGAGCAGAGATCAGGGCCTGTCCCTCCCCTGCCCCTCCCCAGGAAGGTGTCCCTCCTGTGAGGTTTCCCCTCAGTCTCCTCCAGCTGAACACACCAAGTGCCCTCAGCTGCTCCTCACACCCTTCCCCTCAAGGCCCTTCCCCATCTCCTCCTTTGGACACTCTAATGGCTCAATATCTCATATTGTGGTGCCCTAAACTGCACCAGTATTGCAGATGAGTACACCCCAGGTCAGAGCAGAGCAGGATAATCCCCTCAATTGATCTGAAGAATCAGAAATGGACNCCTTCTGTTATTTCCAGAAAGAGAAGGAAGTATACACAAAAGGTTGTATAATCACGGAATAGGGTGGCTGGGCAGGACCTTTAGAGGTTATCCCATTAACCCCCATACCATGAGCTGAGACACCTTACAGATCAGATTCCTCAGAGCCCCACCCAGCATGACTTTGAATGTTTCCAGGGATGGCACAGCCGCAGGTTCCCCTGGCCAACCGATGCCAATGTTTCACCACCCTCATTACAAAAAACCTTGTGTGAAGGCATCGGGCATGTATGTTTTCAAGCTGTTAAATTAGCATTCACTCTTCTACACAATCAAAAGACTGACTCCCATCCAAACTTCAGTTACAAATTGAACAAAATTCTGCTCTTTTCCAGCTCACTCTCCACAGACAAGCAGGAAATACTGACTCAGATTCCTAGGGCTATGAGTCAGATTTGTTTCTTGACTTAAAAACATTGCGTGGGAAATTTGGCTGTGGGGTTAATTGTAGTCAAAGGTGAGGAAATGAGAATCCCACCTCTTCCAGTGAATGTTGATGGCACCAGGTTCCAGTAACTGCAGAAGTCGGGAATTCGCCTTTTAGTGGCTCCTGATGGGACTTGGGTAGGAGCCAGGGTTTATTTGTTCAGTGCTGACAGGGGCAAGGAAATGGCCTTGTGAATATCCAGCAGTGAGAATTTAAACTGTTCACTGCAGCTGCTGTGTGAACCTGTGGGACCTTAATATCAACCCCCCACAGAGGCATATAAGTTCCTGACATCTCCTTATGTATTTAGGTCTAAACCAGCAGCACTTTCACAGAAATCTCACAGAATATTCTGAGTTGGAAGGGACCCACAAGGATCATCGAGTCCAACTCTTAACACTGTCTCCCTGGCGGGAATCGAACCCGGGTCTCCCGCACGCCAGGTGGGGACATTTACCACTGTACTAAAGTGGATTTCTTTTTAATAGCCTCCTGCTGTCTTTTCAGGTGCCATTAGATGCATCGTAAATCCAAAGAGCCAAATCTACTCAAATCAAAAAGACACACTGAGATTTTACTGCTGGGAATGCCTCACAAAATGAAAAATTAAATGAGAGGGAGCTTCAAGGGACAGGCATATGTTAAAATGAACAACAACCTCAGAAAAAAAGGACAGCTTCATGTGCTACTATAAACAGGAGCTATGACAAATAAAGTGATGGCTGTTGACGTGCTTCAGTGGGATACATAGAAACAGAACAATTGTCTGAGACGAGAAGGATTGCGGTGAAACTGCTGCCCAGAAACAAAAGTGATGTGTCTCTGCTGAACAGCAAGGGACCCACCTGTCTATTCTCTTCCACTTTGAACCTTTATTAATATAATTGCAGTTAGGACTCTTAAATGTTGCTCACAATGTCAATTATATATTGGGCTACCTCAGGACTGAAAATGGAGGACCTGTAGAAAGGAGTTAAATATTAAAATAGCACTTCAACTCAACACCCATGCTGTTTCTTTTAAGGATTTATTAGGTTTGACTTCTGGAAAGTCAAACAATCAGTATGATGTTTGATTTTCTATTTTTGAAAATCCATGCAAACACCATAGATAAACACTACAAAACCGAACTCCAAATGCATCTGAAAAATGATTTTATACATCTTTAGTGACAGTGTTAGCTCTTATTAGAAGATATGTCTCACCATGTCAAAAGAACCTGAATGTACAACTACATTAATCAGGTTTTGGTCAGAATTTCCACATCTCAATATTGCCATTAAGTAAATTAATGAAGATTAGAGATAATGGGATATTTATGTAAATTGTCTTAACTAAATATCTTCAACCTTTCCAGAGCTTGTAAGTCTTTATTATCATAATGCTTTTGACATGTAACTCATGTGAAGGCTACATTAATTATTTCAGTTACTTCAATTCTAAATTATCCACGTCTGGGTTTGGATATTTTAGTTGTTGGTTGGAGGGCGGGGGTTTTATGTTTTGAAACACATAAAATTAGCCCTGTTTCTTAAAACTGCTGAAATCTACCTAAACTCTTACTTAGGCTGACAAGCACAGATGGTTACAGTATTAAAAGCATTGTCAAAGGGCATAAATTTTGAATATCCTTTGTTAACTCTAGCTGCATTTATTTGTGCATTTTCCTCTTTTCCCTGAACTATTAATTAAAAACCAAAAAGTAAACACCAAAACTTGCATTTTTTCACATTTCCCTAACCCCCAATATAGAAGAAAAAAAAAAGGCATTCCTGCCTTTCTATTGTCTTTGCAAACTTGTGATGTTTTTGTGGGACTGAAGTAGAAGAAATATTTTACATATTTTAACTTTTTCTTTTTTATTATTATTTGTTATTATTCAAGTCAGTAAGATGTAATGAAAACAACACTTAAGGAAAAGTCATTTGCTGCCCCTGGGACTCATTGTATTCTTCTAACTCCATGCCCGGGAGCAAAAAATATATCTTGAAATCTCAGGTTCAAGAGATTCAGCAAACTTTTTGTGTTTGCTTACAGATGGATGCACAGTTCAGTGCTGCCACACAGCAGATGTTGTGATCCCTGTGCTGGCAGGTATGTGAGACACCACCATTGCCAGAACTAAATGCTGTTTTCCACATGCCTTTATTGATCCATGAAAAAAACCTTTTTCAATGCTGTGTGGAAATGTGCAATTAGAAGCTCTGTTTACCTTCACCTTCTCTTTCTTATTTAAAAATTGCATTTAATCACCAGTATGTATTCAGCTGTCAGTTCTAAATAAAAGACTTTGACTCCGAGTTAGCTGAAATACAGAAAAGGCTTCATGGCTAGGATTTTGTGCCCCCACTCCACACAAGGTGTGGCCCTTCTGTGCCTCTCCATAAAAATGTACACAGAGAGACTACGTCATGGGAAATCTAATGGCTGAGAATGTTGCTGAGAACCAAATGCAGATGGCCTTTCAGGATTTCTTGTTTGCAGATTATAAAAGACATATATTTTTAAGCACAAGAAAGACACATTAATCAAATGAGATTCTGTAAAGTAAATAACCACCCACATCAGATATGCCAAACTGATAATGTTGCTAACCAGAATTCAGGAAAAGCTAAAATTAATCCTCAGGCTCTTGAGTTGATGGGCAAAAGAAAAAGAAGATGAAGGACCACTTCAGTGTTTAGTGCCTACAGAGTAGCTCTTTAAAAGTGTAGCTGCTTCAATATGAAGAAAACTTAGACAAGAGAGGGTAAAGGTTTAAACAGAAGTGAACTATTCATTTTTGTTTTTCTGACTGCAGTTTGGGGGTGGTTATGTTTTTATTTCTTCTTATTTTCCAAATATTTGATATAAGACAAAAGAGAATATGCAACTGATTGCTACATCCTAAAAAAAATAAAATAAAATTAAAAAGATAGAGCTGAAAAGATGGTTTATTGTCTTTGCCATCAGCAAGCTGCTGATTACAGGCATAATGTACATCTTGCTTCTTTATTTTTTCCTTAGAGTTTGTGTTTGCTACTGTGCAGCTGCATTGTCAGTCAGATTAATTTTCAGCCAGAAAGTGAGTTCAGTGAGTTAATTTTTACTTAAAGCAAGGAACTGGTGTGGTTTATCACATGCACATTCAAATATAATCCTAGAATGGTTTGGGTTGGAAGAGATCGTAATACCTTGTTCCAACTCCCGTCTAAGAGTAGGGAACCTTCCACTAGACCAAGTTGTTCCAAGCCCTGTCTAACCTGACCTTGAACACATTATCCACTGGAGTATACAAACATGTGAACAGGGAGAATTAAAGGAGAGGAAGGACATTTTCTGCAGCAATCCTGGAGTGCAGCCATAGTAGAGAAGTTGATGGGACACACATAAACATAGACACAGATTCTGCATGCACCTGTGGGTTGCCATTTGTAGTAGTATTAAAATGAAAACTGCTCTTTACTAAGATTTAGGTAAGATGAAATTTACTTTGAGAATAGTTACAGAACCACCAATAAAGCCCTGAGCTTAAACAATGTAATGAAATGATACAGTATAATAGGATTTCACTTACAGGAATCCCTGTATCCTTCTTCCAAGACACCTACAAGTGCTCAAGTAAAATGGTAGTCCTGGTTGCTGGATGTATTGTTATTGAGAGAGTACTGGGCTTATGGGATAACAGTACAGTATGCATGCCAGATGGATCAGCATCTTTCTTTGCAATATTTACTATGGACACTCACAGATACTCAAGGTATCACAAATAAATGTGTATGAATTGAACATGTCATTTCATTTCAGTATTACTGTTGTCTGGTTAAACATAGATGCAGCAGGATATTTGAGATGTTCCATATATTCTTCCTGGCACTGAGACAGGACTTGGATATCTTCCATGTGAATTGTTGTATCTGTCACCCCCTTGTAGCTGTCTGAATCACTTCTTACATTTCAGATGAAAACATTATCTTCCTACATTTTTAACTCCACACTGTTATGTTCTCAGCAATAGCATTTCAGAACATCAACAATTTTATGAACAGGCTGCAAAGTTATAGAATAAATTAGGAAAATAACTGAAAACTAACATAATGTTTTAAAATAACAGTTGCTTTAAAATAATAACAATTTATCTATTTAAATATACCAGAACAGTGACATGGAGAGCAAGGGAAAAAAAGCTGAAGAATCTAAAGGCTTCTCTTAAATTACAAGTAAATTTCAGTATGAAGCAAGTCACCATTTGGGCTCATTATCTGTCTATCTTTACCTTTAGCTCACAGGTCCTCATAGTAAATGTGGAATAATATTGGATATCACTCAGAAAAATGCTCCAAGCTTCAAGTAGTCTGGGTGAGAAATGGACTGTTGTGATCCATTTCCTTCCTCAGAGTAACAGTGTTTTTCTATCTGAAAGTCCTAAAAAATCCTAAAAATGAAATAGCTTAAATAATCTGAAAGGTTTGGGTAAGGTATTTCACAGTATGATATTGAGATAACCTTTTCAGCTGGTGTCTGTTAGGTGACATTAAAAGGCAGTTCATTTTAGCTGCCTGCACTATTTTTTAAAAAAATCAACACCACCACCACTGAAATTAATTTACTGGTTGTATTTCATGCCCTTTTTTAAGCATGACAGTTATGTGATAACAGTTATTCTTTTCTAATTTTAATGGGAAAAAAAAAACAACAAGAATGTCTTATAGAAGAGGTCTTCACAATATAGGTTTAACAGTCTTCAATATTAAAAAAAAAACCCAAAACATTAACCCGGCACATGAACAGGGAATGGAAGATCACCAGAACGCATCAAAGAGTCTGTGAATATGGGACCAAATCCTGTAAATATTATTTCTAAGATCGTGCATCTTCTTTTCCACAAAATATAAGAGAAATCTTTTATCTTTGTGATGGAGAGTCAGATCTGAGAAACACATGGATGCATTTATGTCCTACACTGGGGACTTTCAGGCTGTGGTTTTTATGTTCAGATAGAACATCTGTGTGCAAAACACCACTGGGTTTTTGTTAACGCATGCCACTTTATATGTAGTTTCCAGTCCAGTGGAACAAGAGATCCCAGGAGTTATTTAGGAGTTTCTGTGGAAACAGACATTAATGGACAGTTCTCCTAAAACTTTACAGTTGAAACAGAATGGAAGAGATGCTGGTAGCAGAGGAAAGGGATAGTGATTCGTGTAAGATCTGCTCTTGATGTTAAATCTCTCACTGTTTCTTTGAGGCTGGAGAGCAGCCAGGCAGAAAGGGACATGGGGGTACTGATTGACAACAGGTTGAACATGAGCCAACAGTGTGCTCAGGTGGCCAAGAAGGCCAATGACATCCTGGCCTGTACCAGGGATGGTGTGGCCTGCAGAAGCAGGGAAGTCATTCTTCCCGTGTACTCAGCACTACTAAGCTGCACTTAGAGTGCTGTGTCCAGTTCTGGGCCCCTCAGTTTAGGAAAGGTATTGAGGTGCCTGAACATCTCCAAAGAAGGGCCATGAGGATGGTGAAGGGACTGGAGGAGAGGCACTACAAAGAGCAGCTGAGAGAGCTGGGGTTGTTCAGCCTGGAGAAGAGGAGGTTCAGAGGGGACCTTATCGCTCTCTACAACTACC
>WEKX01005999.1:0-24555 GCA_013390025.1 Pitta sordida
CTCAGAGTAACTTGTGAACCTGTGACTCTCAGGCAAAAATTGGCTTGCTACCCTTTATCTCAAATATGGACATTTACTGCACTGTGTTACTACACACCTAAGCCAGCTAATCCTCAGTATTATTAAGCAGAGCCCAAAAGACTCACCATCAATCTTATTCAGTGTCATTTTTGCATGTACACACACAAAACCTGTAAATAAGCAAGCAGTCCCCCAGAAACTGAAGGTCAAGAACAAACAAAATCTTCACCTTAAAAAGATAAAACCGCACCACTCTTCCAAGTGAAATTAGCTATGTCTGTATCTGATATCTAGAATGCAGTTAATACAACAGTCTCCCACAACAGTCTCCCAAAACCATGGAAACGTGAAAATGTGAGCAATGCTTTTTTTCTTTTTTCTTTCCACCACTCCTCCTTTCTTAAATAGCTCTTTACAGGGCTGATATTCCTGCTTTGTTCTTTAAGATAACAGTGCCTGGGAGGCTCCAACCTGGAATGTTGCTGCCCGATGAGCTATGGATGATTCCAGGGTTTGGGGGAGATTATGCACCATGTTTGTTTTTTACCACTCAACTGCATTTAATCAAACAAAGGCTTCAACTATGTATCCTTCACTAACAGCCAGTATCTCCCCCCGTGTGCATTCCCCCCCCCCCCGGAAGTTTTTTCTGTCTGAGAAATAGTAACATCCAGCAATATGAGGTATTTGGCCAGGTATTTTCCCCCCTCCCTCGCCCCCCAGGGCTATATAACTTTCTTTTCCTGATAATTTTTTACCTTTGTCCTCTTAAAGAAAACGTGAAATACCATCAACCAAAAGCTGAGCAACAACCTGCATTAGGGCAAGAGCCAAGAGAGAATGGCAATTTACAGCTCTCTGCCTGAAGCCAGGACAGAGATTACTGCCATTTAAACCCACTTCCACCTTGCAATTTCCCCCATTTCCTGCTACTTTGTAGCCTGGTGTATTAAAAACCAAGACACCAGAGCCGGGATCTGACGTGAAGAGAAGCCAATCTCCTTCTGCTTGGGAATTACATCATATTTCAAGGCAATGTACATCTTGCTGTGGACAAAATTAAGTCCAATAAAACCAATTTCCGCTCTGACATTATTTAAATATGGCCACAATCAAATAGAGTAGAAAGTCAAATGAAAACCCCGAATGCTAAAGTGATTTCATAGATGAAGGCTAAAAGCCCTACTGACATGAACCCCTCCTGCTAAAGACAGATGTCCTGCAGTATATTATGGTCTGTTCACTGTAAAATTCTGTGACTTTTTAACTGTAGATCGTGTACTCTACACTCCCTTCTGCAACAGCTTAAATTCTGCTATGAGATTTTCTTTTCATGTAATACCACACTTTCAGAGTAGCAGCACACCAGCATTGTGAACCGATCACAAGAAAAGAAAATTCAGCACAAAAGCAGCAGTGAGGTATACAGCCTCAGTAACTACGCTATGGTTCATCCTTGCTTGCAGCTGTTGCTGTAACTGTCAGAAGTACCTTTGCCTTTCGAAAACTGCTGTATGAAAAATTCCCAGCAATCCAGTCACTCATAGCAGCTTCTTTAAAGATTCTGATGATCCGCAATTGTCTTGAATTGGATACAGAGAAAAAAATCTTACTATCTTTGTACCTAGTAAAAGTTGCCTACATAGATTTTTCTTCATTCTTAACCCAGGTAGCTGCCCACAAAAGTCCCACCCTGTCTCCTCAGATTACAATAGATTGGCAGAAGAAATTCTTGCTGACAAGTGACTTGCAGTCCTCAACTCCACACCCTCCCATCTAGCACAGTATCACAGAAGCACCCCTTTGCTGACAGAGCTTCAGGAAACTATATACATGAGCAGATGCAGCCATGTCATTCAAAATACAGGGATGCAGGTACAACAAAGCTTTAAAAAGCAAATTGAATGTTAAGATATGCTTCCTTCTCCTTGCCAGCTGGACAAGGCAAGACATGGAGAAGCAGTAGCTGAACTACCACCCTGAGGACACAAAGGGCAGAAACAAGGCTGCATCTTGCTCCTGTCTGCAGATTGCAGGGACTGTTTTCAGTCCTATTCCTGTTTGTTTGTTTGTTTTTCCCTCCCTTTCTTTTTTTTTTTTTTCTTTTTTTTGGTGGTGGTGGTAGTGGTGTGAACAAAAGATAACTCTGTGAAAATCAGAGAACAAAGGGAAGATCAAAGAAGCAGGTAGCTAGATCATTATGTAGTCCCACTGGGACAAGAGTTTAAGCCTCCGAGCTTACTTGCCAAGTTATTTTAGAGTTATGCCAAGAGACCTGTGCCCTCTGAAGCTTCCTGGCACAGGAATTGTTGTGAGGCAAAGCAATGAGGTTTTCAGTGCTGCAGGAGGGATGTTAGGTTGCAGGAGCCATCAACTACACAGTCATCTAGTTAACTCAACAGCAATTGCCATCAGTAACAGTTGTTCATTTCTTACATCTCTTTGGCATCAGAATCCAAGACATGCAGGTTTATATAGAGCCCCTCTGGGGAGGCTAAGTGAGGATGTTGGGGCAGAAACTGGTTTTGCTACAGATGCAAATAATAACTTGAGGTCCAAGATGCTCACAAATCACTCTCCCCCTGATGCTGCACCACCCCAGGGATAATCAGTGCTTCTGGAATGAGGCTTTACACGAACAATATGGTGGAGATTAGGTTGGAAGTGTGGATAAGAAAAACATCATAGAAATACTACCGCATCCTGATGGGATCTGGCTAGAGAAGAAAATCCAAAACTGTAAATGTAGTTTGGGCTTTTCACTGAGAGCCCCTTCTGTTCTGCCTTTTCTAGCAAGCTATGGAAGGCTGATTGTTACCCCATTCTGACATCCTCAAAGCAGGGAGGTGCCAGGTGGTGGATACACTTCAGAGGCTGCCAGGTAGACAGAAACTAAAGCTCAGCCCCTTCACAAGATCCACTGGCAAACTGCCCAGAGTTGAAATTCGTGGATGCACCTGATCTTACCTTGCATCAACCTCTAGGCCCCAGGGCAGTCAGGTCTACAAGGGTTTTTGACCAGGCACTACCTATTTGTAAGACACCCCTTTCCCATCTGTCATGGTTTGGGTTTTTTTCCCCTCTGGCAGTGAGGGGGTTAATAGCTTCTGCCTGGGACCCGTCGCTGCCATGGAGACCAAGGTCATGAGCAGAAGCAGACAGAGACGTCTCTGTGAACAATATATTCGAGAAGAGAAAAAAAAGACTTAGTAACAGAAAGTAGATGGCTGGGACAGGACTTGTGTAAGAAGCTGAAAACCATGAAGGCCCCCTGCCCAGGCCGACCAGAGAGGGGGTAGAAATGTTCTTCCAGGCGTCTCGCTGCTGCTCGTAGAATGGACCATAGTGAAAGCAGACTGTCTACCTGCAAACCTATGGAATAGAGAGAAACAGTGATGCAGAATCCACCTGAGGCCACAACTGAAGATGGAGAATCATGCTGCANTCCTTCCTGCTGTCATGCTGACCTGCCAAGGCAGGAGGGACAGGTGCTACTGCCTCTTAAAGCAGCTGAGAAAGCCTTTTCTTTGGCTGGGTAGAATCTACCTTGCTTGGCATGCATCTCCATTCCTCCATCCTCACTCCTCATGAAATATGCTAGGTATTTTCCCAGCACTCCTTGCATAACTGAATGCAATCTGTACTTATTAACTGTTCACACAGCTCTTTGTTTTCTCCTGTGTTGTCTTTCCTCCCTCCCACATTTTTCTTCTTTTTCTCCTCTGTTACATTTTTGTAAGACTTGTAGCTTTGAGCCACCTACAAACGGTGGTAAAATGCTCTATGCTTAAATGTTTTCCCACTCCTTCCCATGCCAGCATTCTCTTAAAACCCAAACCCACACCTCTCGGAGCATGTTTTTTGAATCTAATTTGTAATTGCCTTTGCAAAGTGAACAGAAGGAAGATGTTAATTTCACTAGCTACTGATTGCAAAAGTCAATACTCCTTCAGCCATTTTTGCCATTTTTCATCTTGACAATTCTTCTGGAAAAAAATAAAATGACAGCAAGTGCAAAATGTTTTCCCATATGTGCAAGTTATCAACAATAGTTCCTAGACAGCACAACAAACAAAAAGTACTTTAAAGTATAATTTCACTTCTTTTCTCTGTGAAGAGGCTATATATTTCTCTCATTAGGTTTTGATTTTGGAAATATTTGCACATTAATTATATTGTGTCAGCAATAATCAACCAGCTCTACAATTGCTTTTTCTCTTTTCCCTAAAACCAAATCTTTCAGAACCAAAAGATCATTTCCTATTTCTCAGAATAGTACATAAAATTAACAACCACAAGGTTAGGGGGTGTCACACTTAAAAAACCACTTTATACACAAACAAAATATATGTGTGAGTGCATGAAATGATTAATCACATGACCAGCACAAGGAATCATGAAAATAAAATCTTGTCTTCAAATGAGAAGCAACAACGGCTCGTAAGTCATGCCCAACTTTCACCATTGTTTGGAAGTAACAACCTCATATTACTGTAATACCATGCCACAGGAAGATGAAGGACTGTGTGGGCAGAGCAATGCCCAGAGATTCACAGAATATTCTGAGTTGGAAGGGACCCACAAGGATCATCAAGTCCAACTCTTAAACAGCACCACTGTCTCCCTGGCGGGAATTGAACCCAGTCATTCCTTTGGGAATCACAGGTTTTACTGTTCTAAAAGCTGTTTTAACTCTTGATCTTGTATTCACTTCCATTTACCAGGGCAATCATGACAGACTGACCCTGTGCAGAGCTGGCTCCTGCTCCATCATTACTACATGTTTCTTGGCACTGAAGCTCAGCAGCAAAATTTAGTGTTCCTACTCCAGTGTCTTGCAATATAAATACTTTTATATGGTTAATGTGTAC
The DNA here is from genome assembly GCA_013390025.1 of Pitta sordida. Classification (NCBI taxonomy): domain Eukaryota; kingdom Metazoa; phylum Chordata; class Aves; order Passeriformes; family Pittidae; genus Pitta; species Pitta sordida. The sequence goes on from WEKX01005999.1 coordinate 4,893, forward strand.
CCTGTATGTTCTACGAACACTACAGCTAAACCAGAGACTCCAGGCACTCTGAGCATTGCAATGACAGCAAGCAGGAGAACCTACCCTGAGCAATGAAGACATGCTTGTGACCACACATGCAGGAGCTCGCTGCTCCATGGGAATACAAAAAGATCACATTAGATCTCATCAAATATTTAGGATCTTCATTTCTCTGTGATTCCAATGAGCAGGTGATCATCAAAAGAGAAAGTAGTGGTCCCTATGTATATTCAGGTAGGAGTTTAAGGGTCTCCTGAGTACAAAAGGCTCTAACTAAGTGCATTAAGTGAGTGAATAGGCAGAGAACAGCCCTGGTGATACAGCTCTCTCACAAAAACCCTTCCACTCAAAGCACAAAGCAGAGGAGAGTTAATACAGAAGCTTGTGCATCCGAAAGTGGGGCCTCAAGATTTCTCTGTGAGTGAAAAATCTAAACCACTAAATGAGGCTCAACACCTGCCACTCTCTTGTCTCCAGCCTTTGTTTGCTCCAGTGATGAACACCTTTGTAGAAAAAGCTGTCGATTAGAAAAGGAATTAACCCCCAAACAAAGGAGAAGCTTAATTAAGCACTGCACTCAAAGAAAACAGAGGGGAAGTACAAGATTATTTTTAAAAGAAGAAGGACAAAACAGCTGCACAGACTTAATTCCATTTTTTCCTCTTGTAGGTCATTTTACTCAATGTAATTTCCTTTCTGTATTTGCACGAACTTGTTACTGAAGCACTGCCCATTAACAGAGGTTTTTGTCGCTTTCCATTAACTAGTACTTTTTTCTATGATTTGCATTACAAGCCCTCCATCAAAAAATAATCAAAAAAGCAAAATAGATTTAAATTATACTTTGGGAGTATGCCATTTCATATACTTCTCCCTAGAGAGCTTCAGCTAATTAAACAAATGATTGCAAAATAGTCACAATGCCAACCCTGTCAGCTTATACACAAAAACTCTACACCAAGCCATGTTTATTTAACCAAACACAATGTGGAGAAGCAACGTGTTTTGAAGATAAGCACAAACCTTAGGACATATGGGGGCATACACTTTTAAAAACCATGGGCAAATTACGGAGAGGTGAAGGACTTTGAAAATCCCTGCCCACGGCCTTGGGAGCTAGAGGGCAGAGCTACACCAATCTAAAAGGGACAGGAGCTGAAGATCTGGGTGGCCATGCTGAAAAAGAAAATTCCACAGATTCCAAAAATGGATGAGCACACTGAGCTGCTCCTGACATTTAGGTTGAGGTCTATATTACTGCCAAGAGGACAGGGTATAAGTGATTAAAGATGATGAAGGAAATACCTGGATTTTTGCTGCTAAATTGCAGCAGCTCAGAGCAAAAGCCGGAAAGAAGTAAGAAGATAGAAATAGGTGCCTGGGGTAGGAAACCAGGAATATAAACGTTATGTGATTAGTCTGTGCATAGTTGCTGGAGGCAGTGAAAGTCTCAATTGTCCAAAGCTAAAGGAATATAAATCTCTCTATACATTGCATAAAAACATTATTTAAAAAAACCCATTTTTTCCATCCCATTCTCTCCATCTTTTCTTGCTTTTCACTACTCTACTGTAAGCTGTGTGGACTTGGCCAACAAGCCCCCTGAGTCCATCTCCTCTGCCCTAACCATGCAGCCTGTTTTTACCCTCTGGTATTTCTCTCCCACTGACTTAATCTCCAATTCCTGTTTTAGTAGCTCACCACTCTTTATTCTTCCAATTTTCTTCTTTACAACACACATTTTTACTGCCTCCCAGAGGCAACTACAGTCAGGTCTCCTATATCGCGCAGCCGCAGTCTTAATTTGGACCCACGCAGCCCGACTTCCGCGTCGAATGGCGGCCATGCCACCACTCGCCCCCATCCCCGCCGTCACCCACGCCCCCGCGGCCGCCCGTGCTGCCCCTGCTGCAGCCCGAACCACCACTGTCGCCCGTTCCGCTGCCTGGGCCAGGGCTGGGGCCGCCGCTGCCACGGCAGCAGGTCGTGCATGCACAGCTGCAAAACGGGTCTCCTACATGACTAAAAAATCATGCCGCTAAGATCTGAAGCCACAATATGGGGGGTGCAAAGTGCAAGAGCGCCGACTGTATTCCTTTTTCTCCCAACCCTCCATCCTGCTCTTGTCTCACTATATTTAAAATGCCCAAGCAAATAACACTTCCTAGGCCAGACATCTTAGCTTGTAGAAGGGTTTTATGATCAGATGCATGCAACAAGGTATAACAAATTATTACAGTCTTGACTAGGAAAATGTAATATTAACTTTCCTAAAGCTATATTAAGGGTCATAGAAAACCACTGTACACGGTTTGAGAAAAAAGAACTGTGAGGAAGGAAGGTAGATAAGAAGGGAGGAAAAGTGGCTCTCCTCATCAGGGCCAGAGACTGAAGCTGATGTTAAAAACAACTAATGGAGCTAGGATATTCGCAAGACTCTGATGGGTTTCCCAGCCCTACTTGAGTACTGCTGCTTGCTGAGGCTCTGGCAAATAGGACTGACCTGAGCTGGGCGGACTGCTTGCTCACCATCCCTTGATTTAGGGGATGAGATTAAGGAGCGATAGGCCTCACCACACCTGACCCAGGTGCAAACCCAGCTTTGGTGCACTGAATGTTTTAAAAGGTGAGAGACAGTACTACAAGGCAAAAATTATCTATTCTTACTTTCATGCCATGACCATGATAATCCTGGATACTTCTGAGGACACTGTCCTGGCTTGATCAGCTAGGTACAAGGCACAGAAGAAATGAGATGAGCTGCTATTCATCCAGTCCTCCTCCTCTGTGGTTGCATCATGTCTTGGCAGCAGTATTAATGAGAAAACAGTTTTGAAAGGGGAAATTCAGTTCAGAACATTTCTTTAGGAGGAATGCCAAGATCCTTCCTTGTTTATTTTACTTGTTATGTAAACATTTTAATAATGCTCACCAATAGTCTGTAGAGCGTATTTTTTAAAATAAGCAGCACGGACATCAGTACCTTGCTTGTCATTCTGGCCTTTCCTTTGACTATATACACTGAAGCTTATGCATTGTTTGCCATTTTATTTTGTGTACAGTGCTGGCCACTACTTGATTGTAGGCGCTTAGTGAATGAACCTAAATGAATGATAAGATACCAAAATCCCATAATAGACACCAGCACTGCAAATGGTCAGAAAATTAAGGATGAATGTTTTGTTTACATGATTAAAATACATAAAGGCGTGAGAAAGCTGAGAAATTATTCTCTGAATGTGTCTGATAAAAGCATTCAGTTTGCTTCTTCCAGATTCCTCCTTAGCAGCACTGGTTCCAGATTCTCACTGCTGAGCAATTTTAAAGTTCAGTGAACAAATTCTTTCACTTGGTTGGTTTTCTCCTATTTTATGTGTGAATTCTTCTAAAATTCAAGCTTACTTTTTGCTTCTAAATGTGAGCGACAACCTGCAGAGGCTCTAATCAAAATGGTGCATTAACTTCATCTCCCCCTCAACTTCTTCGATGTACATAACCCAGCTTGCATAGTTATGATCACAAAATATTAACATAATGTACCTCTTCCTTAGCAACAGCTATAGTGTCAGGGGAATGCAGCCCATAATAATGCAGCTTGATCTAGAAGCAGAATAAAATATAAATAAGCTTGTTACACTTCAGTAGATTCACAGGATTCCACTGTGAAGGGCCTCCATGAATTTAGAAACCTCATCTTCTTTTTACTCTCCAACACAGATTATTTAGAATAAGATTTATGGGCACACATTCCCTTTTATTCCAGAAAATGAAATGTAATTGTTTCCTCAGTAACAGTATTATTTTGCTATACATCTTCTACTAAATTTATGGGCATAATACAGACACACACACACATGCATATCTGTGGAAAGTAGTGCTCATGAGATAAAGATGAAACCAGGATTTCAAAAAAAATCTAAAGGGGAGACTGCCGTAAGAGCATCCATAGTTGTGGTCATTTTATATTGAAGAAAGCACAAGAAATTTTCTCAAAAAAACCCAGGTGCAGTGAAACTTACTGCTACAAATTAGCACACTTAAACTAGAGCCCTCTACAAGGCTTCCCCTGTACCCATCTGCAAAAGCTCAGCATTCCCAGCTGGCAAGGGGCAAAGTCATCTCCTTACCCCAAGTCCAGCTGTTTCTCTCTGTCCTTGAAATCTCTGTGGGCAACAGCCCCATGGCTCCTGTACATTCATTCACATTGCCCCTATAACCCTTATAATTACATTTAATCAACCTTAATATCTCCTCTCAAAGGCAATTAGATCTTCCAAATATGTATTGCTTCTTGCGAGTTTTCAAGGACAATGAACTACATCAAGCCAATGGGAAGGGCATAACAAACCATTTGAAGCTAGAGGATAACACTCCTTGTTCCTTAAGCAAACATCGCAGTTATCACGCCAAAGTTCCTTGGCTGAAAGTCTAATACGGTGAGGCCACTTATGAGGGAGCCAAGTCATTATCTTAGCAAGGCCCTGCATAATATTTATCAGTACACCAGTATTTAGTATGCATTTATTACAGCTGGGGGTTCCAAACACAGTTTTTAAGAGTGAGGTACACAATTCACAGGTATAAATTTCCCTCTGGATGGATTATATCATATCACTAGGATTCTCTTCACTCTGGCTACAAGTGATAGAACAAGAGGACACAGTCTTAAACTGTATCAGGGGAGATTTAGACTTGACATCAGAAGGAACTTTTTCACGGAGAGGGTGATCTCTCAGTGGAATGGGCTGCCCAAGGAGGTGGTGGAGTCACCGTCCCTAGAGGTGTTTAAGAAAAGGTTGGATGATGTACTTGGTGGCATGACCTAGATATTAGGCTAGTGTGTTATAGGTAGGACGGTGTGTTGGTAGCAGGATGGCAACAGGTTAGGTAACAGGTTTGGCTAGGTTAGGTAATAGGTGATATGTTGGACTTCATGATCACTATGGTCTTTTCCAACCTTACTGATTCTGTGATTCTCTGTAACAAACAACACAAGAATGAAAGAATCAAAATTCAACAATTCACTTAAAGGAAATTAAAGGGCCAAAACAGGCTCTAAACACAAACATTTTAGAAAGCATCATATCACTGTCTCTGGTGGAAATCTCTCATTTCTGACCATTTCTGATTAAATCAAAAATGATTCCAAGAGCCAAGTGCTGTAAAGAAACCTGCTTACCTACAGAAAATCTCACCACACAACTGAAGAGCCATGAAATGAACACAAAACTCTTTGTCCCAGTCCTGCCAACAGTAAACATTCCTGAGGGTAACATAATTTGCTTGTATGGGAAATCACCTGCCTGCCTTTCTGGAGATGCACCACTGGTGAACTTCAGTGAGAGCATGGTAAACTTGCTCATTGACTCACATTTCTCAAACTGAGTCCCACAGTCTGAGTAGCCAAACTCCTGGATGTGGCACCAGTCCCCATAAACATTTGTTGATTTGCCAGATTTGACTGACCATCTCAAACTCCTTCCCTCCAGCTGGGAAGACTGATGAAAAAACTACCTGAAAAAACTATCATAAAAAGAATGAAAAGAATAAACAAAATATTTTCCAGAAGATGCTATAGATGTAACATGATATTTCACTGCTGCAAATATTTTAGTATGCATGCCACTCAGAAATCCACATCACAGGTATAGGAAAGGTTAATATTTTTTTGGTAAATATACTGTTCATAATCTAGTCTTATAATCACTGTGTCTTGCCAATAGGAAGCTCTATCAGACACTAGGAAGTCATCTACTATTGTAAGTGGTGTTAACTGGATAGTTTTTCATCCAGGTTTATAACTGAGGAAGAATAACACAAATATTACCCCTGTAGCTGCATCAGAATAAAAGATGCTCTCTCACAAAGTAGCAAAACACCAATGATTTATCAGTAGTGCTATATCAGAGGCAGTTTCCTATCTGTAATGCTAACAAACTGTCTTCCTAGATTTAGAGTTGCTCCCCAAGAGGGTTTTAACCCCCAAACAAGGGCATATACTACAAAATTAAATCATAAAAATGTATAAAAGGCATTTCATAAAGGATCCTATGCCACTCTGATCCTTCGAATTTTTACCTATTCGTGAACATACATAAGCCCCCCACTGAAGAACTGATGACCCACTCTCAACACAACCTTATGTTTCCAGGGTACTCCTCTAGAAAACATGGTTGTCATATCCTTCCAGGTGAGGAAGACACACTTCACTTACGTCATGGAGCATTTCTATAAATAGGCTCCATATGACACAACGTGTGTGAAGACACAACATCCAGCAAAGGATGCAAGCAGCACAACTGCAGTGGCAGATCAAAGTTTACCAGGGACTGAGCCCTTTGTAGCACAAAGCTCCCATAGGAAGTGTTACCTCACACTGTGTGCCTTTTTAACATCTCTGGTAAAATGAAGGCCAGTTATGCCTCTCAATCAAAGCACTGCAAACCAATCCTATTCTCTTTTACACAGGTGTATGGCTTAGGAAATCACTGAACCTGAAATTTGATCTCTCACATGATTTATTTGCCAACTTCTCCCATAACACAAATATAAATATAACAGACATTTTTTCTATAGCCCTGAAATGATTCAGAATTAGTGCCAGATGACAAAATGGACCATATACCAGGAGGGGAAAAGTTAGAGTAAAAACTCCTTCCCATTAATGGAGCCATTCATTCATGTGCCCACTATTCCACAGGGGAACTGGACATAAATTATGTATTTGACATCTAGTTACAGATGATTATATCTGACATAATGAAGTTATAATGGAAGGAGTTTGCACATTGTTTGGTTATTAAGTGCCCATTTCTTGTCCCAGCACCAGGTGCAATCGTGATACGCCATACAAATCATCCAGAAGAAATGCCAAAATGGGCTCCCTTACTGATAAAGCACCACACATGTTTATTAATTTAACAGCTTGTCTTATGTCTCCCTCATCTGCTCATTTAAAACAGTTATTTGCCCTATAAATATTTCAAAAAGAAAAGTGTAGCCAAAAATTTGTCTGGCAGAAAAGGAGGAAAAAAAAAGTTTGAGAAAGGTCTCATGCTGTATGCAGCACTGCACTCTTTTTTTCCACATCGATCTGGTTCAACAGCTTTTTTTCAAGTTGGTAATAGGACATTCACTTTAGATTAGTGATGCTTGAGGGTGCACAGCCATAGCTGACTAGACTTTCCAGCTGTTGCCACTGTCAGGTGGGTGAAAACGTCCCCCACTGAAGGCGAGTGGCAAAACTCAATACAGCGGAAAATGAAACCCACTGTCAAAAAAATCTCCAGGGTGCATATCTATGTCCGTTTTGAGCTTATCAGGTCATACAGTAGCTTCAAATGGCCTACAAAAACTAACATTTCAAGGCATCTTTAAATCTTCAGTTCATGCTGATCTCATAGCAAAACTCCTTTACAAGGCAGTAGCTAGGTGGTAAAAAAAGCTAGTTAAAAAGTTCCTTTGCATTCTTTTTTTCAGATTACTGGGAAGAATGGAAAAGGTGTTAAATATCACTCAGACTGTTCCCTTCCTCCCCCCCCCCCCCTCCCGTCCTTAAATATTTTAAAGTGTAAATACTTAGAGCAGTTTCCACTAGCACACAGGATTTAGCACTCCTTGAGAGACTTTGTTAGCTACAGCTTTCTGCTAGAGCAAATGCCATTATCTTATAAATACGCAGCAATGCCCTTAGGTGTTCCTCTGCAGTGAAAACACATATTCCAAAGAAATAAGAGCAACAGTTCAACACCACAGTAAAAACAAAAAGAGTGAACAGTATGCAATTAACTATTTCTGACTGGGACTAACTACAGGATGTAAAGTGGGACCTCGCTGATGGTAACCTGCTAACAGAAGGACTACAGGCTGGCTGCAAGACTTCCAGGAACTCTGGCTCTGGTTATGATACTAGTTATGGCTACCCATAATACCTAATGAGGAATTTATAAATGCAGAGCATGGCCCATGTTCAAAGCAGCTGCCTACTTCAGGGCAATCAGTGTAGTCCAGAAGAGTCGACACTTTGGTACAAAACGGTCACAAAGACAGATTTTCAGAGAGTTCTGGTCTAAAACTGAGAAAGCATTGCATCCATGTATCAGAACTCACCCACCTCTCCACCATCTTTCACCCAAACAATTCCCATAGCTGGAAATGCATTCCTGTATTTGCATCTGCCATACGACCCAACCCCCACCCATACCCAGCCTGGAATGAAGCTGCCTATCACAACAAAATACAGAACTCAAATGAAAACTAAACAAACAGCAAAGAAACACAACAAACAAATCTGTATAGACATCTTCAAAGCACGACAGCTAAAAAACAGAACATGGGAGGCTCATAGTCACTGCACAACCTTTCTATTGACCATGCACATATGGTTAACAGTCATCTTCCATCCAAATGATGCAGTACCAGTTACCTGCATGTCTCTTATAGTGTCCTTGCCTGAAAAGCCATATGGGATGACAGAATATTCCTGGCTTGCTGCAATGAGCACTCACGCTCAGAGTGTGTGAAAGCCTCTGGTGGGCTCAAGGCAGCCACAAAGAGGAAGCCCTGAAAGATGTCTTCTTTGAAGAAAACGCCATGCAAAAGCAAGCAAGAAAACCCTGTGTAAGACCAAGGAAGAGTGGGACACTATATAACATTTCAAAATTGCATAGAGGGAAAGCGAATAAGGCTCCTGAGCACAGGGGACTACAAATAGCCTCCAGTGCATGATCCTTTTTGCTTAAAGGCACCAAATGAGCCTCTTTCCTGTGCTCTTGCACCTCAGTTACCATAAAATGCCAAAGGAAAAAAACCTGTAAAATTTTAAAAGATTTTCAAAATTTTCCTTAAGACTACACCTGAAAGACATTAGGAAAATAATATTGCCTGTAATTAACTCTAAATGGAAAAAGCAGGATGAGTAAAAGCAGGACCTCAAAGAGAAGCAGAGGGACACTATGAAGGACTCTTGAAATGAGAGAATGGCTTCCCCACACTGACTCAATAAGAAAATGAAAACCCCTGGAAATAAGGAGGTGCCTGGCCACCATCAGATCACAACAGGGACTCCTGAACAGCACCTCTCTCATAACATTGGACCTGGAGAGGGAGAGGCAGGCAAGCTGGTGTCTCAGGGGCTGACAAGCACAGGATACGTGACCCCATGTGTCAGCTTGAATTAAGGCAAGGAGTGCCACTGGGCCTTGCTGCCCAGCACTCCCCTTTCTCTGGACCTGGGAAGAAGGACTGGGGCTGCGCAATAAGCCCATCTGTCACATCTCCTACATCATGTGCAAAGCCAACGACCCTCTCTGAGACTTTTGGGAGGGGAAAAAAAACCAAAGACCCAGAATGTATACTTACAAAAACCTACTCTATTTTTGGCAATAAGATTTCACAGTGGTTCTGATGTTCAGGAACAATTCTCCTTCAGACATTGTAAATGCAAAGGGGGAGAAAAATGGTAGAATTAATCCAATATTGAAGACAGAAAGCACAAAGAGACATGCCTCTAATATGGAGAAGAAACAGGCAAACTCAACAAAACCTCTGTCTTTCTTCCTGACATGCTGTCTGAGGAGTAAGGCCAGATTCTGTGTATGAAGGATGAACCTAATAACTGAGGTTTACAGGAAAAAACCCTCACACAGCATGTCAGCTGGGGCCAAAATTACTTCCCCAGCTAGAGAAACTTGCACAGAGGGGTGAGAATTCCCTGTGCCTCCTTTACTTGCTATTTATTTCTAGAACTGGGGACCAATACACAGTTTTGCTTATCAGTTAATGCTTTGGGTATGTACAGACTTTAAGCATATCAATCTCCAAGATAACTACTCTCTGAGCTTCAATTTTGAAGGAAACCTTTTCAAAACATCAGCTCAACATGAAGCAGTTTCCCAGTCTGCCTAGCTTTAAACACTGTGCATGCATTTCATGTTTAACATGATTCCACACATACGCCAAAATCTGATTCTATACAGCTTTATAGATAGTTTTAGTAAGCATATTTGGTGAGATTAATTCACTTCCTCACTTTCTCATAGCACCTAGCAGAATTTGAGTACAAATGCTACATTTAATTTATTGCTATATATAATAATTCCATAAAATCTCTTTCTAAACCAGAGTATTAGCGTCACCTCATCTGTGAAACTTCTTCCTATTGTCAGTACCTAGTGATCCATTCTTAAACACAAGTTTAACCTTCAGTCTATGAGAGCACAACCTAAGATCTCAGCTATCCCTGGAATTATTCTGCACACAGAAGGTGTAAACACTTGCATAAAAATAATGTAATCATATATAGATTGTTGGACTGCAAGGAGATGTAAAACTGACGGTTGAAAGTGCTTCAAATATGGAACTAATTTTAAAACTGCCTCAAATTAAAAAGGGGGTGGGGAATACAAGAGTGTCTTGATGAAAAATGCTGATTCAGGGCTTCATGTCTATTAAGTGATGTACAATGTAATTACTGCTTGGCTGTACAGAGCAGTGGTTCAGACTAATTACCCAGTAATGCATGGTGACGCTAATGCACTAGTAAACTACTGGAGTTTATTCACTACTAGTCAGGACTTTGAAAGGCAGGTAAAAATTCCCTGCCTGCATAAACAATGTGTGTAAATGTCACTAATGTTAATTTTTTTAAAAGGGAGAAGGAAGAGGCAGTTACAAATAAATCTGTCAGCTGACAATTGTAACTGCACAGACCCACAGGAGCACTAAAGCTATATATTTTTTAATAAACGGGAAGGAAAGATGCTTCTATTTCCCCACCAGGGCTCTATTTCCATTTATTACAAATAAAACTGTATGGTGACTTCTTGTTTTTGCCACTCTAAGTGTAACATTGACCTGCACCTCGTGTTCAGCTTAGTGTGAGGGGGAATACAAAGGGGAAATTAAGAGCATCAAAGGAGCAACCAAAAGCATTAGCAGTTTAAGCCGTTTGTCATAATGCTGCTCTGTTTTTAGAGTTCCAGTTACAGGAATTGTGGAAGAACAACAAGAGCTTCAGAACAGGTATTTTTGACTCCTTTGTTTAAAACAGCTCGTGATTATGGAACGAGGCTTGGAACATGATCTAAGCATGTCCTAAGGTGTCAGAAGAAGCAGTCAAACAAAACCCCCAAAATCCTGTAAGCCTAACATACTTAGCGGTAAAAAAATTACAATAGTCTACTAGATTTTGGATGCTGAGCCTAGAAATGAGGCAGCAGGCACATAAGTAAAGCTACACATCCACATCCCAGGGCCAGTAGAAAGCCTTGCTCTTCCCACAAGAGGCAGTACCAATTACACTACATTTTTAACAGCCCCTAGTCACTAGCTAATAGATTGATGCCTCCAGAGCTGGCTTCCTCCTTGGCCCTCTCCTATTAAGTTACACAAAGGTATTCAATCCTTTCACCAGTGCACAGCAGCAGTAGTATCAGTTCTTCCACTCTGAGCAGATCCTTCTTTAACGTCTCCCAACCAGGGGGGTGGAGGCCGTGGTGAAAGCAGTTAATGCAGCAGATTAGGTTGGACAACCCCCCTTTTACCTTCTCTGCAAGCACCGCAACTGTTCTGCCTGACTCACTTTGCCTGCTCCTGGTGGCACTGCCATTTATCTTGCTAAGGTAGCTACGTCCTCATGAACAGCAGATCGCAGAAGATTTTTGTTAGTCTTTAGCACTTTTATCTTGGAGAAAGCAAGGCACAGATTCTTTGGCTCCTGCTGTTTTAGCATCCTCGAGTCTTCCATAATCTGCTCCAGATCCCAAGGAAAGGATTTACATCCTAAAGCAAGGATTTACTTAGACCTATTCAAAGTAAGCTCTGATTCATCACATCAATGACAGACTACAGCAAGAAGGTCCTGGAAGATATAACTGTCTCTGCCTTACTGGACTGCTCTGCTATAAAAGCAAGGTAGTAAATTTTACCACAGAACCGGAGATTTTCAAGTGACTTAGAAGATGATGATCTCAGATGCATGTGTCACATCTCAGGGTAATTTCACTCAGAGCTGAATAGAGGTTGTGGACTCTGAGGAGATTGTACTCAACCAGTCTGACTCATGGCAAAACCAGATTTGGAGAGGAGACTGTGAATATGACATTTTCACATCCACCAAGCACATGGTTACACCTTACAGAAGTGCAAGAGGAACAACCACAGAATGATAGTGATGAGGCTGCTTCTGCGTAGCAAGAGGTTTTGTTACTGCATCAGATAGGAAAACACATATTCATGTATACAAAGGGAAAAATACTATTTTTCCAAAACAGTATTATGCTTTTATTTAGCCACCAAAGTCCTTAGGTCATGTGGAGGAATAGGGTTTGCAGTTGCAGCTGCAATTCACTGACACAAAGGTTTTTCTGTCTCCCAGATTATTAGAGATGGATAACAAAGTAAGACTGAGAACACAGCTCTCTTTGTATTTCATAATGTGTGTCTATACAGATTAATCTTGCATTGATACATTGCATTTTTCTATTAAGAGCAATTAGAGAAACATGTGAAGACACAAACACACACCAACAGCCTTATATTGTTGTGGCAGAATGGTGACTATCATGTCATTTTGGTACCCTTTCTGCTACTGCAGCAACCTTTGGAGAGCAGGAGAAAGGAAAAAAACACAAGTCTACAATATAGAGCCTCTACATGCTATCACACTTTGGCTGTCCTCTTCCTCTCCTCTTCTTCCACAACACTCTCTGTGTTTGATGTTTATACACACCTAGGGAGTTGACCAAGAAATCTCTTCATGTTCCTGTTTGATTTTAGGTTTGGAATTACCTATTCCAAGATGAACAACCTGGTAACTTTGATATTCTATCTGAATATTGACAATCTAACTAAAAGGAGCAAAGGGAAGTGTAAGGAGTCTGCACCAGCACATATGCTTGCTCGGGGACAAGCTCATTTTCCCAGGTCTCAAAAGCAAACACACCAGGGGCTCAGCACAGCATCCTCCAAATGGGGCAGAGAAATCAAGGGCTCAAATTCCTATTGCTTTATTTGTGCCATTCAAGACAGGCACCTGTCTTAGCAGGGCTATTCTGGACTTACTCCATACATATTGGTTACTAGCATTGCTCCCAAGCGCAATCAGCTCACCTAATATTTGAGTCATCCTCTATAGTCTTCTTCACGGAGTTTAGGAAAAAACCTCAAGCAAGAGCAATGAAGATTGAATCCAGGCCTGAACCACTGCACAACTCCTTCTGTACCCTTCAGGCACTTGAGGGGCAGCTGAAATGTGGCTTTTTTGCATTCTGCCATCAGCTCCCTGTGCCTCTGCCCTGCCATTGGGAAGGAAAGGTGCAAGACAGAGGGCAAGACCTACAGTATACCTGTTCCTGCCGAGGCAAAAAAGTGGGATGAGGAAAAACAGCTTGTGAAGTGATGGTATGTTTAAAGCTATGTAATGGGACACATGGGACAGAGTTGTCTGTCATACGTCTCTCCTGCAGGAATTAATTTGCTCCTGAGAGTGTCCTTGGATGCAGGGTGGTAACTGTACCATGGAGCCTCTATGAACAAGTGAGTTACATGCACCCACACCTACAGTTGGTTCACAATGCATGTGAATGGAGACTGTCTCACTGACTCACCCTTGGATGGCGGTCTCTCCAGATCCGAATCGAGGTGAATCGGTGGGGCAATGTAGGAGACCTGCCCATGGTGAGCCTGCCCTGTGGACAAATAAGTGGTTTAGTTCTGCTGTTTCCTACAGAGATCTATCAGGACTATAATCAAATATACAGCATTTCTGTGGCACCGGAATAAAAATAGATATGCAAATATTTTGTTCTATTGTGCATTTTTCACAAGGAACTTCCATTTTGTTCAGACATTTGATGAGAAGTTGAAAACTCTCCCATCTCTTTTGCATTTTCATTGCAGACATGCGGAGTGTGCTGAACTTTAGTTGTATCTGCTTACCACTATCTTTGCACCACATTCTCTTGAAAGGCCATATACTATAGAAGATGACTGATTTCATACAAGCCCATCCAATCTGTTCAGCTCATTCTAACAGGGAAGCAAGCAGTTCTATGCCACAGCAATTTTGGAAGGAAGCATGGCATGAAGCACAATTCCACCTGGTTATCCCTCCTGCTGAGGACGTAGATAACATTTTTCAGAATTCAGTATTGCTTTCATGTTGGTGGAAACTTTTTGGTTCCCTATACAGTTCCACAATGGCTAAAGACCCCATTCTTCTCCAGCAATTTTGAAGTAACTATAGGGAGAAACTTCTATTTATAATAAAAATATTTTGTTGTAATTCATCTGTTTACTGTAACAATTTACAAGGTTGTTAATCTCTTTTCCTAAACATGGAAAGTTAATGACACATAGATTATGGTAACAGTTAGAGTAACCTTCCCATTTTAAGTAATACTCGCTCTGCAATAAAAGCAGATGATTCCTCTTATGAGACACATTCCAAATAATTAATACAGGTCCCTGTTGACACTTGCTGTTGTTGCTCCAAGCAATTTCGAAGCTAGCGTCACAGGAAGCAGAGCAGTGGTACAGTCTTCAGGCTGCTTTGTAATGACATCCAGGAATACCACAAGCACAGTACGCGGGTGCACATAATATGTTGAAAACATCTCTTCAGGGAGATAAAATATTAATGGAAAAGGGAAGGCGAAAAAAAAAAGAAGTGTGTCTGAATGGGCAGGTTATATTTACTGCTTTACACTCAGGGTGACTCAGATAATTTGTATTATTAGCCATTACAACAACTGGACATAATTCAAGTTTAAAATCTACCGACACATCATAAATTCTGTATTTGCTTTCAAGTGCTTTAACATGGGAAATCTGCTTCAGGCAAACCCATAGCTAATAACAAGTTATTCTGCTTTCCTCTTCTCGTTTACATGTTAAAAATCCATTTGATGTCCTTAGTGAGCACAAGCCATCATTTAATAGCTGCTCAGTTCTGCAGCAGAAACAGGCAGACGGTCTGCTCTCACTCCAAGCTGCTCAATGTGCAGGATCAGTGTCTTTATAACCAACCACAGAATAGTCTCCCCATTTGCTGCATTAAAGATACCACAGAAATGTAAAACAGCTGAGGTTGAGAGGGAACTCTGGAAATCACCTAATTCATTCCAAGGGCTATAAGAGCCCACAGCAAGTATCCAATTTGATTTTTAGTATCTCCAAGGATGGGGACTCCACTATCTCTCTGGATAATCTGTACCAATGCTTGGCCACCCTCACATTAAAAAAACAAAAAAGAAAACCTTTTCCACTATCTGCCTCTAAGTGGATACAGCCTGGCTCCATCTTCTTTATTCCCCTTCATGTATTTATACACATTAGTAAAATCGCCTGGATGATCTGCTCCAGGCTGGATAGTCCCAGCTTTCCTCAACGTCTCCCAACAAAAATATGCTTCATTGAGTAAAGAAGACACATGCACAGTATATAACAGACTACAAAAAAATCTGTGCAATTGTTTAGACATTCATTACAAATCAGTAATAACTATGGAAGCTTATTAATATTTCATAAAAGTTTTTACCTTATATGGAGGAAGCATTAGTATTGAAGGCTCTCTAATGATAAATGAGACGTTGTAGAAAGCTTTTATCTACTTGCTGCTGATGCAAAACACAGTACTTCTAAAAAAAACCCCCAACAATCAAATTTGACTTCTGTTAGACTACACTTCTCGTGATGCTAATAAATTAAAATTTGGATTTTAATGCTCTCTATATAAAAAAGTAATGCAAAAAATTGTTGTGATTGATTTTCTGGGCGTGATTGCTGGCTCATTTGTTCTTCAGACTCAGAATCTTCATATCTGAGGAACAAAGACTGCTGAGTCCCCAGTTATACATTCAGGATCAGGATACCTTATGACTCTTCTTAATAATCAACAGAATCACATTTTTCCTTTGGCAGCAGTGACCTCTGAGAGAGTTGATGGAAGGGAGGCAAAGGCAGGCATCTGAAGCAAGGCTTGGCAATGGGACTGATACACAAACACACACTCCCAGCATTAAACAGTATTCCAAGTTCTGCTACTGTCTCTATTAAAAATCAAAATTTTACCCAATGAATCTATGAAAGTTTTTGAGACTGATAACACTGGTGGAGCTCAAGTTGATCACAAAGACTGAATCACAGAATCAGTAAGGTTGGAAAAGACCATAGAGATNCAGCTCAAGATGATCACAAAGACTGAAAGAACAAGCCTTCTTAAATAAGGCAAACTTCCAGTCCCTTTAAAGTGAGTTTTGCAGTTTCAGCTGCTTACTGCAAGTCCCAGCTCTAGGAATGACTGACTCCTATCTCCCCCTCTTCAGTTCCAGCTGCTGCAGAAAAGCACTTGAAAAAGGGCATGTGAGAGTCTTAATGGGAAAAAAAAAAGAAGGCAGAAACACTTAAGACTTCCAATCCTTCAGCTGTTTTTTCTGCATGTGGAGTCTGAGCTCACAATAGTGTAGCACCAGGATGGGGGACCTGGCCTCCCTTACCATCTCTCCAGATGTCAGGGATACATATCTACACACACACACCTATTAACCCACAAGCCTAGTTGTTTGCCTGGTCTTTGACCTGAAGAGCTGCCCACATCCTAACCAGTGGTACCTGTGCTTATTGGAGTGGAAATGCCTGGCGTCAGTTCCTTTCTGAATTGTGAAGGATCCACAAAGAAAACTGTGCCTTGATTTCCGGAAAAAAAAAAAAAAGACTTTGGACAAAATACCAAAGGTTAAGATACCTCTTGTTGATGGGAAGTTGATTGTGCCTCATACTGTAACAGCTTGCATGGCCTTCTCCAGATCCCACCCTGCTTATAACCATCTGCTGTTTCTGCAGCCAGCTCCCACGTAAAAAAGTAAACAGCAATCAAATGTAATCATCAAAGCAACATTTGATTAAGTTGCCAATTTTGTATGCACTAACTAAGGTTGTGTTCCATTTCTCTTACCCACCTTTCTGGTGAGACCCAGGGCTCTCACATGGCTGGTGGCCACAGCTCCTTGTTCAGTGGCAGGTGCTGGGCAGGCGTTGGGCAGGCAACAGGCAGCAAGGCAGAAAGTTTTAAAAAGCCTTATTTTTAGTCTAGTAAATGTTGTTCTTTTTCTTTGGTTTTGGCTTCTTGAATATTTCAGTCTTAAGTCTTCTATTCAGGTTTTCTCTTTGACAGTGCACAGTAAAGTCTCAGGCAAAAAATGAGCAAGGGCCAGGCAGAAAGATGTCCCATGTGCATACATGATGACAGGAGTTGCACTCTAGAAAAATCAAATGTCACTGGAAACTTGACATAGGATCAGGAGGGAGGCCTCCCTATTAGATCCTGCAAACAGTGGATTTGTTTCCAAATAGGATTGAGGCAAATGGTTTTAAAAATAAGCCTTTTTAAAACATCTGATGAGAGAGCTCCTAAACATCTGATGACTCGTCACTTAATGCTCTGGAGCTGGTGATGCCATGAAGATAACTAAAATCACCGGCATGGATAGTTCTCACTTTTTCCTACTGTGCCTTTGCTCAGTGCCTATAGTACCATGGTGAGTACAGACAATCGTGCACCTGAATTGCAGTTTTGTCCGATGCCTGACCCAGTTCCAGTAGCAGCAATGAGAAGCCACCAGGAGATAGACTTTTCTTTAAAGATATGCTTCAAACTGCTTGTTTTCAAGGGGTGAGAGTCCCCCTTCTTCGCTGTCCTTATTTAGAGGTGACCACTGCAACATATTTTTTTGCTGTCAGGTCAGATTACTCAGATTTGCACCAATTTTTCCACTTCTTTTACCATGCTTTTGTATTTAACAGGTTCACCAGTTCTCAAAATCCTTCTGAGACAATATAGTTAGTTAGCATTTCATGCAGAGGATTTAATTGAATTTTGTGCTGGTATCTCTGATGACCTATATTCTTTAGGTAATGCCTCTCCTACACCCCTTGTTGTCTGAACTTCTGAATGCAGACACCTCCATGGCTTTAATCCCTCATCTGTTAGTCCACTTGCTTGGATCACTAATGAGTTAACATCTATAAAACTGCACATCAATTCCTGAGACTGATTTCAGTTCCTTGTATAGTTTTGGTTTTTTTTTTTATTACAGTGAGGTGGGCACATATGAGGCGTATATATATATTCCAGGTAAATACATATTCGAATTAAAAGTCTTGGAAAATGTCCTGATAATTTTACTGGTATTCTTTGCATGCTATGGCTTTTTTTCCCCTCCCCCATGTAACTGAAAAACTCAGTTCTTCAAAGTAGTCTGGTTTGTCTGTGATGATCTGATCTGTAAAATACAATACTGTTTGGACATGTTTCTGTAATTCTCTAAATGTTAACAGGATTTTTTTCAAAAATCTAATTTATTTTCTAACAGAAGACTACATTCATTTTGTTGGATTGCAATTTCTAGGATCATGACTCTCATCCCTCTTTAATTTCCAAAATTAGTACATTTTTTCCTTGTCCTTTTTTCTCCCCTCATGAATCTTGTTGAATGCCGTAGTATGTAGGCATGTACAAAACCATATGGAAAGAGAAATTAAAAAGCTGGCGGATTTGCTAACAAACTCCTCTGACATGCCATTAAACAAATTTCATTCAGACCTATTACTCGGCATATATTCAGACTTCTCTCAGCAGCCTTTTTTTCTGCCTTTCATCAATGACTATCTTTACAAAACATAATTTCCTCACTGCCCACCCTTTTCCATTTTGCATTAAAAGCTTTCTTTTAAAATAAAGCTTTTATAAAGCTATTCTCTACCTTAGACATGTCAGAGTAAGCACTGATTCTGTCCACTGCTTCATTTATTCATAGCCTTTTATGGAGTACCTCCCTTTCATCTGTACATCTCTGTTTCATCTTTCAGTGTCCTTTTAACTCCTTAGGGTAGCGGCAGCTCACCTGATCCCTCTGCTTCCCTCCCTGCCTCCCAGGGTCATTTCCCTGTCCTTCCCTTTGTGAATGCTGTGAAAGCTTCTGAATACAAGAAAACCCTCTTTTCCAACGGGAACTCTCTGGCTACACTATCTCTGCTCTCTTACTATTTGCCTCTTATATTTCACTCCAGGAACCAGTACAAGCTTAAAGCAACTGCAGCTGGAAAAGTAGGGTACCTGCAAGTGTGGCTGTCACAGAGGGACAGCTCCTGGTCACATCTGCCTGAAGGAAATGCAGTTTACTGACACTGGCAGCCTCAATGGGCAGTGACATAGTGCCTTCCACCCACATCGAGGAGAGGGCTTTTGTGCAAAGCCAGTAAAAGAAGTAAATGTTTCTTTTTCCATACTGTTCTTGACAGAAGTAAATTTATAATATTGTAACACTGCATGTTTTTTAGCCACATTTCACAGTATCACAGTATAGATAAGGCCGGAAAGGACCTTGAAGATCATCTAGTCCAACCTACAATCCAACTAACCTATCCTCTACATCTAGATCATATCACTCAGCACCTTATCCAGCCTACCTTTAAACACCTCCAGGGTTGGCAAGTCAACCACCTCTGCGGGTAACCCATTCCAAATCCGGATCACTCTTTCAGTAAAAAACCTTTTCCTGATATCAAGTCTAAACTTCCCCTGCTGAAGCTTAAGACTATGACCTCTCATCCTGTCCTCAGAGACCAAGGAGAAAAGACCAAC
>WEKX01005999.1:41102-114102 GCA_013390025.1 Pitta sordida
GCCATCCCTGGAGGTGTTTAAGAGAAGATTGGACGAGGAGCTTAGTGACATGGTCTAGCTGGGGGGTGTAGGGCTGGATGATTCTGGGCCCCTTCTGGCTCGGAGTGGCCTGCTAGACTGTGAGGGATCTAGGTTGGTGTTACGCTCTGGGATGTGCTCTCGGTCTCTGTACGGGTGTTAGATGGTGAGTTGGACTAGATGATCTTTGTGGGTCCCTTCCAACTCATAATATTCTGTGATTCTGTGATTCCTCCCCTGTGCTGCGAGAGCCTGTGGGCAGGAGTCGAAGAGGCTCCCCAGCGCTCCTGCTTGACTGGGGGTGGAGCGATGGTCATGGCCTGCATGCATATTAATGACCTGCACGTATTTGCGAGTTCGACGTTCTGCGAGTACTTTGACATGACCCGTTTCTCGCAAATGTGGGGGTGTAACTGTATTTAGCTTGCAAACCATTTTTAAAATAATATATTTAACCAAAATGCAAATATCCATCTATATATACACACACACATATACATCTGAAGCGTATACAACTTATTGTCAAGAGTATTCCCTGCAGCAGTAGCTTCAGGCATGTCTAAACTCAATGCTTGATTTTAGATACTAGAAGATGAAGTTTGTACTCCAAACAGGCCCAAATAAACATCTCAGAGATGCAGACATGGCTTTTAACAAACTGGCAACTACCTCACAAGCCTTCCAGATGCCCACACCTGAGAACCTCTCTATAGAAGGTTTTTCCAGAGAACAGTTGCTTCCCGGGGACATAGCCACTGATTTACAGGTAGGATTTTTAATCTGCTAAAATTCAGAAACAGGGCTAACTTTGACCTTGAAGCACTGCCCAGACAAAAAGCACCAGTGTTTTCCAATAGATAATGAAACTGAGTATATAAAAGTTCAGAGGTACAAGATGAATTTTTTCTTTAATGCTTTGAAATTGCCTGCAATATTTTCTTTTAATGTGTAAGAGGAACTAGTTTTCAGGCATTCAGTACAACAACCTTTATGTTGTTAATAAACACATTTGTCTAATGAATATCCCTTGGTAAGCTTGCCTGTAATTCAGGAAACCCAAGCGTAGCGAAGATAAAAATATGCACATACTAAAAGCTCAAACTGAAGAAAAAAAATCAATTCAAAGTTAAATTACCCATCTTAAATTTCAGTATAAAGGCTACTAGAAATACTGAGTTCTTGAACTTCAATTAATCTTTAGCAATTAAGCCAGAAGAGAAAAAGATTCTTCAGAGTATTGGAAGAGGGGAAAAAAAGCTTCAAGGAGCTGGTATCAGCTTTCATAGGGATTTCACTATCATTTAAACTCCCATTCATGGCTCTGTTGGGCTGGTTAACTCATGCTTGTCTTTGACTCATCTGGGTTTCTTTTTTCCAGGCATCCATGTGTGACTGCCTCCTTGCATGTGGCATATATTTTCCAGCTTGACTTCTCAGGGATTAATTGGCAGAAGTGCCTGTCATGGTTAAATAATTTTATTTAATTTGCACTGTGTGAAGATATTTGGGCAAAACGGAAAAATAATCAAAATTTAATTACTTTTCCCCCCTCTTTATAATGAGAAACAGTTGTATTCCTTGGAGACTCATCCGGGAATATAACATTACTCAGCTCTATTGTTAAACATGAAATAATAAGAATAAAAAATAAAATAAATCAATCTCTTGCAGTAGAAAAATGACAAGCCCAGGATAGGTAAAATGAATTTCTACAATCAAAAACTGAAGCTTATAAGGATACTGAGGGGACAAGATAGCATCAACATCACATCAAGAAACATCCTTGGCGTAACACAGCAAGACAACTGAGACAAGCCCCGCTCTCAGGACCATCCTCCAGACCTTATATAGGGAGGGGGCATGGCTACGGGCGTGGCGTACTCGACTACACAGTGGGTTCACTACCTTTGCGGATTTCACTATTCGCGTGAGGCGGACCAGACCCAACAGCCCACAAGTAATGGGGGTTCACTGTACTTTTACTAAATAGCTCAAAGATGTCTCTTCATTGAACCATGCCAGCTATGGGGAGTACTACCCTGAGTGATTGGCCAGAGTCTCTGCCATGCAAGTTAAGGTTCACAGGATATTCTGAGTTGGTAGGGACCCACAAAGATCGTCTAGTCCAACTCCCAAGCAAACGCTGACCCAGGGATCAAACCCACAACCCTGGGGCCATGGGCACCATGCTCCATCCACCTGAGCCTCCCATCGTCTAGACCATGTCACTGAGTTCCTCATTAAGTCTTCTCTTAAACATCTCCAGGGATGGTGACTCCACTACCACCCTGGGCAGACTATTCCACTGAGGAACCACTCTCTCTGTGAAAAAGCTCTTCCTAACATCCAGTCTAAACCTCTCCTGGCATAGCTTAAGGCCATGTCCTCTTGTCCTGGTGCTGTCAGCCTGAGAGAAGAGATTTACATCGACCTGACTGCAACCTCCCTTCAGGTAGTTGTAAACAGCAATGAGATTTCTTAAAACTTGTCAACCTCTTCTTTTTTCTAATTTCAAAAAATATTCATTTATTTTATGTGGATTCCAAGTAGAACAAAAAGCTGGCTTAGTCCTCCTCTCCCATGGATATTATCTATCCTTACACATGTCCATCAGAAAAGGGTTTTGCTTCATAAAAAAAGTACTTGGAAAAGGGCAGAGAGATAAATCAAAGATCTTCTGAAGATATACTACTATCGGCAGCTCTGTGGCCCTTTGCTAGGTCCATCTTGAAACTACTGCTGGTTAATGACCTCACCTGAGTCAATCTCCTCAGACTTGCATTTTCCCCAGCTGTTTGACATCACAACCTCAGACACTTTTAGAATTAGCTACAATGACTAATAGGTAGCCTCTGTGCCAAGGTGCGCTCACAGAGGTGTGTGAGCATTCATGGCCAGCCCTGGGCTACACCGTAGTAGACAACCTCCCAAATGACCAGTCCCTCTGGTCCCTCAAGTGATCCTCACCTCCATGGACACAAAGAAGCTGTAACAGTCTCTGACAACTTTCTCCAACAAGGAAATAGGTCACATAATGAAGTGACTTTAAAGGAATTGGGTTAGCATCATGATGTCGAACAGGTCTCTGCAATCCACACACAGAAGCAAGAATAACACTTAAACACCATGTCAGCATGTTGTGGACAAACTTCAGGTATACACAAGTCTGTGTCTGCTGCTTCCATGTCCACAAGGTTTCAGGGAAAGATGAATTAAAGAATGTACTGATGCATGCTATATTTTTCACAAAATCACAGAATATGGTGAGTTGGAAGGGACCCTTAAGGACTGAGTCCAACTCCTAGCCTTGCACAAGACCATCCCTAACAGTCACACCATGTGCCCAAGAGTATTGTCCAAATGTTCCTTGATCTCAGAATCACACAGAATCACAGAATATTCTGAGTTGGAAGGGACCCACAAGGATCACCGAATCCAACTCTTAAACAGCAACACTGCCTCGCTGGTGGGAATCGAACCCCCCGACTCTCCGTCAGGATTGGTGCTGTGACACTTCCCTAGCATGGCTGCTCCAGTGCTCAACCACCCTCTAAGTGAAGAACTTTCTTCTAATATCCAAGGTAGACCTCCTCTGACAAAACTCCAGGCCATTCCGTCTGGTTCTCTCACTGGTCACCATAGAGAAGAGATCAGTGCCTGCCCCTACACTTCCCCTCACAAGGAAGTTGGAGATTGAGATGAGGTCTCCCCTCAGTCTCTTCTTCTCCAGGATGAACAGACCAAGTGATTATTCCTTTGGCATATTAAAATCAGCTTTCAAATCAGAGTAGGAAGAGGACAGTCAGGTCACTGCAACAAAACCTTTATTTGGAGAGGACCTGCTTTTACAGCTCTGGGTCTACTCACCAAAGAAAAACTACTTAGTGTGAACACTGCTCAGTGTCAACCAACTGTAGAAATAAACTTTTCATATCATTTTCCCTCACCCTAGAAGACATCATAAGGAGGAAATTTAATGAAACACAAAAGAGCCATGGTTCAGCAAGGCGACACTTAACATTTTTGATGTGCAAATCAAGTTGCATGGAAGTCTGCAGCACAAAACTCCCATTGACACTGCCCTATACCAACTAGTCCCAAAGACATTTAGGGGTAATTTTGGCTTCTTTTGTTACACCTGGTGCATACACTGTCAACTATGCTGTAGCAGTAACTTCCAAACATGAGCAGGATCATTTTGGTCACTAATAACACTGTAAAGGGAAGAGAGGCCTTCCCTAGCCTTCCTTGATACATGTCCCTTTTAAGGTTTCCTCTCTCAAATGAAAAGAGGGGGTAAAATCTCTACTCTCACAATGCTCAAATCCAATTAAGCCACACCCTTGATAAAACTCTTTAAGGTGATTAATAACTAAAAAGCAATGTCTGTAGGTGAAGTTTATCCAAAATATCACAAAAAATGGTGTTTGAAGGAAAAAAAAAGATTTTTATTTCAATTATGCCGTTTTCAGCGCAGCAAATTTACATTTGCATATTAAGAAAATGACAGCCTCTTTCCACCAGAACTTACCAGTACATTTTGACACAAAAACAGCTAGTGTAACAACACTCTTAATATGTACAACCAATGGTTATTTAGCAAAATACTTCTTGTATCCTTTACAGTTCACTTGCTTGCAACAGATTTTTTTTTACCCAGTGTAAATACAAGCTCCTTTAAAAATAGAGTGCAAAACAAAAGAAAAACAAAAAGACAGACCAACCATCAGAACATTCATTTTGAATTAAATCATTCAGCACCTTATGCAAAAACTGCTGGAACAAGATTTTGCCCTTTCCGATGGACAGATGTTCTCATCAACGAGAAAATTAGAACTTGATGACAAACTCCGAGGTTTAAATGTCACTCCCTACTACTCTGCTTCAAATAAAAATGGAAGCGGCATTAAGAGAGCAGTATGCAAGCTCTGCAGACTGGTAATTTATTTTAATTAAAAAGCAGAGTTTACACACACATTTAGTGGCACTCATCATAAATAACACATCTAAAAGTAGAATGCTTTCTTAGTTTTAGTGCCCAGAAAGCTATTTTCTCGTTGCTCGTGAATTACTTGCTTTCTTATCTATTCAGGAATTTCCCACTGCATATAAAAAGTTTCTAATATCTAAATATAATATTCTAAATAAAATAACTCAGACCTACCAGTAACTCCCACAGAAGGCAACCTCCACAGCACTGTCTCAGCAAGGTCCAAAGAGTACAACTCAAGCAACACATTTTTGCCTTTTTACGTATAGTGCGAATAGGTACGAAGAGGTACTCACTAACCAGGCAGTACAGTCAGAACATTTATAATTCAAATATTACTTTACCTCTTTGGATATTCTCTAGGAGAGAATATACAACCAAGAAAAGCTCTCTGTGAAGTGATGCACTGATTGTCTGGGTGCCTTTCTGGATGCTACACTTCAGTTAAAGTCAAGTCATTATACTCAGTAGAAGCGGATGAAATCCAATAGAATGCATTACAGAGGTCAGACTAAATGAGCTAATGGTCCCTTCTGGTCTTAAAAAATCTATTAATCTAATTTAATTCTCTGTTCTACTCTTCATACCAGAGTCAATTTGAACTCATTTGTATGAAAAGAACACATTACAGCAGCCTTACACAACACACAGTGTTCTGACCATGAAGTTTTAGGCTACCCAAGAGCATTGTTTACTTCCAAACTCAGAAGGAGGCTTTGTCTACCCATAAAGACAGCTTATATTTACAAGCAAGGCACCAGGCACAGGCACCTCTCCCAACAGAATGTTAGATGAATGTTCACCTTAAACTATACAAATTGAGCAGAAACTTGCCAGAGCACATTCCACCTTGGCTTGGCTTTTTGGGTGCTGATATTCCTCACTGATACTTGCTGTAGTGAAGAGCACAATGTTTTTATCAATAAAATCTGGTTGTCACTTTGAGGATATTTCTTGTTAATAACTTGTAACACACTCAGTATTGCACCAAGAAAACACTTGACAGTTACTGTCCAGTGAGAAAAAATAAGCACGTATGAGGAGAAGGCCAGAAACATTCACTGCTGTTAATCTCTCCAGTGTACACAATATGCTCCTATCAAGCAAGTACAGTTGGCCCTCTTCCACTTCGCATCCCCCATATTGCGGCTTCACATCATAGCGGCATGATTTTTCAGTGAATAAGGAGGCCCCTTTTCGCAACTGCCCGTGTGTAACATGCACGGGCACACATGAATGTAACTTGCATGCATGAATATTCAATTAGGCAGTCATGAATCTGTGAATCAATCCGCACAGTCATTGCAGCGGCTCCGCCGCTTCCCCTCCGGCCCCCCTGGCATGGCGGCAGCTCCCCCGCTTCCCCTCTGCCACCGCAGCAAACGATACACAGCAACGCAGTGCCGAAACAGTGCTGGGGGGGTCGTGTCAGGGTGCGAGGCAAATTTGCATATAAATGAGCTGCCATTCTACATCGAAGGAGGGCTTCACAGATAGGGGGTAAGACCCACGGCACCGTGGTATAGGAGACCTGACTGTATATTTTATTACCCTGCCTTCTAAAAAAAAAAAAAATTAAAATTAAAATTCCCATCTTTTTCTTCTCCATGCAGCTTTCCCTCAGCATTTTCCCTCTTCCTGAAGCCTTGGTGTGCATGTTAACATCACCAGTCATTTGCTTAATTGAGCCATACAAGAGTACAAAGCATCACATGAACCCAGGCTGATCAACCTTAGTGCGCCACAGCATTCTTCATGCATGCCTTGGATAGAGGGAATAATTTAACACGGAGTGGCAACTGAAGGCCAGTACTTGGGGGCTCACAAAAGCTTTTCTTCACATGGTAAGTTGGAAAGATCTTACATGGGGACTAAGGATCTCATCTCTGCTGGCACACCTACACTTGATGTCGCCTTTTCTTTTACTCTTTGCCTGCAGCATAGACAGCCCTTTCCCTGTCTCTGTCCCAGACATCAACAGATGAAAAAGAACTGCAGAGCTGCCTAATACCTCATCTCTCCAGTGGTTGTGTTAATTTATACCAGCTATTTGAGGGAAGCGTGAATGGCACCCCAGTATGCCAGCTCAGACTGGTATAAAGGCAATTGATTTTCTCATCTTCTGTCACGACCAGTGTATAACTGCTATAGTTTTCAGCTCTGATGTTTCTTTGCTTTTTCCCCCTGCCTCTCTTTTGAGTCTCAAGCAGGTGGTACTTTGTGAAAACAGAACCAAGGAGCTACATACGATGAAACACTCGATGCCTATTCAGTGCCAACATTTTTTAAGTGAATCCCATATTTTACTGAAACTTGCCTTAAGCCCTGTTTCCTCTCAGCACATTTTAATCAAGAAAAAAATTCTATTTACAGTGAAGAAATATCGTTACAGCAGACAAGCAATACATTGTTTTCTTGGACCCATCTCTTTCACCTAAGCCTTTATCATCTGCTTTGCCCTTCCATCATGAGGACACCCTTAAAAAGGAGCCTTTTCAACAGAAAAATGTAGAGCAGATATTACAACTCAAACTTATATAGATACTCACTAATTGTTTCATCTTAGAATTTATATATATTCTCTTTGCTTTAGACACAAACTAGGAGGTCAAAATACAGTTCCTTTCAGGGCATACAGAAATTTGCTGAACTGAAACTCTTCAGAAACTTTGAGATTTTGTCCCGGAAACTTTTTGTATTATATCAAGCTTTATATTATATTAACCTCTACTTGTGCACACCTGGAAGACTCACTTAAAAGAAGGGGATACTTCTTTCCCCTCAACTAATTCTCTTGATTTAGCGTAGTTATTAATGCTGAGATATACTTCAAGAAGGTGTGTTTCAAAGTGCCTATTGCCTTGTTTTCTAGAATCTAACTATATTCCCCTTTTAGGCTTTTGACAGCACCACCAGCTAGCACTTCACAGCCACCCATGGCTGGTCCAATTTCTCCCTGAGTGTGGAGATCTTCAAACTAGCTACCAGGATCCTTTTTGTTCCTTCAACCTAAATTCCCTTCCCAAATGCAACGCAAACAGATACAAGCCTACCATGAGAGTTCAGCTGGATTTCTGAGGATAATGCTGACCTATCCAATCCTCATATATGCCTTGGGTACTTTTTATCAGCACCATTATATATCTCTGGAAAGTTGATTTGCTATAATATCTGGATGGGGAGCTGCTAATCAAATCACCACAGCTACCTGAAGTCAAGCGAAGGCCGTGTAAAACCTCCTTGTAAAGGTTCAGTAATTTTGTAGCTTATGTCTAAAGCGCTCCTTTACTCTTCTTTAACCTGAGTATCAAGACAGAAAGTGCAGCCTCTGTTTGCTTTGACTCTAAAGCAGGATATGACACGGGGCATCCATATCTGCTTTCTTGGTTAAAAAAACAGAAGATAACCTGGCATAGCAGCACTGCAGAGTGCTGGTGGCATCAAAAAGTTAATTAACAACACTGAACTAGAATTTAGAAGGCGAGTCTTAATAAGTGCTGCTAAAAATATTATAGTAGTCATTTTCAGAGCAAACACAATCAGTGGCAGACGTGGGAGGAGAGCGATCCATACTCACGAGATACCATTGTGAAGGTATTTTCAGTGGTGAGCCGGGCTAAAGGCTGTTCATTTCAAAAACCGCTGCCGCAGAAGTTGCACATGCACAGTTGCGAAAAGGGATCTCCTTCATCGCTAAAAAATCATGCCGCTAATATCTGAAGCCGCAACGTGGGGGGCGCGAAGTGCAAGACGGCTGACTGTATAACCTAAGTTGAGAGAGTAATGCCTTGAGAAAAAGCCCAGCATCTTATAATCCTGTTTTGAGATGGCAAGACAGAAGCTGCTAGAGACAACAGCTCAAAAATGAAACATCCTGGAGTCTCATGCTGGGCTAAACTCCCAACCCTGTGCAGACCCTCACTGCTGCACATAAGCAAGCTGCATCTGCTGGCCAAGGGATAAATGATGCACTAATCACTAAAACCCGTATTTAAAAACACAATGGTCATAGGCTGTCTCTAGTACATGATGCAAATCACTTTCTCCTGCAAAAGGCGGCCTCGGACATTTGCTATGTGTCACCTCTCACCCCCTGCTGCTGGCAAACAGCTTCAGCCCAAAGTGCTGGCACATTGACGGCTGGGTTCGGTGCAAAGTATTTGCATTGAACTGATAAGCCATGGTTGATGTCAGCATGACTTTGTGGTCTTGAACCTAATGAAACAACAATTAATCACAACTGCATGCTGATTCCTCACATTGAAGAGCTCACTGCAGAAGAGGAAAAGCTGCTATTCTTCACCGGCTGTTAATGCTTTTTTCCCTATGCAATCGCCCCCACTATCTGCATCTCATGCTTGCTGCCAGGAACAGCCGTCTCAGCTTTTAAGACAAGTTCTTGGCAAGGTGCTTTCCCTCTCACAGCGTCTGACAGGATTATGAAGTGCTGAAGTCTCTGGCCTCCTTTTGTTTTGAAGCTTGAAAGTGAAGTTTAGCTTAATCATTTTGTTTCTTCTTCAACCATCCTGGCTGCCCACCAGCCCAGTCCTCAAGCACTCCCATGAGAATGGGATCCCAGCCCATGGATATTAGCTGTGACTTGATGGCACGCAGGTCTTCATTCCCACTTGGTTTGCAAAGGTAACAACTGATGTCCTAAGAGGATACAGCAGTACTCCTGTTTAGCTCATGGATGGGTTAGGTCTGCTGTACCATTTTCTTGGGCTGGTTCAAGCAGGTCCCTCACAGTAGGAGCAGTGAACTGAGGAAGAGGATGGCTACTCCAGCAACCA
The DNA here is from genome assembly GCA_013390025.1 of Pitta sordida. Lineage (NCBI taxonomy): Eukaryota > Metazoa > Chordata > Aves > Passeriformes > Pittidae > Pitta > Pitta sordida. Next base: position 50,904 of record WEKX01005999.1, read on the forward strand.
TAAGGTTATCTGCTGTTTCATGGTCCTTCTTAGAGGAGTACAGTCTTATTAAGAAAACAACAAACAGTATCGATATTTATGAAGAGTTCTGAAAAGGAAGCATTTTGAAGCTGAGGAATCTTGTATTTTTAAGGATATTTTTGTGAGAAGATAGACGAAAGAGCTCAATTTCCAGCTTTTCAGACAAAAAGCAGAAATCTCTAATTTTAGAAAAATTTCCAGTGGTATGATGCTTTTTTAATGATTTTTTACTCAAACCCTGCTTTAAAAAGAGGGCAAATTTAAAACAGGGTAAAAATTAAGAGACAGACTGGGCCTCACAAGTAGGGTACAAACGCAATTCTGGATCTAAGAATACCCCAGGAAGGGGAGATCTCCTCCCGCTCTTCTGGACGTAGGGTACATCTGCCCAGCAAATGCTGGCTGAGATGTCTGCATTTTTATAAAAGTTGTACTGCTTTTTTCACCTCCAAACTTAGACGTGTCTTTCTGTCTTGGATAGCACAAAGGGACTGAAATATTTATAGAATAAATGGAACATGAATATGTAGGGAAATATTAGAGGATAAAAGCCAGGGCTCAAGTCATGCCATGTGTTTAGTAGAAGTTCCTGAAAGTAAGCACTGATCTCTCTGAAAACCTCCAACAACACTGTGCAACCAGCAGCTGTCACTGTAAGCAATGAAGAGGAATAGGAATGAGAGTCACGGATGCCCCAAGACGGGAGGAAAGCAACTGGAAAGTAAAAACACAGGAGATGCTGCAATCAAACACTCAGCAGCTCCCTAAAAGTGCCCCTTGTCCATCAGGAGATGCTGCTTGTCAGAAAGGCTCAGCTGGCCTTTTAAAATGCGGCCCAGATTCAACTTCAGGGATAGTAATCGTAGCTTATCACAACGGGATCTTGAAGCAACGGCAATTCATATCCTGTACACAAGTGGGATTTAAGATTCCGCAGCACTTTCAATGAGTCCCTGGAAAGGATGTAGGGTGTTAGAGGCGAGCAGCACAGGAAGCAGCTTTCAGCTACCTATTAGCACGTGACAGCCTTGAAACATTCAAGATCCTCTGCCCACTATCCACATTACTCAGCTGTCAAAGGAAAGGCTTCAGATTTATGATGTGAAAATTACATTTTAACGAGGTGTCATATGTGTTTAAAGTTCTTATTCATCACCATACTGCCACATCTTTTACCCAAGTCACAAATGCACTTAATTAGCATATCAGAAGGACAGAGGGCTCACCTTATCTGCATTGTAAAACTGCTTCAGGAAAAAAAAACCCAACCAAAAAACTAAAAAACACCCCCCCAAAAAAAACCCCCCAAACATTCTCACTGAATAAAATGGTTGCAATCACACTTCAAAAGAGCATCTCACAATACTTGAAAAAATGTGGAAGATAAAAGTTTGACATGCACTCTCTGAGGCTTTTAAATTATCACAGTTATCAATGGAATCTTTGTATCACATTTGCTTATCAGAATGGCAGCCCACAGTGTTAATATGCAATCTGTGAAAGGCACTTAAGCACAATGAGGCTGTCTTAGAAGTCCCATATATCATCCCACTGTCTTCTTTATGTATTTGGGGATATTTATTTATTAACTTCATACATCTTTTGAACACACCATATGGTAATGCTTGGGTCTCCTGGACATAATTTAAAACATCTTCTCATAAACAGGAGGTCTGTATTTCCCATGTCACTGGGAACGGCTGCCAGGATCGTCAAGTCCCAGATATGCACAGAGGGATCCTTAACCTAGTTCAAATTCTTCCCTGGGGTTCTTCAATGCCAAGCCATGGGACAGGCTGTAGTCTCCAGCTAAGCGCCTAAATGCTCAGTCAGCACATCCAGAGCCCCAGCAAGAGCTGCCAATACTGGCATGGCGTAACTCACTCATTTAAAAGACAAAATCTATGGTGTCCCTGCTGCTCCAAACTCCCTACCTGGTCTTCAGGTAGGAGCCAGGACAACTCAGGGAGGTACAGACACAAAACTGTGAGATGTGCATTTGTATGCAGCATGGTGCTGGGAAAGAGGAGTGGAGCACTTCACCGTTTTGGAGACAAGGGTTTGTTGATACCATATTTTCTTGAATCTATTTGCGCAGAATGTATCACAAGTGGGTGATGATTAAAGCAGGTAACTGGTGAATATTAAGACTGATTAGGTCACAGGAAATTTTCATTCTGTCAGTATAGCCTATGGTTTTTCTTTCCACATGTGCAGTAGGACACATTAAAAAAATAACCTGAACACTATTCTGTGTTTAACTTCTTAAGGAATGCAATGAGATGCAGAGCTATTCTTACCATCACTTTAAACTAGCAAACTAAATAGCAACTACAAAGAAATAACCCAAAAACTCCGAAGTAGTTACAAAAAACCATCCTCCAAAAAGCTAATTTTAAGGCCAAACAGCTCAGAGAAAATACACTTCAAAGGCATTTGGTATCTTCAAGTTTACTTCTTGAGGCTAGACATTAACGATCTGTTTCTTGGGACTTGCAGGCACTGAGCTGTGTTTGCTTTCAAAACTACTTTTGGGATAAATGGAAAAAACAACTCCAGACAAAAGGAAAAAAATGAGTGGGGTAAATCCTTAAAATGCAGCTTTTCTCATTTCTGAGAATAATGAACAATTAGACTTAATTCCATTGAAAGCCTTAAATTGCTTCTAGATCAGTTAAACTCAACTTTTAACACTTCAAAATTTGTATTTTTTTCTTCCCTGGTAACTTCAGCTGCTTCAGAAGCTGAGCGCAGAAACTCCAGGGTTTGACACTCATTTACTCAGAGGAGTAAAACACTGTTTTTTTTAAACAGTGGGTGAGAGATAATCCACTTTTTTTAAACAATGGGTGAGATCTTTGAATATCTCAAATACTCAAAGTTCCAAACCTACATGCACAGATCTTTAATTAAAAATCACAGAAAATGTTTAGACACTGTGAACAGCTGCTTTTCCTATCAGCTACACAACTCCTGCCTACTCCCATTTTCTCTGGACAGTTTGGAATAAACCTAAAAATGCTTGACACTAAGTGAACTGGAGTCCCCAGAATCTGTTTTTTATTTTAGATATCTCTGAAATGTATGACAACAGTTATTTCAAATATGTTACTGACTATTTAAGTAGTTAAATATATCACTTTTCTTCTTACGATCAATGTTTGGTATTAAGTGCTCTTCTACAACTTCACCCTTAATTATTTTTTAACAACCCATATGCTCAACCCATCAATTTTACAATCTTTCTTTTATTTTCTAATTAAGCAAATATGTTTACATATTCTGCTACTCAGACTGTAACCCTATGGAAAACAGCTGCATTGAACATTGCTCTAATACAGAGAAACCATGTTGATTTTTAAAGAATAGAAGGGAAACACATATCCATAATCCATTCTGTAAAAAAATTAATATCTAAAAAAACAAATAAAAGTATCCTTGGTTTTCAATGCTTTCCCAGTGTTGTATCAGCTCCTGTTCTGCTCTTTGGTGGAGAAGCTGGGCTTAAGCCAACCATTATATTGGGTGTTACATGTAAAGCAATGCAGCATGAAATTTGGTTCTAACCAGAAAATGGGTTGCACTGAACTTGGGAGAGAAGGCATCATGCAAACCCAGTCTCCTCGCTCCTCTCTGCAAAAAATTGCCTAGTGTCAAGCATATGTTTGCTCACCTGTTCAGTTCAAAAATCAGTGCTTCTGTTTGACTGATTCATAAAATAATTTACCCCCTAATCAGGTTATGTAGGTAATGGATCAGTAAACTCCTTTTGCAAAGTTATTTTTCTTTGCTCTTAAATGCCTTGGCCCATTCAAGTTGTCTCATGAAAAAAATTCAGTTGCTGTCAGAGCAGTCCTCTCAAAAGTCTTTTAAACCGATAAACTAGTGAGGTTGTGGGATCCTCGGGGACTTCTGCCAAAAAGGAAATCCCGACAATTTTCACAGAAGAGAAACACATGTAAAATTCAGACTTGTGCCCACATTACAAAGATATGAAAAATTGCACAACAGGAATGTCAGAGAAGGTCACCAGATTCCCTGACACCAGATTAACCCTCTCATGGGCACCAACTAAAGCTAAAAACTGCCTCAGCTTTCTGTGGCACTGCAGAATTTTAAATTCTCTTCCAAACCAGAGTGAAATTAAAGGACCTTCAACCCAGCATGACACAAGGACAAAACAAATCCTTGCATCTCACAGACTTTCAGTCCTCTGCAAGGTTTTCACTTTCTCTCTCATCTCACCATCTTAGATTGCAAAAAAAGGAGAACAATTTCCTTTTTATACAGGAAAGTGCAAAATTTAGGTTTTTTACTGATTATTGCCTTTTTTTTTTTTCTTAGAAGTGCTATTACTGACAACAGTCACCAAATGAAAAAGCAGCAGCAGAGAGTCTGTTATAATACCTGGAAATAATTCACTGAAAAGGAGAGAAACTCTTTTAAATAGAAGGAATAGAATTGATTTTCACTCCTTGGGGATAACCAATAGCTCACAAATTGCTCTGCTTCACTCCGCCACTTTGAAAGTACCTGATCATGACTAGGCTGGGAGAATGAGAAGTATTACTTCATTTTCTGCTCATCTGAGATTTTGCAGAGGTCAACATCATCAAAAATATCTCTACTCCTTGCTTAACAGACACTCGGTTTTTGTTCATCTGCCGCTTCAAGATTTTCTTCTCTCCTTCCTTAAGTTTTTTAATAAAAATGAGAATTTTATTGACATTTCACTACTTTTATTCCAACCCTCCCCAGATTTCCACACCCACAATTTCTTTCAGCATCTCTTGATGCATCTTTTTTCTTAATATGGGTTACAGGCTGCACACAGTAGAAGGGAAAGAAAAGCTCAGCAACAGAAACTTTTTGACTCTTCTTTTGCAATCTGAAGCCCTGAATCCACTTACCCATTTCCAAGTTTCTTACTTATAAAAAGAAATGTTTTAGAAAATAGCCATGTGATGAATCAAATATTTTACTGTTCAAGTTACATTAATCATGCCTTTCTTCTTACTTCTTCAGCCTTTCAAAGTACACAGTCCACCACAGGAACTACACAATACATAACTATGCCTAAATCACATAGAGAAGTAACCATTTGAAAATGACTGAACAAATAGTGTTTGGAAAGTCTTCCACTGTCAACCTAAGTTTGACCACAATTTAGGTTAGGTCACGTTACTAATAAAGTGGCAAAATGATGAAGAAAGTGATAAAAGAATATAACTAAGTAATTATCAGCACAATTTCTAATAGGAAAGAAAGGTGGAAGAGCTAGTCTGAAGGCCAGATAGTTCTCTGAGAGAATAATAATAAGTCACAGTATGTCATGAAATGCTTTAAAAAAACCAGAACAACTTTATAGAAAATAAACCAAAAATCTGGAGGATTTTGATCTTGAATCCCATCCTGACTCTAAAAACACACTTGTGGGTGCATGCTCACATATGCAATTAGTCTCAGCTTCTCTAAACAGACAAAACTCCCTCAGCTTAATGAAACAGAGTAATATAAACTGGCAGGCAGTTTTCCTCCAGCTGTTTGCACTGACAGCATCTTTCACATTTTTTTTGGCCAAAATTCCTGCAGAAGGGAAAACAATTTGATGATGTACGAAAGAAAATTCCATGTAAGAGAAAGGACTGCTACCCTTGGTGATGTGAATAAAAGCATGGGCATTTGGAAACTGTTTCAGGCTAGTTACGTGTAGCATACTCTTCATCCACTTCATCTCAACTACAGCAAAAAAAAAAAAGTTCTGCACATATAAATGTCTTAATAACCATCATAGGTTTTGCAGTGGGATTGAATTCACAGAAACTCAGGCAGATCAGTAAGACAGGAATGTACTTCAATTTTACACCCTATTTGCAAGAAAAACACAAACTCTGATTCAGATTTTGGTACTAAAATCCTTACCTGCTCTGCTGTCCAGTGGGCCAAAATCCAATGAATATTTTACAACGTGATAGTTGTTCCATACATAAAGGAGGTTGTCCCGGGGATTATAATCCACAGCAGCAATGTACTGGTAGGAGTTTGGAAAGGGCACATCCACCATGCTATCCTTGCTTTGGTCGGTGTTATATATATAGTCTATTTTATTCCCTGTGGCTTCATTGTCATCATCTTCATACACAGACTTCACAACATATAAAATCCCACAGATCATGAAGGCATTAGAAGCTGACCTCTTGTCATAGGCAGTATCCCACGTTCCTTCGATCCTTAACGTATAAGGGTTTAACTGACTAATGACTATTTTGCCATTATTTTGTTCTGTTGCATAGATTACCCACAGCCCATTCTCATCCACAGCCAGGTCTATGTCAGACTTGCCTCCCCAGCGGTAGGGAGAGGTGTCGTGGTAATTTGCATTAGCTATGATAGCCTCCCCGCTTTTTATCCTTGTCCGCAAGTCAAACTTGACAATGTTCCTGGTTCGTTCCTTGTTGAAGAACAAAGCCCCATCGTACACCACAAACCCTGTGCCATCCACCCGGTGTGGGAGTTTGTAGGTCGTGGTTGGCCTCCCGGCAATGAAGTCGTCCTTGGAGGAGTACTCCGTCAGTGTGTCTGTCCGGTACGGCGTCCACGGCATGTAGTAGATCTTGTCAGATGCCTGCAGAGGGTCCTTGCACCAGGCACCGGACTGGTGGTCAGACTCAAATAAGTGTTCGCTCTGGTACACTCCTTTCAGCAGTCCGGGGCAAAGAAAAACTGTTGTAGGGGAAAAGAATTTAGAAGAAAAACAAAGTTAATGACAGCTCGGGGGTAGTTGGCCCAAGCATCTCAAAAGCTTCTAGTCTTGGAATAGAGGACACTCGTGATCAGAGGAAACCCAAAAGCAATGCCTTGTAGCTGGAGACTAGCCTTCCTGCCCACCATGTCCCTAGAACAAGAGGTGCTCCACCAAGCTGATTTTTCCCACCCTTGTTTTTCTATCAACTGTAGCTCATTCTCTTATTGCTTTTCAAATCTATTTTTGCAGGTGTACTTACTTAGACCACTTGCCTTTGTAAACTCTGAAATTAATATGTGCCCTCAAAGGACTTCTGGTTTAGTATTTCCAAATTATATTCTGCAGTGAATCTGTACCTACTAGGTGAAGGGCTAAACTCCAGAGGAATTGATCCACATATTTATTTGAACAGCCCACAGAAGAGTGGCCTAGAAATGGAAATAAGAGAAAGAAATTCCCAACCTTACAGCCCAAGTGATATTAAATATTTAAAGGATACCAATAGCAAAGCAGAGGCAAATCCCTTAGCAACTCAGAGGAGTGTTTAAAGCAAAGGGGGTTGGAAGGGAACACCCAGCTGTAATATAACTAGAAATAAGACTTTCAAAGCTGCTACAGGACACATGAAACATGCAGTCCACACAATTAACAACGAATGACATATGGATGCTGAAAGGAAAAGACAAGGAAGGAAGGAAGGAAAGAAGGAAGGAAAGGAATAAAGTTCGCTGGAGAGGAACCCAAGGTCTAGATTTTAATCAGTTAAAAAATGTCCTGTTAAGTACAGTAGTAATTCAAACTTAAAAACATATACCTTCTATTGTTACATGAGAGGAAAACAGACGAGCAGTTTGACTAACTGGGATGCTTTGCTGCTCAGACTTCGAGGGGGCTGAGAGGGGCTAGGGTATGCCCAACACCTGGGAGGAGGCTCAGCCAGTGCCTGGCAGACCTTGGCACCATGGGAACGCCAACATCAAGGGGCCAGTCAGCTGGATGGGGAGGCAAAAGGAGGGATGCTGTGGAGCAAAACTGGCTTGGTTGGCCCTGTTAGCACCCTCCTGACCTGGAGGTGTGTGTGCAGCTTTGAGGGGAGAATATATGTTGGTTATTTGCAATGCTGATCTCCATGAGCATGAGTGGTACAGTAACCAGGATGAGAGGATGGACAGCAGGGAGGCATGAAGAGGTATCCCACCACGCACTTCTGGTTGCATGGGGCTAGCAAGATGGGATCCCCCATTCACACTTCCTGCTTGGCGCATAATTAATTATTTTTGTAAATGTAGAAATTGGTAATGTCTGGAGAGCAAGATGGGAGGAAAATCAGATTTTATAACCAGCAGAATATTGTATAGATCCATTGGAGTCTAAGTAACCACACAGAGTTGCTGATAAAGGGGTGCCATTTCCAAGAGGCTTTTAATGCAATAATTAGATACACTTATGCACATATTTACATATGCACACTTTCCAAATTCTTTGGGGCAGGAGAAGAGTGAGTTACCTGAGCCTTTGAATAGAAATTTAATGAAATAAAGTGGCAGTGGTAAAAATCTTTCAGCAAAAATGAGTTATCCGGTGAAGTTGAGCAGCAGAGATACTAAATAAACTTTAACAAAAAGGTAGTGAGAATTAATGACAAAGTATTTCAACTAAAACGTTAAACTGTTAAATAACTTAGCCTATACATAAGTAATATATATATATAATTTGAAAGGTATTTAATTACCTTTTTGTTCCACTTCTATTGTAGAGAGAGAGGTAAAGAGAGAAAGGAGAAAAGAGAATAGATTAATGGTACTGTATTGGCCAGGTACTTTTCTTTACCTCTTTCATAAGAAAAGGAAGCTTCATTAATTTACTTTAGTATGTGAACATTTATATATATATATATATATATAAGAAAACCTTTCCTCTGATATACACTGGATAATATGCAGACAAGCTGAACAAAATATAGATAAATTTTAATTTTAGAAAAATCTTTAAGAAAAAAAAAAGTCAAACACTTGAGACATATTAAGCCCTCAGAACTATTTGAGATACCTCTTCAGCAGCAACCTTGGGCTAATTTCATAGAGCAAAATGAAATACCCATAAACTGAAATATGACTGATACATATTTATGTATAGAATAAAAATTCCAGGGAGAAACTTTAGAGAATATAAATCTTCATATACTTTTGCCCAAATCCTGTAAAACAGAGATGCCTATTTAAAGCAAGAGAATATTTGCTTGTAACGTGAAAAGAGAACTTGGTAGAGTCAAATGAAGCACATCGGTGGATACTCGTGGAGTCCTGTCCTATGTTCTTGGAGAAACAAACTGTAGTAAGATTTGGGGGGGAAAAAATTTAAATATTTTAATATTTATATGATTTATAAGATCTCAAAGATTTACAGGGTTACTGAGTTAAAAATATTAAGCACCGTTTAAAAAGCCCAGTCCCAGAACTTAATGTGAATTATTCACCATGCATCATAATGCTGCTGAAGAGGCTGTGTCCCGTTGGACAAAGCCCCTTGCAGGCAGAATAAGTAAGTGCAGCGCACTTATTGTTAAATGCTCAGTACTAGTTTCTGTATCAAACAACCTCTGTGAGAAGGTTTGGAGGCCCTCATCCAAAAGCTTCCTGTGGTTGTGGCACAGGCTTCATCTTCCTTCAGAATGGTGGCCAAATGCACTGGCTAAACATGTGGATCTACACTTCCGTGTAGGGAGGCACAGAGCTGGAGCCAACTGCAGCTCCCCTAACAAGTGTTTCCAAACTTGAACAGCCTTTTTCACCTGGGCTTTGATTCAGGCTACTTTCTACTTTCTACATTATAACAGGTTAAGGTTAAAGTCAAATATTTTCAACACGTGGCTGTCAGGGCTCTAGGGAGCAGGGACAATGCGTTTTAATGCAAGCACCTGATTTTGCAAGGGAAAGAGCCAGCAAGATTAAAAGGTACCATACATAGCGACTGGAGAAACCTGCACAGCAATTGTTCTACCCATCCCAGGCTCTGGCGGGTGACAGTTAAGTACGGTATTCAGAGTAACATTAAATGTCCCTGGCAAAAGCAAGAAGGCAACATGATAGATCTTCAAATGTATGGCTTCATGCTGATTCTTCTGGCTGATGTTATACAGTACCTCTGGCAGCCTAGAAGGTAGTAATTTACATTTCCAAATGAGCAAAAGATTTTGTAATGCACTCGAACAACAGTGTGATATTGTAAAGCAGGAAGAGAGAAGCTTCTAGAGGAGACAATATATTTTCAACCAGCTGATCTGGGTGACCTGAAGCATTGATTACCCTTATCTTGAATAGTTCATATGTGTTATTAGTGGTCAGTGCCATATCCAGCGCCCTTGTAATTCCAAACACAAATGTGTTTTGGTGACCTTCTGGATGGTGCTTCCATTGTATGTATCTCAAATATATATTTTCCCTCTGCTGATTTAAGATGTAATGCTTTTGAATTTCAATAATTACTCAGCTTATATTGAGGTGCCATATTCATCAAAGAGGTTGCATGAGAAGCTTGGAGAATTTAGCTCACTGAGCAGTATTAAAAGGAAGGGTCTAATTAGAGTCTGATTATCCCTTTAGTTACACAACATACTACTGAAAAACTCTCTGCCTAAAGTACTGGTAGAATTTTTTCAATTTTGCCCTATTAGACAAGTTTACACCTCAGTAATGCCTGTGCCAGTCCACAGAATTTAAGTACTGCTTATAGCACAGGGGGAACCCTACCTTTCTACAGCGATCTACATAAAAAAAAAGGCATACACAGCTTTTACACTTGTAGTGAGATCTCCATTCCTGCTGCCTCTGCCTTGGAGGACAAGAGTGTTTCACCTTGAATTCCTATGCTGGGTGCAAGCCACTGCCATTGGCTTCAACAGTGTCAGAGGCCAGAAGGAGATCAAAGAACCACTGGCAAGGTCTGAGGGGAGTTACAAAGAATACTTTCCACATACATCACCTTGCTGATGTTGCTTCAGATGGAAGCAAAACCGAGGACAATGTGCAATCATGGGCAACCACAGACTGTCCCCAAGTGATCAAGGAAACTCCTGACACCCATTCAGAAAAATCGCAGAAAAACATCAATTAAATGCTCTTAATACTGCTGGGTTGAGGCTCTGAAAACACACTCTGGCACAATTAACACTTGAACAACATTAACTGCTCATTCGCTTACCACCACATTGAATTGTACTCAACTATTTAGGGCATAAGCACATAGTCGCAGAGCCTTATAAAGAGGTGTCTCCCTGGCAGTGCTTCAAATCCACACAATACTGGCACAAAACTCCTGGGGGGGGGGGGGTGGGGGGGTGCGGAAATGGATAGGGGGATGTTAAGAAGAAATTACAAAAGTAAGCAAAAACTTGTGCCCTGTACTTTGTTAGCTGTTTGTTTCAGATTTTTTTCAGGACAGATATTTAACAGCAAAAGAGTGACATCCACTCCCTGTTCTCGTCCTTCACAGATCAGACTGATTTTATATACAGTCGGCCCTCTTGCACTTCGTGACCCCACATTGCAGCTTCAGATCTTAGCGGCATGATTTTTCAGCGATGTAGGAGACGTGTTTCGCACCTGCACATGTGCAACCTGCCGCTGCTGTGGCAGTGGTGGTGGCAGCGGCAGCCGCCTGGGCAGCAGAACGGGTGGCGGTGGGGGCGAGGCAGCAGCAGGGGCTGCACGGGCAGCGGGGGCAGCACGGGGGGTAGCGGCAGGGGCTACATGCCACTTTTCACATCCACCAACCAATTTGACCCGATGCATAAGCAGGTGAAGCTGAAGTGCAATCATTGCACTAGGAGACCAATTAGGGAAACAACCTGAGAAGGCACAGCACTGGCCTTGTGCCCCGCCCTGACATATGACCCCTGGTGCAATATGGTGACCATTGCATAGGTGACTCACCATTTGGTCCTGAGCCCTGTTACCCTGGACTTGAGCAACAAAGTCTCAAATGAGTCTTGCACCACGGGTCCCCATATGAGGATGGTCTGGGATTTACAGCCTTTTCTTTCTTCATCTAATCCCTAGACCTCAAGATCCTTGGCCAGGCTTGTGCCAACAGCAACATTCCACAACCCTTTCAACCTTTCACTTGAGGGCTTCCCTATAGCACCTACAGAAGGTTCTCACAATCTATATGTTTCTTCCTAACACACAGCCCTATCCGTGGAGTTTAAATTAAACAGGAACATCTCTGAGAAGGTGCAAAACTAGCAAAGCACCCCAAAGCAAGCTTATGAACAGCATGCTCACATATGAAGGCAGTCTTCTTTTCTGAAGACGTCTGGGTCCTGGAATCAAGATTACAGTAAACAAGAGACATATTCAAAACTCAGGGCATCAAAGCATGCATCAATAATACACTTCTTTTAGCCTATCTGAATAGAAAACAGTAGTCTAGACAATATAGGCAATATACAGGTGAGAGTATCAGACTCACAACACATCCAGCATGGACTCAAAGCACAGCCAGAATGGTGGATCATTGACCAAAGGACCCAGTAGTCAGTGATAAGAGAAAATTCTGTCCTCTAAGTTGTAGGAAATTCCACTTTTGGGTAGGATGTATTTCCAGTCATGCTAATAGTAACAGGTCCAGTAATATGTGGTCCTGTGTAGTTTCTGTTCCCAACATACAACATTCAAGAAAGTGGTTGAGGCCCATGAGGAAATGCAGCAATTGACAGATCAGAGGCAACATGAGAGTAGAGCATAAATACTGCAAAAGGGACATCAGTTTCTCATGCATTCCTCTGGTTCCTCGTATCAGCACCCAGCCAGTGAGGCTGTATGAATTTCAAAGCCAAGGTGCTCTATTGTTGGGAAGCACAGGTGGTAGACAGACAGATCCCAGGGGGGGGACACAGTTGGAGGAAAGCTGAACTCTGCAGCAGAAGATCTAAAATAAACATATCTAAACACAAGGAATGAAAATCATAGAATGGTTTTGTTGCCAAAGGTTGTTGCCTGCTACCAACACCCATCCTACCTATGACACACTACCCTAATATCTAGGTCATGCCACCAAGTNCCAAGCCACAAGCCTCCAGCTTCACCAGGAGTTTGTTATGGGGGACAGTGTCAAAGGCTTTACTAAAATCCAGGTACACCACATCAACAGCTCTTCCCTCATCAACCAGGCGGGTCACCTGATCATAGAAGGAAATTAGATTGGTCAGGCAGGACCTTCCTTTCCTGAAGCCATGCTGACTAGGTCTGATCTCCTTACCCTCCTGGGTGCAACATAATTTTCCTTAAGATGATTTGCTCCACAATTTTGCCTGGCACCGAGGTCAGGTTGACAGGTCTATAATTTGTTGGCTCCTCTTTCCTACCCTTCTTATGGATAGGTACCACATTGGCCAACTTCTAACCTTTTGGGACCTCCCCAGTAAGCCAAGACCTCTGATAGATGATTGAGAGAGGCTTAGCAAGCTCATCTGCCAGCTCTCTCAACACTCTAGGATGTAGAGCACTCACTCTGTGCAGCACAGACACAAAACAGAATACATGCCACCATTTTTCTCCTCCACCCACTCCTTCTAGTAAAGCCTGGAGTCCCACTGTGGTGCAGGTGAGCGGCCACCACACCGCAAATGCCTCAATAATGGGAACACAGTCACATCCACTGCAGCACACTGTAGCCAGCAGCAGGTCAGATGATACTTTGCCTCTAGGCAAAGGAAAACAAACAGCAATACAATGGTCTTTGGTTACAGTCACTTCATTGCAACTGTTCTCTCTACAGAAGACACAGTGACCAGCCTTCATCCCCATCCTCCACATCAAGCTGTCCTTAAGTCACAATTTAACTCCAGTCCTGTCAATTCCAGTGGAACACTCATTTTATGAGGTTTTAACGTGAAAAGGTTGAACTTGCAACAGGAGATGGCCTCTTGGGTCTTGGCTCAGGAACAAGGACAGCGAATGGAAGAATTCCGTTTTCAAAGACTACTTTGCAAATATGTACTATTGCTGTCGTACCACTTTTTTGCCACCAAATCCTCCTTTATTATAATTTTTAATTGCTTTTTTTCCCCCTCGACATGACAAGTTTTCTAGAATGCATTGAAATGGGGAACAGACCCCCTTAATACTACCTAACTTTACGGTCCAAGGGCAACCTGACACTTGAATGCAAACCACTCAGACTTTCATACTCCAGCCACAGGAACAAAGATATTAGTATTCTTATCAACTGTACCACTACAAATTATCTTTCTTTTGGCTGTCAATTTGTGTTATGAAAGAACATTTAACCTAGATGCTCTCTGCTGGAATTCTCCAACAAACCAAAACTATTCTACAAGCTAAGCTTTAAAGTTTGTTTAGGTTTAAATTAAATTACAAGGATGCGACTCAGTTTCTAACATTATTTACATTTCCAAGAAAATTTAAGGTTTCAGTAAATAGAATACTTCCTTCTTTTTGCCTGTATGTATCTGTGTGTGCACATTATACTCCTTCCTATAAGACTGGGAAAAAATTGTCTAGATTTATTGCACAGAAGAAATGCTTGCCTTTTATAGCAAATGAAGTGCTAATCTTTTATTTAATAAAAGGGAGGAATAATCTCACTCAGCTTCCATATTACATTTTTCATATAATACCCAAGCATCAGCAAACAAAGGTGCTCTGTAAGTGCTTAGTGTTACAATGGCTTCATGTAACACATTCTCCAAATTAGCACCTCCTAATTAATTTTGCTGTGAAGTACAGAGATTGGAAATGTCAATAATCTACGCTTTCATGAACCATAATGTAAATTAGATCCTTAAATATGGTGTCTATAGATCTGCAGAAATCAAAGCTGTCATTTTTTGTAAGTGGGTTTTTTTTTCTCCTTAGATTTCCATTCATTTGATAAATTTGTGAAACCTTTCAAACTATTGATTTGAGCTTCCTTAAAATTTCAGTGCTTTCAGTCTGCTTCTTAATCCATAATAACTACACTTAATAGATGTTCACCAAAATAAAACTAAAGATTATTACTGTTAAAACACCAGTCACTGTAATTTAAAGTTATCAGGACCCAGGAAACCACTAATATACATTAAGTCTTGTCCACTAGAGGTTTCTGCAAGATGAAAAAAGTTATGGTTTCCTGCAAAATTGCCTTGTGTATTATAGATCGAACTTCAGGCTATTTTGGGAGAATGCCATCTTTTTGTTAAGACATTCATATAATGGATGACAGGCACCAGAGGCCAGAGCTCCCACATGGACTCTCCCTCAAACCCAACCAATAACAAATGCTTTTCTACGACAAGTTAAACTTTCTAGAAGCTTAAATCAGCTACCTCATTTCCTAATTTTAGGTACCAAATCACACAAAAAAATTATGCCTTTAAATACTTTTACAGGAAAACCAACAATCACTCTGAAGAAAGGAAATAAAACCCGTGGATTCTGAGTTTTGGGGTTAAACAGATCCCTGCTGTGTGCCTGGCCCTGCAAGAGCAGCAAGCAGCAAGCTGGTTCTCAACAATTTTGCAAACATTTGGATTTCTCAAAATTCAGTGAATAATTTCTATTCTTTCGTTGCCTCCCTCTTCTCATTATTATTCCAGGTGGCAGTCACAGTGACTGGCTTCTCTGAAGAAGCAGACACTTAATCAGCTTCAGCAGATACTGAATGTGATTGCACTGCACTTCTAAATGTATTATTCCAAGAGATAAATATTTTTTTCTCAAGTAAAGATAATTCACTTAAGATATAATGAGTCCTGAAATATACTGCACTGGAAAGAAAAGAAGCAGCAAGAATTGTTATATTCCAAGTTCATCTTCAGAAGAAATATCTGATTTTTTAATGTGCATAAATCTCTTCTGTAGATGAGATTTTTATGTTTAGAGCACCATTCTAATGATAAAGTGACTCAAAAAACTAATCCATCCTTGAATGTGAGAATCAAAAAAGTTGTTTATGCAAGTCAAAGTGTTCATTAGAGCACTGGCCACTCTTCACCACCCCCAAAAGTAGAAAAATGAACCAAGCAGACTTCGGCTGTGACCCTATGGCACATCCTTCTGTTGACATCAGTTTACACAAAAAACAGCAGTAACTTCTTAATTCACTGCAACTCTCAACTTGCTGTGCACCAGAATTTTCCCTTTAAATTCATCAATTAAAAAGAAGCAGCAAGATGTGTGAGCTTCAGATGAACACAAGAGGGAAAAAAAAAAAAAGGACCACAAAAGTACTGTGTGAAATACTATTCAATTATGGCTACAGGTCATTCAGCCAAAGTTGCCTTGGCAGTTGGCCTCTTATTGTTTCCAGCACAATGGCAGATGAGTGAGCTGCCATTAAATTACAGCAGAATCAGACACCTGGACATCATTTTCCCACNTGTTCTGTAGCTGCGTTCTGCTACTGCTGAAGAGCCTGACGCTGAGTACCCGTCAGCCTCTTGCAATGCAGCCCTGCAGCTAGAACAAGCGAGATGTGGAGATCCAGTCTTCCCAACAGAGACATGAATTAAACCTCATCTAGGCTGTGGGCTCCTTTATAAAATGGGAGAGAGGCATTATTGTGTATCACTTGCACCTCTATGTCTAAAAAGAAAAAAAAAATATTTATTTAATGGTGCCCCTCTGAAAAAGGTCCAGGCACACACTTAGTACCAAGATGCTGCTCCCCTCCATCAAGAAAGGCTTCTGTGCATGTAGAGATGGACCAACAGTTATTGGCAGCAGGGTTTGATCCTCCCGGGTTGCTGAGTGTCGTTTTTTAGGACAAGACCATACACCTAATTCCCAGTGCTGCCAGCTCAGCCCAGGAGTGCCCAGAGACAGTGTACCGCAAGACAAACTGACAGAACAGTTTAAAACTCCACAACAAAACAGGTTTTTGGGAAATAAATAACCTTGCTTGGTAAAATCTAACTCCAGAGAGCTCTAGTAAGCAAGTCTGAGACTAGGTCTTACTTCTCTTGCTCATTGACCCCATGTGTAACTGGGTCAGGCAAATAGACCTGGATAACCACCCCACTTGTTCCTGCTTCTGGGATGTCAAATGCACAGAAAGATCATATCAAGATCACTAGGCAAATGTAGCTAATTAGGTGTAATTCTTATTTGCAAAGCTCTTTATATCTTTCTTGCTGGATGAATTGCAAATCCTCCTTACCTAACTTTAAAAGGAGCAAAATCCTGAAGTTTATTAAAGATTTGTCCTCATCTGGGCAAGAGAGAAATCTGGGATGTCAAGAGCCTGACAGAGCCATCAAGGTGAGCACTAGATATCTTGCCTTAAGCAATAGGTGAGAAGGGAAAAATATCTTAGGTGGGGAACACTGAATTAAATCTCTGTGTCTTTTGGTCCGATTTCTCTCTAAAGAGGAATAAACTGTTTGTCATCCTGCCAGCTATGAAACTAGCTATAAAATAATAGATTCCACAGGCCCAAATGAGGCTAATCATGATTGCCAAGGCATGTCTGAGCTGTGAGAAGTGAGTGAAATCTGATGCTCTTCAGAGAAAACATTTATTGAAAAGCTCTTTGCTCTGCAATAAGCTTTGGCAGTTATCTCATGTCTTGGAGTATCTACCATATTTCTCGTTTGATTGCAAAGCATATCACCAGCTGCTATGGCTGAGTTTCCTTTAATAATGCTTTGGTAGGTAAAACACTGCTTCTCTTTACTGAGAGAATGGTCAGGAAGGATTTTGTATAAACTGCCTCTGTCAATAGTACTTATTCTTAAGTACTTAAGTGTCTCCAACTGAATGCTGTAGTAAAATACCCATCAAAATCAGAAAAAGGTTTCAACAAAGCCAAACAACATAGGGACACATTTGTTTTTCTCCTCTCTGAATTGGGGGAACACCTACAGAGTAATTGGAGAGGTGGGATTTTGCCACAGTCGCTGAAGAGCAAGTGGAGAGCAGGGGAAGGCGATGTTAGACTTCAAATTGGTCCATTGGATCTTACAATCTGGAGTAAATTTTAACAACATCTGCTACTCAACAATAGAAGAAAAAAAAAGAGAAAGAATTAAGGCATGGCTTCTAACATTTTTGGCTTTAAGTAATTAAGACAAGTGTGCTGTATGTGTGTGTGTGCACATATGCACACTCATATGCAGAGGAGTGACTTCCAACATTTTAAGATTTAAATAATTAACCCAAGTGTGTGTCACACACACATATGCTCACATGTAAAGGTACTGGCACAGCTCATACTTTGAGGCTCATTCCTGAAACACGCTAAAGAATTATTCTGACACTCACATCCCATCTACAAACTGCTAAGAAAAGTACTGCAGAAAATGGTTTAGGAGTCTTTGTTTCATTTTCTCTTTTGCTTCAGCTCTCCACACTCACAGTCAGCAAGATCTCAGCTGAGAGGCAGATGTTTTAGAAGTCATGCCCTGATGAACTCTGAAAGGCTCATGGCCATGCCTTTTCTCCGGTTCATGCTCCAGATGTGCTAGGGGGAAGGGGAGACTGTGTTCATGCCTTTGCAGTGCCAGACAGACGGGCATAGCTGTCTCCTTGAGAGGTACGCACCAGAAGGCAAAACTGAAAGTGCTGGTTGGTCTCCTCCCGCAAAGCCCAGTTGAGTAAATCTCTCTCCACTGCGCACAAGCCTCCTCCTCACCTGTGTCCCTCATCTCCCTGCCACGCCAGGCACTCGTTAATCACAGCCTATCAAAGAGCACAGAAACCCCTCATGTATTTGCAGAGCTGATCGAGGAGCAGTGATGAAGCCGAGAGTCACTGCACCGCTCTCAGCAGGGCTGCAGCGAGCCAGCCTGACACCAGCAGAGGCTGCCGCACAGGCGCACCCCTGGCAGGCTGGCGCTGGCGGGTATTCGCTTCACAAAGCACGCAGGTAAACGCGTTGAGGGAGCAGCTTGCAGCAAATGTGTACTCTGAGCCTAAGTGTGAATAGAGAGCATTTTATGGGTTTCGGGATTTGGCTCCCCACTGCTTCAATCTGGGACTATGAAGGATGACATTGTATTTTATACATATTTTTAATGAATAAGTACTGATATAAAGCAGGAACCTAGCTGGAAAGAGCTGTCACTTTAAAGGAATACATCTGAGACCTTTAACTTCCACAGGTATATTCAAGGAAATAAAAATATTATTCTGCTTGGGAGAACCACAAAGTATAGCAATAAAATATATGCAGTGAATATGCCGAAATTTAGTACTATTTGCCATGAATATTAGGCACTGCTAAGACCTATCATTTCATGAAAAAGAGACTACTTTATTTCTAATTTAAAGCATAAGAATTTATGAAGGTTCAGGGAAGCATTCTGTGTGCTTTTGCAACAGCTTCAATTCTAATATATTATATACTAAAAAATTAGGATCCTTCAGCTCTTGCATATTATTTACTGGTGAACATTATTGGAGTGGTCAGTGTGTGGTGCCCTCTCTCTATTTCATAGTCAATGCAGCTATTTCCCCATGGCATGAAAAGATTAAAACATAAAAAAATTAAAAAATACTTGCTAGATGAAAAAAAAAGTGACAATGAAACACACTCATTTTGCTATGAGGTAATTCAATAAATCTGTCTACTTTGCTAAGGCTTAATTTTTATGTAAAACAACACTTATTTATCTTGCTAGATTCAGAATGGAAAAATAATTAAGGGTGAGGTTCAATTTTCAGTACAGCTTTTAGTAATCTGAAAATAGGAAATACGTAGTGCTAAAAGGGACCCTGAGAGGTCATGGGGACAGAGCCAGATGCCAAGACTATGCCTGTTTCACATAAAAATGTACTCTACCTCTCTACATCTCTTTTGGATAATTTAGATGATGCAAAATCTCAAGAATCAAATGATCACATTGCCAGAGGTTCATCGATGGGGCCATGCTTATATAATGGCATAGAGAAGTTAGTCTTTTCCTTTCATTGCATCCTGTTCTCTTCTGCATTCAGGAGGCCTTATCTAACATATCTGATGGGAGTGTGCCACAGCCTGAACCCATGAAATGCACAGGCACAGCTTACAGCATCCCCTGGGAGAGGAGATTCAGCTTCCTACCGAATTACTAAATAACCTTGGGGATACCAGGGAAGGGCTTTTGAGAAGAGTTGGACCTAAGTAAGTACAATGAGCGAGGCTGGTGAAAAGAGGCTGCACTAGGCTAAAATTTGAAGTGAAACAGTCTAGAAGCATCACCATTAAGACTAGCATGGAAACACAACCTAGAGAACACCTATCAACATATATCTCAACCATTAGCCATCACAATTCATTGCTAACCCAGTCTGCTTTCTCCACATTCACCTCTCAGATAAGCATGTTAACAACACAGGCTCCTGGCAGTGACAGCACATTATAAATTCAATTCACACTCAGGCACAACCCAAAAAAGGGTTAATCAACTATTAGGCCTCAGCAGGCTTGTGAAAGCCTAGGATGTTGCACACTTCCTTCACAACACAACCCAAGAGCAGTGTCTTCAGTGCGGGGCTCTGGGTAGCCTACCCAAATTCTAGGAGCAATCATGGCATATTTAAAAAATGCATACTTCTATACAAATTTAAATAATTTTCAATGCATTACTATGTTCTCATTGAGCTAATGCACAAAATAGAAGAAATAAGAAGAAAGTTCCCACAACGGTTCTGCGTGGGTTGACTGAGGTGGAAGGCCTGATCTTCAGCTCTACAGACATTAGTTTAAATTAGCAGGCGACCAACTCATTTTTAACAAAGGGCTCTGATTTAAAAAGAGCAAGTACTCAGCATTTTCACAAAAAATGATGGCCCATATCTTGGTTCAACACTGATGTTCTTTATAATAGCAGATTATGCGTGCAACCCAAAACATGATAAAAGGATGGAAGCATACTTTGGCTGAGAGACTGTCCTTCTCTGAAAGCTAAAGGACAGGTTGATGAGAGCTCTCGGCAGCTAGCGCTGCCTGTTCTGGTGTCTCACTCGAACAGGGAAACAAAAAAAAAGCGAGATGTATGGGCCATCTCTGGTGCTGTGTGCTCACAGGCAGCAGAGAAACACAGCTGACATGAGGGTGGGAGCAGCAGCAGAGCCATCCTGCCCTTTGGTATGCACTGAGGTTTTAATGACTGTGGATCAGGCTCCCAGCAAAGAAGCCCACCATCAGGCTGCAGAGGCCAGGGTGGTTCAGCTCACAGACCTCTTTCATGATTCATGATTTCAATTGGCAGAACATGTACCCTTGAAACTCGCCATTGTAAAGGAATAGAAAATGGGCACAGAAATGTTACTTTCACATGGTTTTTCAGGGTGCATCAAAACCAAGAAAAGCTATTCTCATTCCTGCAAAAATCCCCAAATCCCTCTTATGTGAAGGCACATCCAGAAGACGTATGCTTTCTTGTTTTATATGACCAGAAATCCATCTCTCCCAGACAGAGTTTCTGCTGCCCACATTGCCACAGCTGTGCCACATGATAGCTGCAAAATCTATAGGTAAAGATAAGTCTGATCAATTTACAGGAAGCTCTGCTGCCAAGCTGAGCAGCCAAGTCCACAAACCCAGCAGATGTCTCTGTTTTCAAGCCCTGGGAACTATTCTGGGCAAGGCTATGGTATTGGTCTTGTTGTGGCCAACAGGCAGATAATGCAAGCTGGGAGCAGCCTGCTTTGCTGGCCTCCAGATCTTTTAGTGCTCTTGAAATTTGAAAAATACACCTTCAACTGATGGCCTCTGGACTCCCTGTTAAATGTAAAGAGTACAAATTACAGAGTTTCTCCCTCAAAACCACACATGAGCAAGTAATATTTCCATTTTACAGATAAGGAAGATAACACATACCAACACCTTGAAACTCTGACAGAACAAGGATCAGTGGCCTGGGACAGCTGGGCAGGAGTTTAATGTACTGTCCATTAGCTTATAGCAATTATTACTTCATAAACTCTCTACAAATATTAGTACTCAATTTTTCAGTGACAAAAGGCAAAAAAGAGGGATTTTTACAGTTTGTTCCAAGTCATGCAATGAAATCAGAGGAAAACTGGACCAGGTGCTCATAGCACAATTTGTAATGAATTAAGTTAAATGAGACTGTGTTTGACATATGCACAGCTGTGCATGAATGCAAGGACAGGAGAAATATGCTCAATGAAAGACTCAGATGACAAGTCTAGTACGTCAGAGCTCTTCCGAGATCTGGATGTCCTACAATAAACCTTCATTTGCTAAACATGTCGCATTTCTTCCTGAAGCCCAAGTGGAGCCAGAAGAAAGCACCCACAGTATAAACATGTCGTGGTTTGACCCTGGCTGGATGCCAGAGATTCACCTACAACCTCTCCTGGAGGAAAACTGGAAAATAAAACTAGTCACAGGCAAAAAAGCAAGGCAAAACTATAAGTAAAGAATATAAAGGATTTATTTACTAACTAACAAGTTCAGAAATGTGAAGGAAGCATCATTTAAAAGGCAACCTTTCCCCCCCACTCCTCCTTCTCTTACAACAGATGTAATATTCCCTTTTTCACCAGGAGACAAAGGGGGAACATAGGGTAGGGGTAAACCAGGCAAGTTGGTATTTCTGACCAGATCCAGGGTAGGAACCATCTCTCTGNAGAACTGAGCTGTTAACCCCCTCTCGCTGCCAGAGCAGCAAAAAAACCCTAAACCATAACAAAACAGTAAGAACACATTAAAATGTCCTCTTATTCTCTCTGTATATTTTGAGGGAGAGTGGGGGCTGTAAGAGAATCATGTGTTAGTAAAAAAAATAAAAAGGAAAAAACCCACAATGACTACCTAAATAGGTGTTTTAAAATTATTCATGATTTCCATCAAAATCCACATGCTCCTTTGGATAAGAATGGCAGTTTTAAGTTTGTCTCAGAAAACTTATCTCGCTGCTTACAATTCTGGTCATCTCTGACTGCATCAAAACCAAATATAAAGAGGAAATAGCACCTGAAAAGAACAGGGCTCATTTTCCTAAAGAAAGAGATGAAACACTGACTTCACCACTTACATTCACAGGAAAAAAAATACTCATTTAAAAACTCTATATATATTCTCAGCTTGTCATGCTGATTCTCTTAAGCAAAGGTCTTGAGAAATAAAAATAATTCTGTTTATACTTGCCCAAAATTAGAAAATTAATGCAAACACTAGGTGAAATGTAAAAAAATCCTAAAACATCTCGGTATGTCATGAAGAAAGCTAGCTTTTTGATATATGTATCTTGTTTTGCTCCTCTTAATCCTATTTTAAACACAAGTGACATAGATGTTGCAAAACTGCTTATCCGAACACTCCACTTGTGCATGCTGGGATTCAAAGTTTAGTCAAAATTGTGGCTCAACAAGCCAATCACAGTATTTCCACTGTGGGTGTGACTGCCATAATGGTAAAGATAAGAGGTGAGGAAATGTATTGTTATTTTTGATGGTATTTATCCTACAGCAATATCTCAGGGCCAGAGCAGAAACAGGCAGCAGTATAATTCTGAAATGAGACAAGATTGTTCTCTCAATAGATTGCAAGCTAAACAAAGAAAATAGTCAAGATTAATTAAAGGTTGATTAAGATTTCTGCCTGAGAATAGCAGGAGGAAACTATTACCTGCTTCATTCAAGAAAGCTGTGGCAGAGTTGGCAAATGGTGCCATATCTGGACTCCTGTGGACCCTTTCCCAGTGTGAGTCCAGACCCAGGGGCGACAGCTCTTCCATTCTCTGTTGCCCAAGAGTCACACCACAGAATGCAGCCTTTTAAGCACTGGCTGCACTGCTTCATTCGTGAGCCCATCCCAACGTACATAGATCAGATCCTACCAAGTACAGTTCTGTCTGCGTGGACTCCTCTTCCACAGGCTACAACATCTTTCCTAGGACATCTGCTCCAAGTACCTGGGCTCTAACATGTCTGCAGCCTTCCAGCATGATCCTCCAGCTCCAGCGTGGCCGCAGGTGGATTCTGCACCTCTGTTCTCTCTCTCTCTATTCCATGGGTTGCAGGCAGACAGTCTGCTTCACCACGGTCCATTCCACAAGCAGTAGCGAGACGCCTGGAACACTTCCTCCCCCCTCCTCCGGCCACGCTGGCCTTGGTGCCTTCATGGCTGTTCAACCTCTCAAAGGCTCTTCTCCAGCCATCTTTCTTGCTGTTTCTGCTTTTTTTTTCTTTCCTTTCTTAAATATGTTATCACAGAGGCGCCTCTATCTGCTCCTGACCTTGGCTGGCAGCGAGGCCCAGCCAGCAGCTGGCTGGCGTTACCTCTGCTAGTTAGTCCCCCGCTGCCAGGCAAAAAACCCCATATTCAAACCAGCACAGTGTGAGAGACAATTTTTCTATTACTTTAGATCCACAGATTCAATATTGTGAATTCAATGTTGTGTGCATCATATTTGGTCAGGAGAGAGGACACAGTCTTTGGACATTGATGTTTTTTCAATGAATTACAAGCTATCTTCTCTCAGTTTTGCTCCCTGGCTGGGTGCCTGTTGGCTGCCGTCAGCAGTCTTGTGGGAAATGTTTGGTTGTGGGGAGATCTGCTATATGGAACTGAGAAGGTTTGTTACCTTACAGCATTGTTTTCAGCTGTTGTCTTGACAACTGGCCAAGCACTTCCTAGTACTTCCCAATTGATCCGTCTCTAGGGTTGGATTCATCAAGCACCAGGAGGGAAGAAAGTCTGTAAGAAATGCTCCTCTGTTTTCCACAAAGGAAGAAACATCAAAAGCCTGTTTCTCTTCAACAACTTTGCCTGGCCTCAGCCATTACAAGGGTAAGCTCCCAGAATAGGCTGCACTTCAGAAAGCCATCAGCTTAAAGCTGATGCACAATGCTGCTCTTCTTTTACACAAGTCAGATCTCAAGAGGAATGTCTAGAGCACAGAACATAGCCTAAGTGCCATTTCCCTTCTAGATGTACTTCAAGCCACCATGAGGGTGACTCAGAAGCAACTCACCCTAGCACCCTGTTGTCAGGGTAGCTGTCTTCGCATGAACCTGCTGGAGCAGGTATGGCAAAGGAAGTGACAGATATAATCTCCAGTACCCAAAGCTGCTGCGATGCCACCACTGGTGAATCATTGTGAATGAGATCTGAGGCAGCTGGGGATGAGAGCAGGGATGCCACTTAATAGGCATCAAACACAGGGCAACAGCATGGGGTTGGAGCCATAGCCCCTCTAGTAAATGGTTCAAGGCTGACACCACTCTTCCTGTCTCTAACAACAGAGCACTAGGGCATTTGGTGTTTTCACTGATGATCCCTCCCCTCCATTCCTGAAGTTTGCAAATATCTTAGGTTGCAAGGTAAAAACCAATCTGAAAGCGGCTTTGCATATACACACATGTGGTAGACCTACACTAGACTGATGGATGCCAAATGGTAATGGGAAAATATACGTGCCTAATATCCACCACCAGAGCTGCACCAGTTTGCAGAGGCTCTGAATAAAGGCCTTACTGTTTGCTTTGCCAGAGGAGGCCAAGGATCTCAAAGTTGCCACCTCTAAAAAACCCCACAGACCAGAACCACATGAGAGCAGAAAACACGACAGTAAGAGCTGGAGTTCATAATCACTGAGAGACCCCACTGGGGTGGCATTAACAGCAAAAAAAATCAAAATGAGATCTTAGGTGCTACAGAAAAATAAGTACCAAGATAGACATATACCAGTGGGGCACTGCCAGTAAGGCCCTTTGTTAAGTTCTCAGCTCTGCTAGACCATGACTGCAAGGGTAGGTCTAATGCAATGACACGTGGCATCCACACAATGGCTTAGAGTCACAATACCTTTGACTCTGAATTTTCCTAACTATAACAGCAGGAATCTGCCTATTAGATTATACAAAAAGTCATGCAGTGTAAGCATGCTGTGAGAACTGAGATAAAAATACACACCAAATCACCTCCCCATCCCATTCTGCTGCCACTCTCACCCTTGAGAGACAGTGAGATGCAGTTCCTTCCAGGAAAGGGTTAAGCAGCTCTGCAAAGTACATATTGCCTCCTCTGTTTGCACTTGGTGTGCAGAGAAGACTTCAGCTCTTAGCAGTGCAGTCCTTGGGGAGGAGCCCTAGGAGTTGCTCAGCACGCTATTTTTTGTTGCTTTCTTTGTTAATAAATCTAAAAGGGACTTTGGGGTTTGTATGCAACACGGGCTTTATAGAGCAGGTCAGAGAAAGCTCCTGCTCACAAAGTCGATAGTGGAAAATGGCACTGCTGTACACAATATCATCACACCTGGGACCTGAGTGTGCAGAATGCTGAGCTTGTTGACTGTAATCAGAATTTCTGCTTTGTTTTCCAACCTTTAGCCACATAACAACTGTGTTTCACAAAAGGAAAACTGGGACAGAAAACAGTGACCAACAGGTTAGGGCATAACTGAGCTCCCTTCTGGACCATCAGGATTCATCCGAGTCACACCCAGTCAACGCAGCGTTTGCAATCACGACCTTCTCTGGCAATTAAAGCTTGCTTCCCTGTTACAATGTTTTATCCAGCAATGATTTTGCAGCTCCATGAAGCATTCCTGATTAGATTTTCAACGCTGTTACACATGAGATCTCTTGTATAGAACAGTTTCCATACAGAAAATGCAAGAATCGCCATTCAGCAATTTTCAGTGCACATTTTGAAGTAAAATAGAAAAATTTTTCTTTATTTAAAAAAAATAAAGTGCTTGAAAACTCTTTAAAAACAACACCTTTTTTTTAATGTGTGCATTTAAGTAATTACATGTACAGATGAAGCTGCTATGAGAGCAAAAGAAATTGCCTAGCACCACACACACTGGAACTGTAAGCCAAAATTAAAGTAATCTGTAGCACCACCACAGGCTATTACCCTGCAGTTTAAGGGCAAACAAGAAGCAGCAGAGACCTTTCAACTTGTCCAAGATTAATTCCACATATTAGAATTGGAGATGGGAAAATGGGTGGGATATCCAACAGTTTGTAAAAAAAAATTAGTTCATGTAAGACAAAGTCTTGTACTGAATATTTTAAAGACAGCAGGGGGAAGAGAAGAGCAAAGAGACACATTATGACCAAACCGATTTAAATAGGAAGAACATTGAGTACATTTTCTAAAAGTAGTATCCAGCAGACAGAGGAATGCGGAGTGAGATCTCATACCTATGGAATAGAAATGCAGTATGTAGCACTGTAAAGCTTAAATTGTTTTTTTCCAGACAACAGAAATCCAGCATAAGGGAGTCAGGGTGCCAGCAAGAGCAAAGCAGGACCAATACAGAAAAACAGTACGTCTTGGCCTCCCTGCATTTTATATTGCAACACTCCCAACCAAAGGATGAAACATCTAGGTGTAACTGGTCCATATGACCACTACATAATTACAACTTCACACTAAATTGAAGATTAGAGGTTTTATCTTTTACTTCACTTGCAAGGTTTACCTGCCAAGCTTGCTATTTTTCTCACGGGTCTTTTTCCAATTACTCAGTTGCCTGAGCAGCCAGGAATAGTGCAGGCAGTAGGCAATGTCCACTACAAAAGCACCTTTAGCTCTTTTTTACCTTTAGGATAACTGTCAAACATTAACATGGGTTAATCAACTATTGCAAATGAAACAGAGAGACACAACTAGGTTTTTAAAAACACTTAACTCCTTCTGTGTGCCTAGCCCAAAACATTCAGAGGTTTCAATTGCATTCTGGAGGAGCACAAAACAAGAGTATATTTGTATTTCCAGAAGTTTCTTGGTATAAACGTTTAGTAAGTCCAGGTCAAGAGGTCTGGCCGGCCATGATGTTGGAAAAGCACTTCTTTTAGGTACTGGACTACTAAGAAAATTTTGTTGCTGAACACAGGACAGGTCAGGCAACTCCCTGAGAAACTAAAACAAATTTTGTTTGGATTTAAGCTAAAAGTATGGCTACAAGCAGTGCTGAAATTCTACTTTCTGCTCCATCCAGATTTCAAAAACCTGCCCAAATGGCCCAGTGGAAGCATCTACCAATCCAAAATTCAGGCTTATATATTGGATTCTTTCCCAACTAAGAAGACAAGTGTGAAGCCAGAGTTTTCTCTGCATGCTATCCAGAGCCTCACTCAGTTTGCTATGCCTTTTTAGAGCTGTCATGTATCACCACAGAACAGTCTCCACTGCAGCCCTAGGTGAGGAGAGACATCAGGACTCTGCTACATTTTAATTAATGCATAAAAGAATTTTTGTTTCTTCAAATAAAGCATGTTTTAGAGCAAGAGATATTTGCATTTTCATTTTTTTAAATGGAACTAACAAGCCATGTACATAAAAACCCCACAAAATCAAAGGAAAAACCCTGTAGCATTAATTTTCTCTTAGGTACCTTCAATTCAACATTATTGTAGCACATAGCTCTTTGGAGCTTTAATGCCTACACTTTAGGCCAAAACCAATCACTGCTATTTCACTTGAAAGAAAACCCGCAGGCTGTGAAAAGAAGGCTCTAATTGACTTATTTTGTTTCAGGAAAAACTATGTCCCCAAATTCTTTATGCAGTAAATTGAATTTTCAAACTGATGCTTATCATATCTACAGTTGTTTCCAGAAATGAATTTTAAAAACAATGATACTGGACAGACCGCTCGAGCAGAGAGCTTGCCTGATGTTTTAAAAACTAATAGTTGCAGTAAAAATGTCAGTCTGCAGAGGAAGTAACAATTCTGGCTTCTACTCCTAATTATATAGGTTTCAAAATTGTATTAGGACATCCATTTATGGCCAGCGTTAAACAGGAGTCATACAGCTGCAGGTCAGAGAAATTATGTGCATTTAAAAGTAAGTCCACAATTTCTGCATATGATTTTTCTTTGTAGGTTGAGAACAGTTTTGCAGTGAATATAGACTGTTAGTCTCCAATAAAAGCATATTTGTCCATATTTTTAGATCCATTACACACACACACAATTCATTCTGGGAATGTCTGAAATTCAGCACGGCGGGCTGTATTTAGAAACAGAAGTTGTTCTCAGTTTGATGCTTTCTTACTGATCATTAACTACCACACAGCTGGCAATGAAATCAAACCCCCAATTGTCTTTTGAATGCAATAAACACATAATTGGGTCATATTATTGCTGTGAATCATCTTTAGCCACTTTTGCATCATGTAATTTAATATCCATTTGTAGAAGAGCTGACACTATCACTCTATTCTTATTCAATATTGGAAAATTTAATTGGCTACCTATTTGACTTCAGGCAAACAGTGATATAAACCAGACAAACTCTTGTCTCTTTGACCCTATTGATTAACCAAAGTGAAACACACCACTGGTACGACAAAAGCCACATAAGCACTAAGTTAGGGTAATTCTGCACTCCTGAAAGTAAAAAGATTTTGTGACCCTGTACTGGTGTGATGAGAAAAAGATACGAAACCAAAAAAGTTTAAGTTACAGAATATTCTGAGTTGGAAGTTGACTGATTAATAGTAAAACCAACATACTACAAGCCAATATCTATCCTCCTGTGTATTTCCAGGAGAGCTTCTGCTCCCAAAATGTGAGGCTGAGTGCAAAGAACAGCAGTTGGATGTAAGCGGCTGAAGCTTGTAAAGCCACAGTCACAGCTGTGCAGGTATATTTATGACAGAATAAGCGGGAATGCGAGAAATGAAGTGGAAAGAATAAAAGGGGAGATGAAAGGTGAATTTTCAATAAAACCTCCCTGAATTCAGGCAGAGGGAACAGGAAGCGACAAATAATCTCTCTGCAGATAGCTCTCATCTTGACACTATTTAATGGTAGCCAGACATCTTATTTCCATCTGATATCATGAGAAAGACTGCAAACTTTGGGTACCTGGGGCTCCTTCGCACACATCCTGGTCAGCAATGAGACTGTCAACCTGGTCAGATTTATGCACCCCACAACCGACATCCCAAACAGAACCAACATCACGCGAAATGCAGTAGCTCAGCATTGGGACAAAAGAATCACAGGAAGGATGATCACAAGTGGGAATGAAGAAAGAGGAAGATGCAACTCTTTAGCATCTTCAAGCAGCACACTTTGGTGCAGGAGGTGCACCTCTTGCAAGGTAGCCATTGGTACCTAAGTCTGCCTCTTCTTATGCTGAGCTCTAGAGCAAAAAAATGCTTTAGGAATTGCATGACTGTCACTGCGCTCCCACACAGGATCAGGAAGGTCCTGTAAAGCATCAAATCCCACCACCAAAAAATAGGCTTTTACATTGGAAACTCTCTACATCCAGATCAAAAGCACTATACAAAGAGTTTGTCCCCCTGGTAGCAAAGAGCTCTGCAGAATTCTTCTAATTTAGTCTGGTAAAAGTGACAAAAACCTGATTTCTTCCCATTAAAATAAATATCAAAAGTACTGCTTAAGAAACTTCTTGGTTAACTTTAGAGCTTTGTTTTCACTTATTTATTTTCTTTGCCTGAAGAGAAGGCTGTGTAAATGCTGCACTGTTAAGGGAAAAAAGTTCAAACTTCACATAAGGGCTTTTTGCCCAGCGTCTCTTGGCATGCTTCCTTGAGTTTCAGATTGCTTTGTATGGTGAAGTATTACAGAATAAGATAACACTGTGTTATCAATGCACTAAGGAAGGGCTTTGCACTGAAGAAATTGAGCCAAGATTCTTTTTCAAGGAGAGCAGAGAGTGCATTTGAATAAGCACTAAATTCAGCAGGGGAATAACTAATATGATTGGTTTTAAAGACATAGAAATTAGTGTTTTGCTGTGTTATGAATATTAAGTGTGAATTTTAAAAGAATAGAGGAAGAAACAAACACGTTTTCTACTCCCAGTTTCAGCCAAGATGCTGTAGCAACTTTATAAATCAGAAAGTAAACAAATGCTTGTGTTGGGTTTTTTTGAACGGCTACAATCACAAAAAACCTTTGGCTTGGTTATTCTGGCAATACATGTCGTCATGACGTATTCTGCATCATAACCAGCAAATGTCTTCGCAGCACATTTTGTAAAAGTTACAACATTTTTAACAAACTTTTCTCCTCACCAAATTAAGCGCCAAACCTACAGACACCCAGTTTAATTCTTTCCGGATAAGTCATTCACGTAGGGGTTTATATCTGTACCAAAAATAGGTAGATACTTAAGAGAACATAGTCTCCAAGATTCTTGATCCAGTTTCTGAGGACTGCTGGGCTACAGTGATCTGGATTGCTTTTCAAGATCCAGGTTTTTATTCACAGAAACATTCCACCTGTTGTACTTACAGCAAAGAATTGATTTTTAAAAGAAAGCAACATGACCAATTAAGATTGCAAGGAAAACTGAAGCAATGTACATTCTCTGCAAGGCCAGGCATCTGACAAAGAACCCACCAACATCATCATGATATATCTTGACCTTAGGTTACCAGCCAGTCCCTTGCAGTAACATTGTAGAAACTTCTTGAAACTTCAGGTAAGAAGTTTTCTAAACATCCCTGTCCCAAGGACCCTTAGGAAAGGCTGATAGATATTTGCACTGCACACACAAGTTTCACCCTCGTCCAGACAGGTGCAGCTCCCAACAAGCTGAAAAAGAACAGGATCCTCTTACACCGGAATTGATGTTTTCTCACAGTTTTCCATTGAGCAGTAATTCATGGTATTCATTTTTTGGTTATTAAAATAGGATGTTATCCAACAAGTGGGGAGGGGAAGGCGAGGTCAGTGAGTTGCTTCCCGTCTCAGAAGTGGCAGCTGAAGCTGCTGAGCAACATGTGTTTCTTGTTTGAAACATATCATTCATTCTTAAAACCAATAATACTTACCATCTGTTGCAGCCATTCATAATTGATAAGATTTGGGCTGCATTTGACTGTGAAAACCCATTTCGACATGAGTATTGATGTTCAGATGAAGAAGAGTTGCAAAGCAATTTGTCAGAGCTTTCTTACTGTACATTGGCCAACAGTGGCCAACTGTCTCCCAGCACACACATGGGGCTCTGGAAGCCCCATTTATCAAGGCCTTGCAAAGTTTCAGCATCTTCCCATGACAAAAATAGTTTATTTTCAATTGAAATGACTACCTAGTCCAACTGGTCAACCACTTCAGGCCTGAACACAAACCAAATCATAATATTTAAAAGTATTGTCCAAATTCTTCTTAGAGATTGACAGGCTTGGGGCATTGAACACCTCTCCAGGAAGCCTTTGCCAGTGCTGGAACACCGTGTTGGTAAATAAATGCTTTCCAATATCCAAAACCTTCCTGAATTCAGCCTTGAACCATTACCATGTGTTTTCTCACTGGACCCCAGCTAGAAGAACTCAGCACATCCTTCTACGTATCCTCTCCTTGGGAAATTGTAGAGAGCAATGGCTGTTCATTGGCCTCTTTTTCTCCAAACTTGACAAATCCAAAGTTCTCAGCTGCTCCTCACAGGACATATCTTCTAGCCCTTTCACTGGCTTTGCTGGCCTACTCTGGATGTACTTGAGAACCTTTTTAAATTGTGTGTCCAGAATGGCACAAAGTACTCAAGACTGAGGTTGCACCAAGGCTTTTTACAGTGGGATAATCACTGTTTTCAACAGGCTGGTTATACTGTGTTTGATGCACCCCAGGATGGGGTATGCCCTCTGGGCGCCCAGGGCATACACTGCTGGCTATCACTGAGCTGTTGTCAATCAGGATCCCCAGATCGTTTTCTGCAGGGCTGCTCTCCAGCCACTCCACTGGATCAGGTAAAGAACCCCACAGTTGTTAAATTTTGTTCCATTAATAATTGGCCAATCCTCCAATCTATTTGTGTTCCCTCTGCAATGCTTCTTGTCTCTCAAGAGATTTAACAGCACCTATCAGTTTGGGATCATCAGCAAACTTGCCAGTATTGCATTCAAATCCCATATCCAGATACTTGATAAATCTATTGAACAGAACTGGCCCCAGAATCGAACCCCGGTGAACAGGCATCATCCAGAAGTAACCCCATTTACTGTCATCCTTTGAGTCCTTCTCTCCAGCCAGGTCTTCACCCAGCTCATTGTGAACCTGCTCATCTCACAGGTGGACAACTTGTCCAGAAGGATGTTGTATCAAAAGCATCAAGAGCTCTTTTAAAATCCAGAAAAACTATGTCCATCAACCTCCCCTTCATCCATCAGGCAACTGACTTTATCACAGAAAGATACCAAATTATTTAAAAAGGGCTTTGTCTTTGTGAACCCCCACTGACTATGCCTAACAATTGCAGTATTTCTTAAAAGACTGTCAGTAGTGCCCATAATTTTCCAGGAAATGGGGCTACATTAACAGTCTGTAGTTCCCTGGGTCTTCCCACATGTAGTTCTTGTGAATTGGAATAACACTGTCTACCTTCAAGTCAGCAGGGACCTCCCCAGACTCCCATGACATTTGGTAGATAATCAAAAGTGGTCCTGTCCAAACATGTGCTAGTTCCTGGGATGAATGTACTCTGGGATGAATGCCATCAGGGCCCATGGACTTGTCAACATTCAGCTGATACAGATGGTCCTTTACAATTTGCTCCCATACACTTGTGGTCCTCCAACTCCGAGGACCAAAAAAAACCAGGCCAAGGCCTATCAGCATTATTAAGGCCTTATTATTAAGGCAAAGAAAAGCATTGAATGGTTCCACTTTATCTCCATTACTCAGGTGATCACCTTCAACAAGTATCACTCCCAATGTTTTCTTTAGACCTCCTCTTGCTATCAAGGTACTTTAAAAAACCTCTTAATGTTATTTAACATCACACATGCCAGTTTCAACTCTAATAGAGATTTGGCCTTTCCTGTCTTCTCCCTGGATATACAAGCCACAGCTCTGTAATCTAATTTTTACCAAGGCAAAATGTGAATGATTGGGGTTTGTGCATTTTAGAACTGGTTTGAGAATTTGACAGCCATTTAATTTTGTCTCAGAGGAAATGGCAGAATGGACCACTCCTGTATGAGAAAGAAGGGCCTGAACTTGCACTGGAAATTTCTCTCCTTATTATCAACATGGTACCACAAATTTCTCCCAAATATGAAGGCCCAGACTCAGGCTGTTTAACAACTGAGGCTGCATTGATTTAAATACTGACCAATTTCACTCTGTGCCTCCAAATCCCCTCTATGTCAACAAGAAAACTCCCAAGTGTTTCATTGGGCTCTCATCAAAGGCATGTGCTGAAAGACAACTACTTTGCCTTTATCAAGAGTTTTTAAAAACAATAAAGAAAAAAAGAAAACCTCAAAAAAACCCCCTCCAAATCTGAAGTCATTAATTTAGTTTAAACATGACAATTAAACAGGTCAAATTTTTTTTTTTGTGGATTCTATTTGAAACACTGACTTTTTGTTTTCAAAGTACCAGCCACAGAATGTAGATTTGTTACTTTATGGTAATTACTAATACCCCCCCCCCACCCGAGTCATCTGGAACATATTTAATTACTGACTTCACTGAAAATGTACATGGCACATGCTCACTCTTCTGAGTGAGTCTTTAAATGAACAAAGGACTGTTTGTCCCTTTGAAAACCTAGCCTCAGCACATAAAGACCCTCAAATTAGGCTTCTGTTATTTGCCTATACCATATATAAGATGTAAACACTCAGGCTGATATCCATCCAATGTTTAAGTACACACCTTGGTATAAGTGTCCCAGTGGTGTCAATGGGAAAAACCCTAGTGAAACCAGGGGTACACCTGTGCCTTGTACAAATATTCATGTGGTAAATTTATTCCTTCATTACAGCTTGTGCCTCTGCCCCTCATGCCCTAGTCCACAGCAAAGCTGACTCAGGAGTCCCTGTAGGTACTGCAGGCAGCCCCTTCACTTGCACCCCAACATGTCAAACCTGCAGCAGTATAAGTTATTTTCCCTGCTACATTTTAACAGCTGTTGCTTCTGTATGTTCAGCTCTACCGTAGATATTGACTAAATGTTTCCTGTTTCAGTCACTGACAAACTGAATATATACCTAAAGCAGCAACAGGATATAAATGCAATTATATTGAAGCAAGACTAAGTTCAGCCTATGATAAGGAAAAGACCACGAGTTGCAATATGGTGTAATTTTATGCCAAAGGGAGCCACTAGCCACTCTTTTCTGCTCTCCCATGCAAGGCTGGGCTGGACTATCAAACTCATTTACCTCACAATTTCAATGTTTTGAGCCACATCTTATTAATAAAAAAGTATCTCCAACACCGTCTATATGTAATTTCCTGATTTTTCTTCTCTTTAAGCAAATATTCAAACCAAAGTCTGCATTTGCTACATGGACTTCACAAATGTCCCACCCCTTCAGTTTTGCTGCAGAAACGTGGAGCCATCTTTTCAGGTTGCATTCAGAATAGCACTTAAATGCACGATTTGATGCTTTAAATAGTAACATAGGTGGAATAACTCCAGAGTGTTTCCTATACAGACATTAAAAGCAGATTTTCAAGGGAGCTCAACTTTCATTAGGGCACCTAAATATAATGGACTAAGTTTCAAAATCCCAAGAGTGCAATAGTTCCTGTTCTGTTTAGTAAAACCATTATTTGGCAAATCTGAGCATCTGAGGTTTTGGAAGCTTTCAGGTGCATAAGTGTGCATCTGTGTGGTCCTGCAAGCCTTTGCAAGAGATGAAATGGAAAAATGTGAGATCGTTAATTTTTGAAGCAAACTGGACAAAGGCCTCTCCTGGGATAAAAAGAAAGGACTGAGCTGGATTACACAAGGCCGTGCTAGCCCCAGCCTCTGCTGCACTAGCATGTGATCTCCAGCGAAGGACAAGACAATAGTTTCACTCACAGATGCTGTTCAATACACACAAGAGAGAAAAAAAACCAAACCAGAGTTAATGAGGTGCAGCTGAATAATACCTTCATAAAAGCAGAGAGGGAAACCAGGTAGACGTCATCTGCAAGGTAAATTAAAATTATATATCTCTGAGGATTATCAGTGAAAATTGAGATCTGGAAGGGAATTTGCTTTTGATATTGGATGGGATAAATACTCACTATAAATCTTTTTATGTGGGCCTGTAGAGCGAAACAGAGAAATTAAAGATAAATGAGATTAAGGCATTTTTTAAAAAACTACATTAGACATATTTAAGTTTCTCATGGAGTGAAAAAGGACTTTAGAGGAGATTAGTTTAGACCTTCAGCAATACATTCATCTGGGAAATCAATTGGAATAATCTTTTCTAATCTGAATCGGTTATCAACTCTCTCAACCCCTCTACCCTTCTTACCACCCTCTTGCCTCCCTCCAAAAAGCAAAAACGTCAGACACACCTCAAAAAACCCTGAAGAACATATCTACATAATCTGGCAATCAGCCCAGGCACATGACATGCCCAGTACTATTTTTGGATAAGGAAACTGTACAAATAAATTGCAGGATTTTGTTTGCTTTGTCGGTTTTTTTTTCAAGTAGATACCCTGGAGATGGCCCTTTTGCCTAGCCTTCCACAATTCTTCTTCCCATTCAACTCTTCTTTGAAACAGAGATAGGAGCTAACCGAAATCAAGTGATATGCAGTCTGTCTTTCTGTCTCCTTTGGCAGAATTTGAGGTACATAGAACTACTGCGGTTTCATGCAGGCATATATTGTTGTTAAAAGTCAACTGGAAATGTTGTTAGCAAGGAAAGTAGAGGAAATGAGAAAAAGGTAATACATTCAGATGCATTTGGCTCCCTTCCTGAAAGCCCTTTTAATATAAAGAAACTCAACAAAGTTGTATTTTTAGATCTGGAAAGATCCATTTTTGTATTTCACACACTAAAGGGATTTGCCTTAATACACTCAAATTTCCCCCTCCCTCCTCCTCCCTATGCTAGAAGAAACGAACTTCAATCTTCAGTTTAGCCACTGGATACATATATTTTGTCCTCCCTATTGGCCAGAATAAAACTCAATAAATGTTTTTCATTTCTTTTGTGGATTTATAATAGCACCTGGCAAGGATGATCTTAATCTACTTATAGTGCTTGCACCAATGAAAGAAACCTTTGCAGTACTTCTTGTGAGAGAAATTAAAGGAAAATAGGAATAAAATCTGGAACTATAAATATTATTTCCATGAGGATCTTTTATAAAATATATGAAATCCATCAAAGTCCCCAGAGGGTGCTTGACACAATAGGGCAATTTAGACAATATGTTATTAAAGATGGAATGAAATACATTCCTCTCAGCAATGACAAAATTGTTTAGAGACAATTGGGAGGTATGAGGTCATGTTTAGACAGCAAATTGGTGACAAACAGCTAGTAGCATCACGTCAGAAATGAAAAATACACCTTGAACAAATGACCCAAAAGCCAGTGGTTCCTTCCCACTGGACTACCAGAAAAGCATGTTTGCAGGGGTCAGACTGCTATGTTTTGTCAGCGTTTTTATTAAGGTAACACAAATCTATTTCAGACACTACAAAGATGCCTCGCTATTTGCATATGGAACCATTGGCTGCCACGGTGGGAGGATTGTAGCTAATTGCTCTATTGAAGAATGTGCCAGATTTTCACAGGTTCACGAGTTGGAATTTTCATTATTTTTTCTGGACAGTATTGGTAACAATTTCCATTTCAATTTTACAATTTCCATTTCCAAGACACTATCATTTATTTATGTACCATGCTAGAAATGGGTGTAACAAAGACGAACTAGGAAGTGGTGAGCTGGTTCAGCAGGTGAACAGCTAAACACTCAGAAGAGAGCACCACAGAAAAAAATTACTTTTCACACAAAGGCTTATAGTAGCATGAGTAGAAGACATGATGAAGTGTCCGACAGCCCAGAGGAAAGGACTGAAATTACAGGAGCTAGCTTCCTACTATGGAGATTGCCTAACATTTATCTAATTTCTCCCCACAAAAAAAAAAATCAGTAGAGTTCCTGATGACAGCAGACCTTAAAACCAGTATGCATTACAGAAACACATACTGGAAATTACCTGGTTCCTTTATTTTAAGCCAAACTCATATTAAAGAATTAACCATGTTGCCACTGATTTCACTGTGTCGCACAAAAATGTTCTTTATCTCAAGCTACTTTTGAGTTTTCAAATGCCTTTATTTCCCTAGCTTTCAGCAATTAGTTTTCCTCATGTTCTGAACACTATGCACAGAACTATGCAGATAGCCTCCAGGTTTGCAAGGCGCATTCTCCCCACAAACACACAGTAAAAGATAGGGGAAGTAGCACATCCTTCATTTCTGCTTCTGTGGATTAAAAAACAAAACCAAAAACTCAGCAAACAAAGCTGAGAGTTTCAGCGAATACAAAAAAGAGAAGGTTTTGGCCACAATTTCCAAAATATTTTATGCCTTGGAAGAAAAGCAATTTGTCAGCAAGAGAAAAAGTAAAGATTCTTTCCTCAGAAATAATCATAATGGATACTTAAGTCTGATCCTGGGGTTTTGGTTTGGGTTTTCTGGTTTACTTTTCTTTGTTTTCAATTATTGTTTTGAGCCAATGCAGACAAATTTAACTAAATAAAAAGGAGGCCTGATTTCTTGAAAGAATTGGCTCATTACCGACCAAAACACCAACAGCCAGGTTTAATCCCTTGGGAATGTTTGCCATTTTCACTACTGGACCTCAGGAGACCAAGTTTTCTCAGGAAAAACAAAATCAACCCAAATATAAAAACCCAGGGCTAAAGTAAAGCAGAGATACCGCAAGACCATTTGTTTAACAAAACACAGCACTGCTCTCAGTGGGCAAACACTGTTTCTCAACCAATAGAGAAGGCAGCAAGAAAACGCACAGAGGGAAAGACTGGAGGCCACATAATTGTCTTACAGCACTCCAGAAATAATTAAGAACTGTATTCTTGGGAAAAGTGGTCTCATTAAATTGTTTTCAGACTGCAATTTTGTACGATCTTCTCCCTCCTCTTTCCCTTTCCACCAGCAATTTCAGAGCAATGAAAATATCAGTTTGCTTTCTAGTGCTTGTATTCTCTTAAAAATGTCATTATTCAATTATCTGTCTATTCACTGGCCCTAAGGTCCAGCAGAGCAGATATTGTGCGCCTTCATTTAATGTTTTTAAATGCACTTCAGTCCACTTGTGATACAATAAAACTTTATTGAATTCTGTTCCCACATCACACTTACCATCCCTCACTTTTATTGATATGTGAGCCCATCTATTCTTCTATCAGCAATAAAAGGAATATTTCTAGCAAGGCTATGACCTTTCCTTCCATCACTACAGCAACTGGGAAATGTGGTTTCAGGTTCCATGTTTAAAAAGAAAAGTCCTACGAAAAAAAAGTGATTAACCACGCTCAAGCATTTTTCTTCTGTCCTCTTGTTAGTGTTAAAGAAGCAGGAAATTCTCTGTAAGCGCCAGGATATCTGAAGCCTTTGTAACATTTATTAGCCTGTTTACCTAGAAGAAAAGGAGAAAGGACGATTCGTCTCTTATTGGAAGCCATGAACATTTTTCCATTGCAAGAAATAGCTCTTTGAACAGATCTCTCCAATATTAAAAACTGATGGAAGACTTGTTGCCTGAGTATGAGACAAGTTATCATCACAGTGGGATATGCCATGCCTGAGGCACCCATCTTGCTCCCTCCTGCTGCTGCCATCCTTTCCATCAATGCTGCAACGCACTTGTCCTCATTGAGTCTACACCATTTTTCCACTTTGCCCTTACCCTATAGTTCAAATTTTCCAATTCCCTATTAAAAAACAGACTGTTTCTAAAGGACAACAGTGCACAAGTTATTCTGTAAACTCTAAAACTTAGAACCTACGGGAACTGTGAGCTCAGGGAAAACTGAAGTTAAATCTGACTCAGCTAGCTAAATCCTCTTTTCAAAACTATGCTGGGTCCTTGGGAGCATGTACGGCTATCTCTAGAGAGAAATGAACAGAAAAAGCACTCCAAAATACCTCTGGTGCTTTCAATTCATGCCTGTCTCAAAACCCAAATAAAAACTTCATGTAGACACTCTCTAAATTTCAGTCAAAGCCAGTGAGCAGCAGTAGCCTGCATGTTGAAAAATCTCCCTCTGTTCTGATCTAGAGTGTCACCCATGAAGGGCAGTGGTACTGCTGTGGCCCATGGAGCATGAATACTTGAGAGAGTGAAGGGAAGGAGACTCATCAGCCTCAAGTGGGATGTTCACTCCATTCAGACTTCTCAGAAATACATGCACGTAACAACCAACACGGATGGTTTGAGTCATGAAGTGTTAAGTACATAAAGGTAATGTTTACACTGGGAAAACCAACATATTAGTTGAGGTTTATGAGGTTGTCAACAGAAAATCTGGCTGCTTACAATGACAACTAGCTCAGCAGCTCTCCCACCCCCACTGGTCCTGCACAACTGGACTCTCTTGCTTGCCATCAGTCTCATGTACAGCTTTGGATAAATCACTCATGTGCTTTCTGTGCTAGCTTATGAGTAAATTGGAAGGCCCTTAACACACTGCAAAGGTGAAATAAGAAAAATTACACTCCTGGCTGTACTGGCACCATGACAACAGGATCGTACAAGCACCAGAAGACGATAGTGAAGTGTTTCTGCAATGAGTGTTGACCTAGCTTCACAAACCCACCTCCAGCACTGCTGCTCCCATTACCCATTTAACTCTGCTCTGTTAAGGGAGAAGGGAAGAGAGAAGGGATGCACTAGAAAACAACAATAGAATACTGGATCAAAGGGCCCCTCACCATGTTAGGTTTCTCATACTCACACACAGTGTAACACAGATTAACTGCAGTTTGAGACATCTCTCCACATTAAAATGTGTCCACAGCTCTGGCAATGGCAGGCTGCAGATCTGCAGTAGTACATATTCGATAAAAAAAACACAGAAAAACTTTCTTGGTCAGTAATTGTTGTAAGAAAATTCAATTTAAGAAAATTGGAGTAGTAATTTCAGTATTTCAGAAGAAAGCTGGCAGTATTTAAAACAGGTGTCAGAGAAATCCACACTGCATGCTAAAGCCTGCTATGAGAAAGACAACATTAATTTTATTACTTTTTCTGATACCAGAAATACAGGACAACTGGTGCCACTGAAGCCTCTTAATTTAGGCCTGGTATCTTTTACCTGATGAAATCACCTGCATTTCCAGAGGTCCTTGGAATGACTGTCTATTTTTGTAGAAGGCAGCTGCTACTGCATACAGTGACTACAGGATCAGGAAAATGAGGGAGGACTGGGCTATCTGTGTAATCATCAGTCACCTTCTCCATGTGTTGAGAGTAACTGCAGCTTCATGAAACTCTCCTTGTAAGGGGTATCTCTTGTGAACACACAGGAATGCAGTGTGTAATGCGGTGGGTAATTTCAAGGACATTTTAGAATATATGAGCTACTGAAGTAAGAGGAGGTTTGGCTTTCCCCCACCTGAGAGAAAAGGGGGATGCTTTCCTCTTGAAAGTGATATAGGTTAGTGGTGGAAGGTTAACAAATAAAATCTCAAAAGAAGCAGGTTACCCAATGGAGTTTTAAATCTTCCATAATTTTTCTCTGAGGGGGTAGATACACTAGCACTATATTAAGCATAAGTGCCTAAGGTCAGTTCTGCCAACATCTGTTAAAGATGACTCCTAAGTTCTGTTCTCCTGAGACACGCACACAGACTCTTTTCCTGCTGAACCAGCACTTGGGTAAACCCTCTGTCTGTCCATAAAGAATAATTAGAAACTCTAAGGAATAACCCATCTAACCAGATGAAGGCAAGATGGAATTGTACAAGTGCCTGATTAAATTATTAATTCCTTTATTATGCAACTCGTGTTCCTTTAGGATATGGCCACATGGCAGACAACCACCAATCACCAAAGGCTCAGTGCGCAGAGTCACCGAGGAAATGTCAGTGGCTGGGGAAGAGTTTTCCTCAGCGCTAAAGAACCTGGAGATTGCTCCCTTCCTCCAGCAAAGCACCATGCAGGGTGGCTAAGTGGGATACTGAAGCTAAGGAAGCTGGACCTGAAAGGACTTGGGTAACAACCCAAATTTGGCTAGAGGAGCTGAAGTACCTGGGTTCAGTGACAAGAACTGACCACTTAAACCAATAGAGGCATCACCAAGGGCATCAAGGGAGAAACAGATTTCATCTACCAGGAGTGGCTTTGGTCCAAGCACACCTTTGCTGACCTACTTGCCCAGAGCTGACACCTTCCTCACATAGCTTGGATGGCTTTCACTTGTGGCGCACTTGTGAGGCCCAGAAAGTGAACATCTACAAAGTTAATCTGACCATTCTGAGGGAAGAAATGGAGGCAGTAATAAAGCCAGGTGGAGACTGATGAAGGAGAAGAATAAAATAGAGACTTAGGTTTCTCACTTCATATCTACGAAGGTTCACAGGTTATTCTGAGTTGGAAGGGACCCACAAGATCATCTAGTCCAAGGGACACAGTTTGCCTGAATACAACCATCGTTTTGGTGCTACACTGAATATGAAAATTTGACCCAAAATTTTCTAGGTAATGCAGAACAACAGGACCAAGAGATCGGATCTTATTTCACCATGTGCTCACCCCTTGTCTTCCCCCCCATAACTCTACTTGCTGAGGCACTATTTGATTCATAAAGAAACAAACAGCCATTAAAGCTACTAGCTTAATTGCAAAGACAGCCTGGCACTTATTGTCGTTTTCCTCCCCACATTCAAGTAATTAAAAAATACTCAATCCCTACTGTACATTTGGTACCGAGCAACCTCTCATACGAGTTATTTAACATCTTGTACACAGGGACGATTAACACCTCGGGGCACAATACTGACATATTACCTTTCTCACAAGGCACCACTATTCTTCTTTGTTTTATATGCAGCAAAGGCTATGGAGGAGTACTAGGTAATGACTATTGCTTTACCAGACCAGTCTCTGGAGGGAATGGCAAGCCTCATGCAAATCACAAGGAAATACAACCTCCTATGATAAATTGAAAGCAATCGCACCTCACTGTCTCCAGGCACACAGTTGCTTCTAAAATGAAGGACATCATTAAGAGTGAAATAACTCCAAACTGTAATTTGAAGAATATTTTGCTCGCTAGGGCAGACCCTAAGCCCCTGATGTCACTCTTTCCATGGGTTTAATAGCTCACCCCATAAAAAACACACTATCACTGGATTTAGGAGCTACATGTTCTTGTTTAGAAAAATCAAATATGGACATGCTGAGCCCCCTAGCAGCAGAGAATCCAAGGCCCTCAGCAGAGAGGTCACCTTTGCTCAGAGAGGTAGCCTTAGCTGCATCCCTCACCTTGCTGTTTCTCAAAAGTCAAACACTAAGCAGCCTTTCCAGGTCGTAGCAGTAGGTCGGTGGCCATCTCCTGCATGAGAGATGGGGACCACCCAAGAGGCTGAAAGCTCTTGCTTTCCCGCTGGACAGTGTGCCTGTTATTGCTCAGCCACATTACTCTCAGTCTGTGCTCAGGGCAGCAAAAATGGTCTTAGTCCTCAAGCCAAATCCTAAGTTTCAGCAAACTGAAATCTCTTTCTGCTCTCTCAATACAACACTGTGAGTTAAAAGCATCCATTCCCATCCCTGCTTTATTTTGAGAGGTGTGGTATAAACTTCGGCCTTCTCAAACAGAAAACATAGAAATGGTGTTGTTGTTCACTGTTCAGCTCTTTTCAACTGCTAATAAAAACCTCACTCCTAGTATTATCATTATTTCTTTTTTTAGGTATGACCTTTTTGACAGTAGGACCATAACTGCGTCTAACCAATTCAATTTCTACAGAGAGCAAATTCTGATGTATGCTTAACCTTATGCAGCTCTGAATTTTGTAGTCAGCACATACTGCTGTAATCTTAGATGACTATCTTCGCACCCTCAAAAATTCAGTCAAAATGTCTTGCCTGTAATTTGCCTTCATAACCATGGGAGCTTGTAGTACATTCTACCATCAAGCATCAAATTTCCCAAACATTAGTTTTCTCTCTCCATGGTGATACAATACCATATTTAAGGCACCTAGCAAATGTCACCAATTACATGGACATAGGTCAGTCAAAGTGCACTCCTGTATGATTACAACCATAAACCTGTGTAAAGAGAAGCTGTAAGCTAGCAATAGTGCCTCACTTTCTTTGTCTGCTGTCTCTAATGAGGTTTCCCAAGTGTTCTCAAAAAGATGGTATGTCACTGTTACACTGTACAACATGGAAAATATGGGGCATTATTAGGATATTTTTAATCTTAGCACAAGCCTTGCACAGAGAACAATTTTTTTCTAATCTGTTCAGTCTCATATGGATGCACGTGGTTTGGTTTACTTGACAACAAGAGACATCTCTATTAATGAAACAAATTAAAACATATTAAGATACATACTGTAAGGTACACATTCGTACTGCACTTCCAGGTATTTGTATGTCCCAGGGCATGGGTCTGGAAACACATCAGGGCCAGCAACAACTGCACATTGGGTCCGATTACTGCATCTGAAAAGCAATAAAAATGAGAGTCAGAAAACAGACTACACAGAAGGACAAGTCAAGAAGCTGAGTGGTCCCTCTGGTGTCAACAAGAGTGAAAATACAGAGACCAGCACTTCAGTATCAGCTGGGGAAGCTCGCCAGTGAGCACGCAGAGGTTGATGGCAAATGCTGAAGTCTGCATCACCTTATTGCTGAAAGAGCAGGGGCATGGTGGCACAACCCTTCCCCTCCAAGCAGTTCTTACAGAACCAGAAGTTACTGCTTTAAAACTGAACTGAGAGGATGAGTCAAAAATATTTTTACAATGTAATTCTCTAATTCTTGAATCCCAAACTCCATCAGAGTCACCTCAACTAATCTTAAAAACCAGTATCCTCACCAAACAAAACACAAAGACTAAACCAACAATGGCAAAAAATAATCATTGCATATTTTATAGCAGGCATAACAGTATGTTTTACAACATG
Source organism: Pitta sordida (assembly GCA_013390025.1). Lineage (NCBI taxonomy): Eukaryota > Metazoa > Chordata > Aves > Passeriformes > Pittidae > Pitta > Pitta sordida. The sequence continues at coordinate 95,477 of WEKX01005999.1, forward strand.
TTTATAAAGTCTTCCCAGAAAAACAGTTACCTTGCACAATACGGTTTAATGCAAAGCAAAGACTAGAAAGAGCAACACTTAAATGGGGGACGGGGCAGGGCAAATCACCAAATAAGCTGTCTTAAAACCAAAATACGCTTTTCATACACGGCCCATTAATGAAACTTCCCAGTCTGACCATTCATAAGATAACACCTATGCATTAGCTATCAATGGCTAAGTTTTACTCAATCCCTCTGCCCAGCATGGATGCATCTCCTGAGATGACGTATTTTTTCCAAAAGCAAACATGAAGAAGACCCAGAGAAGGAAGTGATCCTGTCTGCTGCAGCAAGCCTCTCTCAGGTTAGGAGTACACACACAGAGGCTGGTCCTGCAAGTTGCTTTTCCTGAGGCACATTTGTCCATGGATGACTGATCTGTTCATGTGTAGAAACTCACATTTGCCTCTGCTTTCATGGTATAAGAACCTCTATGTAAAATTTTAGTGTAATTTGGGAATGCAGAACCATTTAGCAAACAGTGATCCTATAGAAAAAAATCTTCTGTTGCTTTGTTCACTTAAAGAAAAAGAGAGAAAAAAATATAATTAGTCTTTGATTCTCATTCTTTTGTGTGCCAGAGAGACCTCCTAAGGGCTAGACCACTGCATACACTTTTTTTAACATTCTGCCTCCTCTGACATGCCACGGGACCCCTCACCCTCCTGCTCTTCTGGCAGAAGGGTCAGGCAGAAGCTGCGACATCCAGTGCAAAATTCATTTAGGGCTGCAGTGGAAATGCTTTGTGTTTACCTGAGGCTATAGTTTGTCAGCCTTAATGCAGATTTTATTTGAGCCCATAAATTAAAATTGATTCGTTAATGACTACCTTACGCTCCATAATTTCTTAATTTTATGGAAAGATTAAAAAAAGCTGATATGTTTGCTCATCCGGCTGTTTTGCTGGATAGCAGATAATCCAGAGGGCTGTGACATTCTTGTGTTTTCTACCTGAAAGATGGCAGTTATTGCAGCAAGTGACTAGTGTTTTCATATGCACAGAAAAATAATTTTCTTAATAAAATCTAACTTCATTGTCATCACCTATGCTATTCACAGACAAGAAGCCTGGCCAGGACAGGTAGCTTGGACTGTGCAAACTGGCAGTCCTCCAGGAGAGGCTTTGAATATCATCCAAAATTTCACTTTCAACAAAAATCTTTCACTGGCCTCAATGTGCCTTTCAAAAAGCAATTGTACTGGCTTAATCAATAGTCTTCCTGGCTGAAGGGACAGCCCTGGCCATGTTACATAGAATAATGGCAATGGATTAAAGATACCTTTCAAAATTAAGAATAAAGGACCACAATTATGAAAAATTAGAAGTCAGGGGAGGAACAAACACATTTAGCATTCATCTGTACATGTTTTCTTTCTGTCTGCAAGGAAGCATTTGCTTTGCATAGCCAAGTGTTTCCTTGAAGCCATCGTTTTTAATGCAAGAACTTGGATAAATCAAGTGATAAATCCAGGTTCATAACCGGTGTTTCAAAACTTGGCTTGGAAGTTGGAGGCTGTGAATACCAGTTTTATACTCCCCAAATAATGTGCTACCTCCTGCAATATCACCAGAGAGACTGAAACCATAATGATACAAGGAGTAGAGTGGGGAATCTAGGGTGTTGGTATAGGCTTTTCCTGCCAAGTCTAGGACATCCTGAAGCCCCCTTAGAAATCTGTGGAATGAGGGATGGTAAGCCTACCAGGCACAGAAACTTAAAAAGAAAGGGAGATCAAATAGTCAGTGCCAAATTGGGGAGGAAAGAGAGAAAACCAAACAAAAAACTCCCACACAAAATCTAAAATACTATATTGTGTCAGTACCTCACAAGATTAAAAAAAAAAAGTCTAATACAAAAACCCCAAAACCACCAAACAACAAAACTGAACAAATGCCCCACAACAACAAAACCAAAACAAACCAGCAAAACCAGAACTCAACCGCCTCTCTTTTTCACACTCATTTCATATGGGCAGCCAAACTGTGTCTGTTACTTGGCATTTCAAGTTTCCTTTTATCACTCCTGGGTGAAACCATGCTAGTTTCTCATTCCAGCACGCTTAATGGATGAGGGCAACTTAGACTAAAAACCTTAGGAAAAAACCCTACTATCTGTTCAACAAACTATTACTGTCAGGCATTAGGCTACAGAAATTTTAAAGGGAGAAAGAAATAAAAAATATTCAACATTGAAGCTCTGATTGCTGTACTTTTTGCTCATATGTTTTACCACAATAGCTTCTTGGTCCCTTCAGTTTTGTCATATTTCTTTCCAAAAAGATTAAAGGCCTTGGTGAGACCAAGTGATATATGCAAGAAGCAACACAGATAAGAAGATGTGTTAAAGAAGTTGAATCTTCAGTCTTGAAAATGAACAGGAAAAAAACCTATAATGTATTCATGCTCTACTCCATTCCCAGCAAATCAGCCCATGAGCTCTGCCTTGTAAATCACAGGAATATACACAGAGTCTTGGGATTTCCTGGCACTTGCATCTTGGTAATACAATGTACTTGCTTTAAACTCATAAAAGCTGTGAGGCTCAGTCCTGGGTATTGACCTTTCCAGTCAATGCAATAAGGATCTTTTGTTTTTATTTTTGGGTAGGTTTTCTGTCATGTCCCATCCACCATTCCTGTCCTGTCTGTCACCCTACCTCCTCCACCCCCCCCTTTTTTTTTTCCTCTTTTAATTCTTTACTTCTTCTTAAAAGAAGTTCTTTAACTATTGGAAATACAATTTTATTGAGAACCAGCACTGAACCAGATCAAGTATAGATCTGTCCCTTCTATTGGGCAATTACAGAAACACCACCCAGGTCCCTCAGCTATACCTCAAAATGGGATCTCTGCATTATGTTGGATCCTCTTCCAATAGGGGAAGATATAATTGCTGCCAGGATTTGTATGGACCAAGACTGTCCACACACCTCAGTAAGATCAACCTAGATACCAGAAACCAAAGCATAACTCAAGATCTGCATTAACATTCCAATCTGAGACACTGATTGCAACATATATTCCTGTATGTCAAGAAAACAGAACACCCCAAATCCTGCTAAAAATTAGTCCAAGGTACTCAGCAGCCTTTAAGCTTCCATCAAGTCATAAACAGAAGTTCATGTTATTCACATGTATGTTTGGAGAGGAAAAATTGCCTACTGGGAAAAGTGTAAATTGTCCCATTGACAAGTGGGGCGGGGGGAGGAAGGGTTCTTTATTCATTATTTCCAGTTACATTTACTCCTACTTGTTAAGGTCTCTGTTTTGTCTTTCAGATGTGGAAAAATTATCTAGAAGAGAGGTGTCAATCTAGTGTAACACAGACACTGTAAAAGAAAACACATTATTTTTGCAGAACTTCTCAAAGTTCCAGTGGAAAACGACTTTCAAGAATTTTAATGTGAAAGAGGAAGAATATTTCATATGGCATTTGTTTTGCATGTAACAGTGAGACTGTAGGAAACATCTGAGTTCAGGATCAGCTGCATGGCTCAACTCTTCTTGCAACTCTCTGTTCAGACTTCAACAAAAAACAACACCAAAACTTCATTTCCCTTTAACAAACTTCCATTTCTTCTCCCCGGCAACATTTATATGATTTTTTAAGTGACAAGGTCATCTTGACATAGCGAAGCAGAAACACTTTAAGACAAACAGCTGTTTATTCCTGCTGATACGTATCTTTAATTTTTTTTTCAAGGCTGACACTGTTAATATATTTAGCAAGAGACAAATAAAGGGAAAAAAACAGTTTGGCAGTTTATTTTAGGCCTTTCTAGAAACTTTAATAGCAGAGGCATGTCAACAACATCAGGCTAGACATGTCTGGGTCAATATGTTTGCCAGAAGAAAAATGCAAAGGCAGCACAAAATGAAAGATCAATTCCAAACAAAAGTCTTTCAGAATTAATCATCACAGGTGCAATACCAGCAAGTCCTCCAGCTGCCCACCTAGTTGAGGACCATTTGTGCCATATAACAAAAGGAGGTGCACAGGCAGGCATCTGTTGTGCTGGGGACATCAGGAGAAGAGCAACCAGAATCCATGCACAGGTCCACAAGAAGCCTAGAGGTTCAAACATTCATTTCATTCTAACACACCCTCTTTCTCCTGGTCCTTATCCTCTAGGGACAAGCCCTTCAGAGGTGAAGCAACAACTTCTGTGACATCATGGCCAGAAGCTCCTGTGAACAGGACATAGTGGAAACTACTACAAATGGGGAAGCCACCTGCCTCCCCATAATCTGCAAACAGACTGTCAGAGTCCAAGATTAGGCTCCTAAATACCCTGAAGACTGCATAATTTCATATCCATGAACTTGGATTTGTTTGGAACGTACTGAGCTGCCATATCCATCCCATGCTGCTCCTAACACACCCTACTCGTAGCTGGTGCTACCCCGCACCTACACCAACTTATACCAAGGGATTCTTAATGTCCACGCGTGCCGACCAAACTGTTTACTTGTATTCATGAGCACTGCCTGTCAAAACCCAAGGACACTCTTTCACTCCCCCTTTAACTGAAACACCCACTTTACACAGAATTTTTTTTCCTTTTTCTGCAAAGACAAGGCAGCCATGATGTGCCTAGGAATGCTAATGTAGCCAAGACATCAATATCTACGCCTCTTTCTCAAAGTCTATTATGCTTTTCTAATGGTTTTACAGTAAGAGACAGACTTAATTCATTATCCTTCATGGCAACGCTGCAAGACATCCTCTTGCTTCTCTGGAACACAAAAATTCTCTCTCTGGATGAGCGCTTTAAGAAAGAGGCTGTCACAGCAAATAACTCAGCCAGGAGTATGTTCTCCCCTGTCAATATGTGATATTTCCAAATCAACCCTTTAGGAAGGGCCAAGAGAAAAAAGAAAAAAATAATACCCTTGAGAAAGTAAACAGGAAGCAAAGAGAAATTTCACTCAAAAGTGGATCTCACGTGATAGGTTACAAATAAGGGGGGAAAAGGAAAAAAAAAAGGGCAAGCAGAGAAGGGAGGCAGTGGAGGATAGGGAAGGGAGAACAGAACCACAAACCCTGAGGAAACACTTTGGTTCACCACATTTGCTTTCAATAATATGCTTCACAAAAGCAGAGCTACATCCTCCACCTGTTTAGTTTCCAGAAACAAAGAATTCCTCAACAGAATCTCTTTCTGCCTCTGCAAAACCTTAAAAGCAAAGGATCTAATGACAGCGAGATGAAAATCCAATTTCTCTAGCATTTTTTTCATCATGAATGGGCTTTTTATTGATCTTTCAGAGCACTGGGAGGCTGGCTTTCCAACCTCTGCTGCGATATAATTATCTGTGGTGTTTAATGCTAGCACAGATGAGTCCTGCTACACACTGCATTTTGTTGTTTTATTGACGGGTTTTAATTATCCAGGTGCTAGAGCTGTCAGACAGGCTGCTTCTTATGTGATCAAACTAATACAAGGAGAGGCAGAGCACTCTAATTGCAGCCTCACCAAGCACCTTTGTGGAGATACATTTAAACTGCTATGGTTATTGTAAAACCTTACAGTTTCAAGGGAAAAAAAAATAAAGAGTCCTCTTGCTATAGCCCCAAACTATTTCATTCACCCTGATTATTATTCTATATTGAATAAAGCAAAACTGAAGAAAAACAAACCACCAAATCCACACCAAGACCCCAGCCAGCCAAACGGCAGAAAAATCCTGTAGAGCCAAACCATATATGAATCATAAAGGTCACTGAAGGGACTACCTTGATACATTATGGAGAGCCTTGGAGCAAAATGGGAAACAGGTCCTGGAAATAATTTAAATATCAGTTTTACAAAGGAAAAAAGAAAAAGTAATTGCACTGTTTCAACTACCTGATAAGGCCTTCAAAATTTAACAAGAAGCATTTAACAGCAAATTCACAAGATTTAAGAGTTTTAATGGAAATTTGTGAAACTTCTGAACATGGTGCATCTGCTCAGCTGTGAGGGACTCCCCTAGTCAGTAATCTGAAGTCTAGGGCAGGACCTGATAGCAGGGATGATGTGACTTGTCATCAACTTCCAAATGAAGGTTCCCACAAGCAATGAAATCTTTTTCCTCTGTTCTTTGTCATGTAACATCTCTTACATTTTATAGTTTCATTGGATTTCTTTTGCCCTATCCCTTTGTAATTAGCACAGTGAGGAAAGGAGGTGAAATCTCCAAAGGCAATGAATGTGTAATGCAACAGGAAAACCTGCCAAGTGGCTTGCATTAATGTGCCTGCATACAGCATCCTTGCAGCAACAGGAAACCTGGACACAAGCCTGGTGAAAGAAATCATCATCCTTAGAGCAAGAACAACAAAACAACAATCTGCCCTAACCATTTGGCATATTTGGAAAAAAAGATCTGGGTCATCATGGAAAACAGATCTGCACTGAGTAAATCTCAAGCAGTTAGTGTTGCTCCTGTTGCAAGGAGCTGAGGACAGAAGCAAGGCCAGGTTTGCAATGTAAGCAACTATTATTGGATGGTCCGTAGGGCTAAACACCAAACCAGGCAAGCCTTAAGGCTATAAAACTCATCTTTTAAAGAACAACATATACCCTTTTACAGGTACTCTACTTCTTCCGACTCCATAAACTTCTGCAGCAGCCTAATAAAAAACCACTTTACAAAACACTGGCAGGGTATCTGAAGAGGAGAGTAAACACCTAAAACAAACCAACCAATAAAAAGCTCATCAGTTTAGCCAGACTTAACACTAGTTAAAATAACTGTGAACAGAAAACAATCTGTCTTTTAATTTTGGCTAAGAGGTCAAATTAAAGGCTAGAGGAGGTCTGGGCTGAATTTCAGCTGGCGCTCCACATTACTTTGCCTTCATTGTCATTTTAATACAAGTCAATGTGAGTTAAAGCCCAATTTTCTCTTGTTTACTGCAGCTACCCAGAACTGGGATAGATGGATACAACAGCTCTGAAGAGTGTTCAAACCCTCAACCTATCATTACTTACCTATCCACTGAGTATGCAGCACAAGAAGCTGTTGCTCTGCCAGACACCAAGATGCTGCAGCCCTGTAGCACAGTAAGGCACAAATCTGCTGCTCAGCACGGGTTGAGCAGAAAGCAAATCAGAATGTGAACATCTAGAAACATTTTAAATACATTGACCAAAAAAAAAAAAAAAATCACCCTATTTTCAAAGGAAGATATGGTATTACTTCCATCCCCTTTGCTAATTGTCATGTTTTGTTAAAGTACAAGGAATTACACAGTCCGTAATGACTGCAATGCTGCAATTCACTGTCACCACCCAATGCTCCCATCCCAGCCTCTCAACAATTTCTGCAAAAGATAAAACTGAAATTAGAGAATATTGTCTCTAAACTGGCTAAAGTAATTTGTATGCATGAACTGGTAAGTTTAACATATCAGCCTTTCACCTCTGCAAATAGGGTTAAAGAACGGTTTGGGGCCAAAATAATTTGTATTGCAGCCCATCTCAAATTTGACATAGTAACTAAATGAAACAAAAATGAATACATCCAAACAGCATAGGAGGTCAAGGCTGGGCAACTCCCTGATGAACTCAAGAGGGAAGCAAAGGCATCCAGGCAGTACTGCTTCCATAACCCAGAGCAACCTCTCTCTTTATCACTCTTGCCAATGACATGATACCGAGGTGATTTTTAAATAAAGGTCCATAGATTTTAGTTAAGGTGGCACTCATCCCTCAGCCTCTTGGGGCAAAGGGGAGGAGGAGGGTAAGCTTCCTGACCAAGGGAAACCCAAGATCAACATGTGACAGGTTGTGCCTTTACCATCAAGGCTAAAGCAGTTCAGACAAAAAGATAGTATTAGTGAATAAACAAACAGCCCACTACAGTCATATGCTATTAAAACACCATGTGCCTGATTTTGTACAGCATCTCATGCAAAGAAGACTTGGCCCCTGTCTGTCTCAGGCTTTAAAGCAACACAAATAATGAGGAGAAACAAACAAAACTTTCTCAAAAAGTAATCCTGAAATGAAATATGATTTTGATACTAAAAAGTGACTGAAAAAAAATTTATTCCAATATAACCAATGCTGACTCTTTGATCTTCAGCCCAAAGTTTGAATAAAGGATGTCTGTACTTTGATTCTAAGCTCCAGAGAAAGCACAGCATCACAAAACCTTCATGCACTTCCCAGCCCAGCATTGCCCAAACAAAGCAGATCCAGAAGCGAATTGTAAGGGAGAAAAAGTGCCTAATGTTAAACGTACTACTTTAAATCACCATTATGAAGTTCCTCAAAATGTTTAAACGTAGCACTGAACTTTTTGTGGCTGCATGAAGTAACATGGGAGGGGATAGAGGGAAGCATTTTTGAGAACATCTGTCCATGGCTCTGGAGAGGGTTTCTCAAACTCTGCTAAGCATTGCGTCTCTACCCTCCCACCACCTCATTCTCTCGCTTGTCCTTCCTGAGGCAATTTTCAGCAGATATATCTACCTGCTTATCTGTTATCAGCTACATATGCCCATCAGCTCTTCTGCCTTGCACTAAGGGACACTACTTGTTAATTACATACCTTATCTGCCCTTAAAATACTGTTATGGTTCAGGGTTTTTTTTGCTGCTCTGGCAGCGAGGGGGTTAACAGCTCAGTTCTTGCCTGGGCCTCTGTGCTGCTAGGGCCTTCAAGGTTATAGAGAGAGAGGCGTCTCTGTGAATAACATATTTGGGAGAGAAGAAAAAAAAACTCAGTAGCAAGATGTAGGTGCCGGTTCAGAACCTGCGTCGGGAGGCTGAGAGATTGAAGGCCCCCAGGCCCACGAGAGAAGGGGTAGAGATGTTCTTCCAGGCATCCCGCTGCTGCTTGTGAATTGGACCGACCATGGTGAAAAACCTATGGACTAGAAACACGGGAACCAGAATGCAAAATCCATCTAAGCTACGACTGAAGATGGAGAGATAAAACTGGAAAAACCACCGATGTTCTTCGGAGCCGAGAAACACAAGACAAGCCTGGAGTTAGCTGAGAGCTCNCTTGCTTTTTACCTGTGACCAGTTTTATTTTCCAGTTTTATTTTCTAGTTTTTCTCCTCCAGGAGAGGTTGTAGGTGAGTCTCTGGCATCCAGCCAGGGTCAAACCACGACAAATACAGAGTTAAAACCACAGAGATTTGGCTAAATAGACTGCTCTGATAAAAATCCTGATAGGGAAAGGGGTCTGTACATCTATGGGACAATAACTGTTACTAACATACCAACAAGGCTTCTGCAAAACCTTAAGGATTCTTTGTGAAGATGTGGAAAATGCTTTGTTAGCAAAGGATTGGCCATATTTCATACTAGTGAGCCCGCCTAATGCTGTACTCAAAGAATTAAACTCTCTGTATGTAAGACAGCTTTCTTTTGAGAAAGCTAAACTCAAAGACCAAGTTTTCCAGCAAGTCTTTTCCTCCCACCAGGGCTGAGTTTTTCCAAAGGTCTTGATTCTTCGTAGAGGAGCCACAAAAAGGCCCAGCTGGCCTGGGACTCCTCAATTCTCGTGGAGAGCAGTTGAAGCTGACAGCTATTAAGCATTTTTCAGGCAGCAGACTGTGTCATGGAGTGCCTAACCACTTTGGTAATTCAACCCAGATACGGTAATTCTGAGGAGAGGGCGGGGGCGGGAAGGGGAGGGGGGGGAGGGGGAGGAAGAGCAGAAGCCTGCACAGGATTGTATGGGAGCCTTAGGTGGGGCAAAAACTGGGAAATCTACATTCCAGAGCATGGAGCATGTCTCTGGCAAGTCAGCTTTAAAATATGTGACTGATGCTGCTCTGACATACTAGCTGAAGTCCAGGGAGATGGATGAAAGGGTAAAGATGTAGGATAAATTCATCAGATGTCTCCATAAATCATTTCTATAGTTAACATTTGTTCTCTGCTTTTCATTACTTAAATTTCTAAAGCCACTGGGTGCCTTGCTGCAGTGGATCTAATAAAAAGGAAGATAAATTTTAACATCCCTTTTTGAAACATCTTAAAATGATCCAGCTTTCTTTTGAATGTTAATGGCAAGCATTACAAGAAACACAACGACTCAAAACAATTGATGGGGCTGACTGGAAGAGAAAGCAAAGTTACACTGTAGCCTGGAAATTCACAGTCCTGGTCTCCACCCCAACTGGTATAAAAGATCTTATTTCTGGCCTCTGTTTTTCCAGCCTTAGTTTTGTCACTGAAACCTGACATTACTTTGCACAGACTCTCTGACTCAGGGGCGAAATTCCATACTCGAGAAGAGAAGGAAATATTTTTGAGATTGGCAGTTTGGAAAAGAATCTGAGCTGCCTGACAGCTGTTTGGAGACATGGGATGCCAGAGGGGTCCCAGCAGAGCATACAGTATTACGCACACGCACAGAAAATCATTAAAGTTTCTGTCTCTAAAGTTTCACATTTAATGAAAGAAAGTGAGGGAGATATCTGGAGAATTCTTGGGTTATATTAACAGCTAATGACACTCCTTTTGCCAAGAGCACACCCTGGAAAGCTCACTGGCAGTGACGGGAGACATGCAAAATCACCAGCGTGTCCAGGCGGTGTGGAGAGGGGGAGTAGGGAGAGCCGTCCTTTCTGTTCTCCCTGCCTTGTCCCTGGGGGGTCAGGAACCAAGAGAAGAGCCTGCTGTTGCATGGCTGGAGCTGTTCTACAACAGAAGCAAGGACCTTCATAACAGAGTTTAATCCATCGCCGGTTAAACAAAACAAATGACTGCACAAGCGAGCAATTAAAGAGCATTCCGTAGCCAGCCCTGGAAGAGCCTCACCATTGATTAATTAGGTGCAAAGGGCCAAGGCTAACCTAACAGTCCCCTGAGAAGACTTAACCCCTTCTCAAAAAGAAAAAAACAAAACAGCATTCTTATTTAACACTCGAGCATTAAACAGTTGGTAAGGCAGTAAAACAATTACTTGTGACTGACCTACATTCAGTCGCATTGTTTTATTACATTTGGGAGAACCTTAATTAAGCTTCTGTTAGTTAATAAAAGAAAATAAAAATCTCCATTTTGTGACAGGGAGCTGCACTGTTACTGCCACATGAAGCTTCAAAATTTGATGGTGGGGTTCCCCAAGAAATCATAGCTCCCACTACCACATTCCTCCTCACTGCATTTGAGGGGTAAGGAGATGCAGGATACTTTCATGCATTAATGCCCCCTGAGGTGCACTAGCTCCACTCTGCTAGCTACCACCAAGATGGAGAGGAGCACAACCTTTGATATATGGCCTGTTATCTGATAAGACCTACTATACTTGTGCAATATAGTCTATCCCAAACCACATCATGGGCTGGTCATGAGTACCTCAGTGATGCCAGGAGTAAGGCATCAACTATTCACCATAAGAAGCAAAAACGAANAGGTCCATTTCCCCACAGGCATAATCCACACCCTAGCCAATTCACTGGGTCAACAGTGCCACTAACCATTAACAGGGCCTGAGCTGAGTAGGGGTAGTGTACAATCAAGGATACTCCTCTATTAAAAAACCACACAGCAAGTTTCATCAGTTCATGTCACCAGACTCCCCAAACCATCCACCCTAAGTCTGCCTTGAATATTAATATTTTAAAAGATTGTTTAAGAGTTATAAAAAGGACCATGTCATACACGTGACCTACACTCAGCTACACTCATCCACTGTAACTGTCCCCAGCTTCTCTAAGGATTATCAGCCACATGCTACATCCTCACCACCTTCCTCCCTAAAATTATTGTTTTACCCTCCTCCTGCCCTCACACCAACAGCTCCTCTGCTCTGACTCACCAAAAGATCCAGTTTTGGGGGAAAAAAAATCTGTCCCCAGCCTTGTACAAGTAATGAAAGCAAGTACTGGAACTGCAAACAGCCAGACAAAAGCATTTAGCAGCTGCCCAGGCTCTCTGGACTTTCACTGAACTGACTGCAGATGCTAAGACAAACTTTGGTAAGGTCATGGGAAAATTCTTCCTTGTCAGGGAGAAAACTCAGAAAGTGGCCCTTGCTGAGCAGAGGCCATGGCCCGGGCAGCTCTTCAGCACTGGCACCATGAGTTCTGAACACACCGACTCCCACTGTGTTTCCCAGACATGGGTAAGTTGCCAAGTGGCTTTTGATCCAGCTGAACTCTGTGCTGGATTCTTGTGACCATGAAGTTGCTACTGCATGTTTTGTCACATATGCCACCCAGTTCCACATATGCCTTGTTGACATTAATATTATCAAAGCTCTCTATTCTCTCAAGAAGACAAAGACACGGGTACAGCCATGCACCAAGAAGCATGACACAGGGGCCCTTGTATCAGCTCAGCAACTCACAGAAAATAACTGTTGATACTTAATGCCATGACACCTCCCAGACTTAAAAATTACAGGAACCTCTGAAGTGCGCACACCATCAGGACCATTAGTGCCAAGCATACTGGTAGGATGATGCCTTATTCCTTGCAGCTGCTTTGTTCCTTGTCTCTGCCGCAATTCAGCACAACAGATCTTGTTCTCTGGATGTGAAAGAATTCGATTTAATTCCACCGATGGCCGTAAAGACTTAGTTCCCATCCTCAAGCAGAACATCTATATGACGAAGTCCAACCTTTTCACTTTGCAAGGGGCACCATATTCTCTGAATAATGGGGGAACCATTTTGGTAGGGGCTGGAAATGGCATCCTAGCTCTCTAATGTATGTTGGACTACCAGAATAAAGTATCAGGTAGGTTCTGTTGCTGAATGTTGGTGAGCATTTGACCAATTAATGTATAGGTAAGAGCAGCACTGGAAAAAATTCTAAATTTAGTCCCACGTAATTCCATTAAAACTGTGGTGACAAAATCCTGCAGTACTTTGGTAGTCCATACTGCAGCCTGGCTGTGTCAAAGAGCAATGGTGAATGGTATGTCAGGTGCTGGAGAGTAAGCAGGGGTGAAGACATCTCAATTCACCTTCAGGGTTAATAAAACTCTCCATATACTGACGACTGCTAACCCTGAAAGCAGTAAAATAATAGGTGAGTGAGAGCATTTTATTTTCTTTGTTCATGTAAACAAGAATGGCTTGTAAAGACACAGGTGGCATCCAAATTCTTTCTTCTTTTCTCATCTATCAAAACTCAAATATTTTCCAAATGTTGAGAAGATGAGGCTTTTCCTAACCTGTGCTTTTCACAGCCTTTATCTTACTCCAGGTTTTTTGAAGTGTTGTGTATAAATAGCCAATGACCCTCATTTTACTGAATTAGCCAGCACAGACATATGGACAAGACCGAGAAAGTTTTTTGCAAACAGATTAACAGGCAAACCCTAAAATATTGACCAACCAGGAAATTTCCTCTGTCCCAATCAGTCTTACTCCAGCTGCTACTCCCTGCAATCATGCAGCCTGGAAAAAAGATGCTTCAGTTTTCCAGCTAATGGCTACCTACCTGCTAGTGCCAGGGGCTGGAGTCTGATTCTGCAGCTTCTGCCTTTACAAATACTATGACAACTCTCTCAAAAGGCCAGCAAGCCTCATCTCACTTACTCTGTCATGACTGAACAAATAAATAGTGCTATTTATGCACTGCACACCATTTGTCAACCCATTTGTAATTTCTGATCTTTCATTGCTCATGCAGTAAAACTATGTGGGATTTTATTCAAACCTCCCTTGCAGGTGTGATGAATGCTTTATTTATACAGCAGCACTTCATTTCGTGGAACCGCTAGTATGCATATACAGGCCTTTAAGTCTCTGTGTGGCATAAGCAGAATGTGTAAAGAGATATGAAAACTAGCAGCAACACCATAATTAAAGCCACAGGGGGAATCATGGATGGCTCAGTTAAAACTGGGATGCGCATGCCAGGGAAAACATACCACTTCAGATGAACTATTCACTCCCCATCATCAGGCAAGAGGAAAAACATGTACCGCTTCTCAGAGACCTTCTTAAAGGTCAGAGTGACGCTGTCAGTTCCCACTGAGCTTATCAGATCATCCAGGACATCAGCAACTGTTCTGCCTAGGGAGCACATTTCCAGGCGAATCCCCTCCCAGTGACTCCCCCCACCAGAATTTCAATCTGGAACCATGAAACCTGGAAGCAGAGCTACTACAAATAGCCACAGTTGAAAGAGCCATGAATAAATTCCCTTGGGTGGTGTCTCCCAGTGGCTAGAAGCCCAGGCAGGGAGTGGTGAAGGAGCCTCTACTGTGATTTCTGCTGTGAGGCACAGTGACCTTATGGGACACATCTCTGCTCTTCTGCAAAACTGGAAGCATTACACTGACCTCCCTGCAAAGTCTTTTGAAAGCCACAGATGAAAAAACCCAACTCTTTCTGTAACTATTTACTGGCATGGAAAATCTTCTACCCAAACCTGCTGAGATTTACAGGGTCTCTTTAGGAAGTAAATCATCACTACAATGAAGGTCATCACAACCTCTCCCTGATTTCTAGTTTGCATCATTGTTGCCATAGTAAGGCTTGTGTTGCATTTACTTATGCCATGGAACATACCAAATGCTTCCCTGGCTTACAGGAGTTCCTTCACAATCATTTGACTCCAATAGGTCTGCAGTAAAACGAGTAAAGGACCAGCCCTGAACTGATCTCTTTGGTTTTTGGTAGGAACTTCCTTGGAAGTTTTTACCATGAGAGCATAATCTCATCAGCTCCAGTATGATCTTCCTGGCAGTTCCTGGTTACTTCAGATAAATCCGCAAAATCTACCATTAATCCTCATTTTTTGAGGGTGTGGGATAAAGAAAAGGTGAGAGAAACAGCTATGGACTGATTTCAGGTTCCTTGATATCAAACCACTTCTTCCTCCACTTTCTTTTTAAATTTCAAGGGGTGGGTGGGATTCATACAAAAATGCGTAAATAGACATCAGACTCATGTTTATTGCCTAAGCAATAAAAGATTAGAATTGACAAATGGAGAGGTTTTTGGAGACACAGATGCTACAATCATTTTAATATAATTTGGATTTCCAAATCAGTAATTACTCTATCACATATTTATAATTTTGTAGATGCTACTAGAAATGCTGATGTCTTTTTCTATGCATAGTAATGAGCAACAACAAGGGCTGTTAATATAAAGCCTGTAATGTTTGTATTCATATGTAAATAGGTTATGTAAACGTTTTAGGCATTTCTCACTAAAACACTGAGTTCTAATCTAAGTGGCTCCATTCCTAAACTAGAAAATCGCACTCTGCATAGAAATTGTTTACTAGTCTGTCAGCAAAGCCGCCAAAGCAGTGAACTGCATTTATAGGGGGCTTTTCATCTCCCCATTAGCCATGATATCAGAGTAACTGACAACTAATAAAAGCCCAGACAGATACGCAGGTCGTTACGTATTTAGAAATTTGCTTGCTTGCACGTGGTACCACATATATTCAGCACATGTGCACCTTCTGTGTATACATATGCACAAGCACAGGCACTGCTTTTGGACGCTGAGGAATGCTGCAGTGTTTGATTTAATTAAACTAATTTAGTTATGCTGATACAAACCCTCATCAAAAGCAATAGAATCAGTTTAGTTTCTACCTGCTCCTAATTGACTTATGATGAAACTGAGTAAGATACATTAAAACACCAACACGTGTCTCCAAGAAAGAGTACATTACACAAATTTAATCCCACTTTAGTTAACTCCAAATGATCCTAGGGATGGAAGAGAAAAAGAAAAAAGGAAGCTGGATAACACACTCCGGGGCAAACCTTTCTCCATAGGATGTTACCATTTTTCTTACGTCTCCTTCTCCTCAAGCTGCAGTCTGCATTTGTCCTACCTGGTGCATGGACAGCTTGGTGGAATGGCCCTTGGGGCTTATACAGCCCATTTCTAACTCAGCTGGAGCACGGATACACGACCATGTTTGCTTTACAGGACTAAAACAAAGTATGGGTTTCTCTCATCTTTGAGCATCAAACTGCTTACTTGCATTAACTTCAGTGACATCTTTTCTCAACTCTGTAATGCAGAGGACCACATCTTGAGACATGTTCCTTGGTATTTCTAACAAACCATATCCACAGCCTAATCCCTTTCGCTTCTTCTTAAATGTATATATTTGCAAAGATTATTTAGTGCCAGTAAAGGCTTTGGAAAGACAGCTTAGAGACTCCCATGGCTCCAGCACGGCATATGAGTAACTCTTATTTGTAGAGGAGAAAATAGATCTCTCCTCTTCATCAGCAAAAATGAAATGGAAATGACAACATGGAAACAAATATCACTGTTGTTGCTCCAGCAACTTTCAGCATCTTTTACTATGTAGGGATGGTATTTTCAAGATCATTTCAGTCTTCTGCTTTTGATGAGGCTGTCAAACGCTGCCAGGGTCAGCTACTGGTGTTTTGACTTTGCTCTCTTCTGCCTTCCCTGCTCCTCCTTCATCCCTGCTTTCCCTCTGCTCTACTTTGAAGCACTCTCACCCACTTCTGGAATGACATTAACACCTACATAGCCAAGGTATATTTACATCTCACACAATCATAGCTTTACTCATCCTGCCCTCTTAGCCACTGCTTTCAAGCAAAGCAAAGTAACAGCAGTCATGCCACAAAACAATACGGAGACAAAAGCTCAACATCCGTACCCAAGTAGCTGAATTATTGTCATTTCCACAGTGAGCAACTGTGGGATGTCACAGTGAGTGACGTGGGATGACTGGTGATAAACAAGACAGTTTCCACTGGAAATTGAGGGCAGGCGAAGGCAGATAGCTGTACGGGAAAAGCATAATAATTTTTCCAAGCCACAACTATAGACTCTATTATGCCCCTGCCAAGAAAAGTTACTCACATGAGTAAAATTAAGAGGACTACAGACTAGTTGAGTAAATCCATGTCTACTTTGTTTCCAGTGACAGAAAATCATCCCAGAAAGGTTCTGTCTGTACAGTGGAATAGCAATATTGATTTCAGCAGTTTTTGCAGTCTCCCAGTGCAGGAATACTAAAGTGAATCAAACCCACTGTGGTTTTGCCCCTGCGATCACCTTTGTGCTAAGTAGTATCAGGATGCCCAGTGCTAAGAAACTGGGTCATTGGCTGCTTTAGATTTTTATTGCTATTCCTCTTGCATGTGATAAATGATTAGCACTTTCTTGTGATGACGTAGATGTTAAAATAAGGTTGCATCTATGAGAAACATCAGAGTGAAAGTCAAATTTTGCCTGTTCACCTGGAACTTGTTACATCAAGTAACAAGAAACAGCCGACAAGCACTCACAGCAAAATGAAAGCTCTTTGCTCCTGTTTGGTGAAACTTCATCTATAAATTTTAGGAGGAAAAAGTAAATTATGGGCCACATGGCGCATTTGCTCAGCAGCACTGGTAGTATGACATCACTGTGTCACTTAAATATAGCTGTACACTGATTAAATATGATCAGATTTCTCATTACATAACCCTTTTAAAAAAGGACGATTATTTTTACTGAATTTGACAAATGAGAGACCTGCACTGGGGGACCAAACTCACCTCTTGGTTTTGAAACACAACCCTGATGTGAGGAGTTTGTGGTATAGTTTGAAGACTTTGCAATAGCCCTGATGTTCAAAGTGATACTCTGAAATCAGGGAAGTATACAGAACCCTCCTGCCATCTGAGAGAGAGGATCTTGTCTGAGGAAGCCAGCCACTGTCTAGCATCTGCACAGGGAGCGAAGTCAGCACACCACTTCAACTGTCTCTGTTAAAAGTACCACAAATGATGATAGGCCTTTTTTGGTATTTGTGTTTAATAAAAACAATGCTTGTTTCACCAAAACTTTTTTGTCATGGCCATATCCAAACTAAACCAACTCGACAACCTTATGAAGTAAATGAGGCTGATAACAGAGGGCTTGTTGCTGACAGAGCTTTTTTCATCCTCTCTCCAGAGCCAGTTACCCTGGCAAAACAAACCATTTACTAACAGGTCTGTGCTGAAATTATGAGTCTTAGTGGTATGGCAAAACTTATTCCCATGCTGTTAGCCAACTGCATTGGCAAAACATCCAGTGCAGGCCAGCCTGCAGTAGTGTCCACTGGTGCTTTCAAAGGCTTTCCCCTCATGTCAGGAAAATCTTACAGAGATTTTGGTTCCTGTGATGCCAATATTCCCTTAAATACAGTTATACCCCTTCATATGTGAGGAATGGGTCAGGCCACGGGCCTCGCAAAAAGCCATACTCGCAAAGACGTGCAGGTCATTAATATGCATGTAGGCCACACCCATTGCTCCACCCCCCAGCACTCTGGAGCGCTGTGGAGAATTTTCTGCTTCTCCCAGAGCAAAGGGAACCGTTTCCAAGCCCCCTCTGACATGGGAGACACCCCCCCCACCCCGAGAATCCATGGGCCTCTCCGGGCCGCCGCAACCGCATGCCCACAGCCCAAAACCCAGGCCGCTGCTCCCTCCCCCCGACCCCAGCACTCGCACCCGGGCGTCCCAGCCCCATGGCCGCCCCACGCTGGCAGCCCGCACCGGGGCGTATTGGCCCCGTGGCCGCGTCGCACTGGGATGCCTGGGTATGAGCACCAGGGTCAGGGGGAGGGAGCAGCGGTGTGGGGTTTGGGCTGTAGGCGCGCGGTCGTGGCGGTCCAGAGAGGCCCGCGGATTC
>WEKX01005999.1:114187-126074 GCA_013390025.1 Pitta sordida
GGGGTGGGGGGTGTGTCGTCAGATCGGTATCGGAGTTTCCTTCCCTTTAACATCCACCTCTAGCTTGGTATCATCTGCAAACTTGCTGATGATGGACTCAGGCAAAACGTGATTACAGCAACACAAAGGCAACCAGACATCATTGTTCAGATGCAGCCTGTATGTGATCAATAACATACAGACCAAGCATTTGTATTTGCCAAGGCCTCTTAAACAAGAAACTAAGAAGTCTGTAACTGTTTCACCAACTAAAAGAATTACAGCAATCTTCTGCAGTAGATACTTCTGCACAAGATACAAGAATCTCGTTCTCCTCCTCAAACAGGTATTGCTGCTAAGCTTTCTTGCATAAGAAATTCTGCTCCAGAATATGTTTGTGTCCATATTGAATGATCGTAAACCCACCTGGCTCTGAGTAGAAGAGAAAACACGAATAAAAACTGAAGCAGCAAAAGGTTCTTCATTTTGTTCCGTGATTCAGAAGACAGTAAGGAAAATTTGCCTTGTCAACTTATCTGTTTAATCAAAGAAATTTTAATCAAACTGCAGTTCTAGAGATCACAGGCTAACATGGACAAATTATAAGAATAATTAAACCACTCAAATAATGTGTAGCTGATCTGTCATCAGCTCCTGGGTATGCTGGAGGTTTGAGATTATTTTAATTTGCATATTTAGTGAGCTGGATCTTTAGCAGGTCTCAGTCAATAAAGATCCCATGGAGCTACCACTGATCCCTGATGAATGCAGAGCTATTACCTCCAGATACCGAGCTGCTCTCATCTCCATGTTTCTTCAGACACTTACACACATCCACAGGAACAACCACCATGTTGTTTCTTAGCAATACAGTTAAAAACAAATAGTTGTCACAGCCAAATATTTTTGTTATTTCCCTTGGGAAATAACAAACTGTTGAAACAAAAAGTTGTGTGGGAACACTGATTCACATTCTCATTTATGAAAAGACTTCCTAGTTTAAAACGTATTTTATGTGTTCTTATTAAAATTAATTATTCAGCTTTCAAAAGCAAAATTTCTTTCAATGGAAAATCAGGCTTTTTTACGATTTACAAATGTTTAATCTTGCATTGATTTAGAATTGTTTTACATTCTGTAATAGCAGAAATTCCTGTAGCACGGAGCAGTCAGTCGCCAGGAAACTTCCAGAGTTGCTTCTCTTTCTTCATATATTTTAATACACAGTTGATTTCCAGTAGTCAAGTGCCCTCAGTAAATGCCAAGTAATGCAGCCCTCTTCCACCAGTTCACAAGCTACCCCAAATAGACGCAAGTTTACTATACGGCTCCTCAGAATACGTCTGTGTATTTTTGAGAGTTACTGCAGAACTACTGACCTTCAACAACTCACTGGCCAGCCAAAACCCTTCCTTGGTCCAGAATTCAGGACTCTTTCAGAATTTCTGAAGATGAGCTGAGTATACTTATGGGCATTAAAATGCAAAAAGCACACATGAGACATTGACTACACTGCAGCCTAGGATGAACTGCTCTACCAGAGACAATCCAAGCCTCTATTAACTTTGTTTGGAATTATCTTTTTTCCCTGTCTCCCTGAATCTAGGCAACAGCCTCATGACCAGGACACAGAAATGAATTCCACATGGCTTAGGGGACTTGAGTATTTCTCTGAGAGCAGTGAAAAAACCAAGAACAAAAGGTGCTCCTTCTTGCAATGCAAAGAACCTGAACTTGTACTTGGCTTAGCTGATTCAGGAAGGATGAAGAGGTTCAAGCTTGACGGCATTGCTTATGGTGTAAGAGAGGCCTCCTGTGAAAGAATGTGCAGGAAAATCTATGAGGGAAGGTAAAGTACAGTCGTTGAGCAAGGAATCCTAGACGCTGTTATTACAAATACAAGTGTAAGTGTTGTTCCCCAAAAGGTATTCACCAAGACTGTCAAAAGACAGCTTGGAAAATGGAGAAATGGTCACTGGAATGGTGACAAAATTACCAAAGACATATTTCCTACACTGTTAAAAAAACCAAAAAGTGTACTGGCACAAGATTAAAGTCTACATCTCCCAGTAACTCAAAAGATACAGAGGAAGAAAAAACCTAAAAAAATAAAATGATGAAGTGCCCCCTTTGGGATGTCAGAGGGCTGCAGCAAGACAAGAAAATCTTTGATTATGAGTTCAATTTGGGACAAACTAATAATCAGATGGACATTTCAGTTTATGCCTTCAAACATCAAGACTATGAATCAGTGGTGAAATCAAAGCATAACCATAGGCAGACTGTTAACTTTTTAAGAATGAGGGCTACAACTCCTTGCTTACAAAGGTAGTAATTTTGCATTTTTGTCACAGATTTATCCTTCAGTCATCCTTGTGAAATGGAAATATACTGCCAGAACCAATTTATTATCTAATACGTTGCAACGGTTACTGCTGTTTATTATGAGATGCTACAGCAATGTTTACTTTCAAGAAGACCAATTTCACTTCCCACTTTAGATTGTTTCTTCAGGTACACACAGATACTGATGCTACCCAGCATCAAGTTAAAAATAACACATTAGAAGCATAGACTTCCACCTGTTTTGCCCCTGTGTTTCATCAGTGAGGATTAGATAAATCAAAGCGATTTTTTTTCCTTTCGTTTGCTTTTAAACATATTCTACTGTATGTTGTTTTTACTTGGGTCAGGAGATGGCTATATAATACATAAAACATTTGCTTTTGCAGACTTGGGAAGGAATTTAATCAGTATATGAATGAGGCTTAAAGAAACAGAAAGCTTCCTAATGCAAATGCAGCTGTGACTGATAAGAAGGACAATGGATAGAAATCCTTGACTTGATTAACTTAGTGACCTAGAAAGAGGGATGTGTCTCATTCCAGCAGGGCAGAACAGAGAAACACTCATTAACTGTTCCTTTTGGCTGAAAGGATCTGCAGCACTCACTTCCGCACCCAAAGGAGCCATTCACAAGAAACTTGGACACACTGGGGAAGCCTTTCTTTCAGTTTCTGGCTGTACAAAGTCGAACAGAGGTGCAGGCTTCACATAAATAAGTGTCTTTCTCTCTCCCCCTCTCCTGCTCTCGCTCCCAGCTTTGGCTTTTCAGAGGGTTCAGCTGGTCCTAAACCACAGAGAGTAAGAAAGATTATTTCAAAAGGACTTGTCTCACTTTGATGTGTTGTTTTATTTTAATAGAACGACTTTTCTAAGGACACACAAAAACTCTTAACTATTTCATATCTGCACACACACTGTGTAGATCTGCATGGTAATTGTATGGGAAGGAGAGCAGAACTAAGCAACACTCACCTTAGTGAGACCTTTAAAAATATTTCAGATATATCTTGCACCTCCAGAGAGCTTTTGGACAGCAGCTAATTAAACCTCTCGACACTGTTCTGATACAGATGGGTCAAGAGTAGTTATCTCTGTTTTGCAGGTGGAAGGAGAGAAACAACACAACAGGCTGCAGAATTTAGAGGCTACAAGCCAATTCCTTCTCTAACTCATGGCTCTAAGTGCACACTCCAAAACCCCACAGAGCAGCCCAGCTGCATGAAAAGAAGGGGTCACAGACTGCCCTGGGGGAGTTTAGGAACTGAGAGAGAGAAAGGACATGAACCCAGAATTAGTCTCCTGACTCCAAGGACTCATGCCACAGAGCAGCAGTGCTGAATAGCATTGATGCTTTTACACAGAAAAGAAATGGAGCACAGAGGTCTCATAAAGAATCAATTAAATATTGCAAGAGAACTCAGAAGAAAAGTGAGGGAGACATACAGAATATCAAATGGACAGGAGAAAGGCAGGACCATTTTCTCATAGGGCTGGCTCATGTCCCCATGCCAGCTCTCACAGGGCTGACTGGGAGGATAGGAATCCAGAAGTGTAACAGAGCTGGAGAAGAAGCCAGATCATCTTTATCTTGCCACAGTGGTCCCATACCTCCAAAAACAGAGGTTCGGAAATTTTTTATTAGCATTCTGAAAGGAAAGTCTGACCACAGGTGCTGATTTCTAATTTGCTACTGATAGTGCTGGCAGGCTGCCTAAGAGTCAACACTGATTCTACTGGCCACACACAGGGTGCAGGCCCCGACTGAGTAAAAAGCAAAGGAACCTGGACACTACTTACTACATTGACTCAAGGATAACAGGGCAAAAACAGCATATTAACACTGGCTTATTAGATGGCAGGTTTGCAGCATATCTCCAGGGATTTTAACAGCACCTCCTAAGAATTAAGACATTTACGTCTTAATGCCTTTACAAGCCTAATCATCTTTCCTTCACTCATCTCAAAACAGCAATGTTCAAATACATCATACAAAGAAATGAGAGCTTACCTGAGCTTCAGCCCAGTTTGGATGATATCACTAAGCATAACTCATGCTTGGCTAAGAATTGCAGATAAATGCATGGGGAAGGCAGTGGCAATGCCAGGACTCCTCAATGGATAGAGCTCTTCCACAATCCTGGGCTCATAGTATGAGTGCTAAATGTTTCTGATGATCAAAAGGGCAATTAAGATCTTCAGAAGTGTCACTGCTGCATCTCATCTCATCTCAGAGTTAGCTTAGATTTCCACAGTAATTTTAACCACCCTGCTCCCACCAGCACTACCACCCTCTGCCCTCCAAATGCTTCTTCTCATAATGGAAATCTCCTCTTTTGAGGGGTCCAAATTACCCCTTGAAGTTTAAACGTACTTTTCTGATCTGAATTAGAACAACATTCATAAGAAGTGAGGGCACAGGAGATCTTCAATGGAGAACTTGAGAAGAAAATAGTAAGAGTCAGGTAATAAAAGGTGACAGGCGCTGAGAAGCAGAGCAGCTGAAGACCACCTAAGCACAGCTCAATGCCACTTGCAGGGAAGGAACATCTCAGCTGCTTGGCACGACAATGCACAAAGAGCAGAACAAGGTGTGTGAGGGAGTGGGCTAGCTCTGTGGAGTACAATGGACACAAAGAGAAGCCATGAGTCTTTCTGGCAGGGATGAAAGAACGGACCAAAAGCGGGATCCCAGGGAGGAGGGGGGAAGCAAGAGGTGCCAACTGCTCCTGCCAGACTCCGAGGCTGGCACAAGGTGATTGATGGGGGACATGCAAGATGTATAAAGGAACTAAACTGTGAGGAGAAGGAAGAACCAACTAATTTAGCCACAAGCAACTAACAGAGCCAAAATTGTGCTAGGGTCAGGAGGCAGACAAAAATTAGGAGCTTTGACTTGACAGGAAGATGCTCAGGAAAGAGACAAAGACAAGCCAGTTTCTTCACAAAAAGACTGTGGAAATGGAGGCTGTTAGGAAGAACACAAGAAGCTGGTTTAAAAAAAGAAAAACCAATCTACAAGCAAAAAAACCCCACAAAGTGTAAGAAGAAAGGAGGCAATGAAGGAAACCTGATCTAGAAAGGGAGCAGAGAGTGGAGCTGGAAGGATGAGCTAGTCTGCCAAAAGAAAGAGCAAGGAGAGATTTATGAGTTTGGAACAAATCTCTTAATTACAGATGGAATGAATAAAGCTTTCACCTAAAATCTACTTCTTAATGCAACTCCAAGATAGTTTGGTGTGTACCTGGTGATAAGGAGCTAGTTCAAAATAAAAGGAATGCACAAATCTCTGAGTACTTAAATACAAGAATATGTCTGTCTTATCTTGCTAGTAAGACTCCTGTGACTTCAGGCAGCCAGGCCCAAGGCATGGATGTTTAGTAGGCAGCAGAGGCAGATCAGATCCTAGGAGGAACAAAGCTCTTATTCCAGAGAAACAGTGGGCAAGGGCACATGGAGGCAAACACCCAGACACAGTACTAAATATAGAATTTACAAAAAGTGGCCTCTACATAGCACAATTAGGGGAAAAGGGTAGGCCTGAGTGGAAGAGGGGGGGGGGGGGCAGGGAAGCCTACAAATATGTATAGCCTGAAACTAAGGGGTGGGGGAAAGCATTAGTGCCCAAAGGAAAGCTCAAATGCTATTTAATTCAAAGCAAATGACTGAAAAATTGCAGGAACCCCTAATTCCATCACTGACATCTTCTCTTTCAGCCACCTTATCTGTTTGGAGGTTTTTAGCAGGAAGAGAGAAAATATTTTATTAATTGAATTAATAAAATCCCTTGTTGACTCCAGTCCATCCTGAGTGATAACAAATCCTTTCCGGATGGATTGTAATTTTCATTTGATCTTTTACTTCTCTGACCATCAGCACTAAGAGGGCACAAGAATACATTTCTAGCCATCACTGGCCTGGTGCTATACTGTCAGAGGTAACCGCAGCAGTCCTTTAGATGTATTTACTCCATTTTGAGACCACATTCAAAATCAGTTTCCTTTAGTAGATGAAACAGTGAATTAGGCCCCAGCCTTCAGTGATATTTGTGAAAATCTCTCTTCCCAACACTTACCCAAAGATGTGGAGGATCTGCTAATGCTAAGTCTTTCAAAAGCTGAAAGCTTAGACTTGAAGATGGACTGTGTGTTCATCCCCTGCCCCTTTACTAGTACAAATCATGGTTTTGGTGCTGCTCAATATAATCATGAGGGTGAATCTCCATGGCTAAATTAAAGACTGTAGCTTTAGGAAACTGTATTAATAGCATGATCAAAACTTGTAGGAAGCAAGTAAGAAGTGCCATCCTTCTAATAATTAAAAAAAAAAAAAAACCAAAACAGAGGACCATCAAAAGCAGAAAATCTCATTTTAGTGCTGCAGGTCTATGTGTGCAGATCATTAATTAATCTCTTTGTACATCACAGGATTCTGCCCTTCAGTTGAACCATTAACCACGCTCCAAAAATGATGCTAGCAAGCTCTTTTCCCTCTTTTCCCTTTGTTTTTCTTGCCCCACACTAGGCAGCCACCGTAAGACTCCTATGGTCAAAGGGGGGGTAAAAGCTCCTCCTAAGCCCATCATGGATAAGGAATGGTGGAAAGAGCATTAGAGACAGCAGCTTTTCTCAGCTGTTTTTAAACAATACATCCTTTTATCATCACTAATGCATTCCTGCATCAACTTGAAAGAACAAGCTCCTTCCCTGTTCCATGATAGTTAAATGATTAAAACAGAATTCCCTCACTGTAAGTGACAGTCACATGCAATTCAAATTCCTTAATCTGAATTAAACCCAAAGATAACATTTCTTTAAAAAGAAAGGATGGGTGGGAGGAGATGCTGAAAATCTGTCAAAAAGGAACATTAAAGCCACTCAGTTGTTGAAAACAAAGTATTGACAGCTTATTAATTTACAGGAGAGAATATGCTCTCATACTTCTGCCCAAACTGAGTGTGAGCCCAAAAAGAGTGTGAATCTCTTCTCTCAGTCTGAGGACACCCGAACAAGAGGACATGGCCTTAAGCTACGCCAGGGGAAGTTTAGACTGGATGTTAGGAAGAGGTTTTTCACAGAGTGATCTCTCAGTGGAATGGTCTGCCCAGGGAGGTGGTGGAGTCGCCGCCCCTGGAGGTGTTTAAGAGAAGACTGGATGAGGAGCTCAGTGACATGGTCTAGATGTTGGGAGGCTTGGATGGAAGGAGCGTGGTGCCTGTGGTTCCACGCTTGTGGGCCTGATCCCTGGGTGGGCATTCGCTTGGGAGTTGGACTAGATGATCCTGTGGGTCCCTTCCAACTCAGAATAACTATAGTTCCTAGTTTCAAGAATAACTTTACTTATATTGGTGTATGTATATAAATCTTTTACAAAAAACACTTAAAAAACACACATAAAAATACACATAACATAATACACAAACACACAGATTTAATGTTCAGGCATAGCATATATCCAAGAAGATGCCATAAAACAAAGTGAGACAATTCTGAGTATGATTAAAAATAGGGTAATAGCACATAGTTAACACCTGCTCTTCGCACAGCTTCCCTGGAAATTTTGTGTGGAAGACTGAGGACTGCTAGTACATCTACTACGTTGAATGCAGGGAAGTCTGGACATCAAACTGAAGCTACTATATGTCCAGAAATCTTGGCTGAGCATACTGTACAGGCACTGGTGAAACTGCACAGCACAGGCACAGAGGATCCAGTAATTTAACAAAAAATACTGGGTTTAAGGTGCAGGCAACTAGGCAAATTGGGTACATTTAAATGCTCGTTTTGACAGAGCATCTAGCTGATTTTCTGAGCAGGAAAGAATCAGGCAGAAAGTCACAGACAAAGCTGGAAGCTTCCTACACTGTATCATTGAAACGCTGTTGCAAAGATGCCTTGGACAGAGACACCTTCATATTCAAGGCAAGGAAATTGTCAGTACTACATATACTGACATTTGTTTTCATTTTCATTCAATCAGAAAAATAGCTCTTCGTTTAAAAAGTGAAAACAAAGCTCAATACACCATCCATTAAATTTAAAATAAAACAGGAAAGAAAAGAAACAACAGATATGCTAAGTTAAACTGGAATCAAACACAATACTAGGATTTCTGATGCTAAGCATCTCAAGAAGCTGTACCATGACCAAAACCTACCACAGATTTCTTAACTGTGGAAAAAGTCAGGTAAGAAAATTGCAACACATTCCCCATATTGTATGTTCTGTGCGAAGTAGCTCATTTCCTTTTCTCTTTGGCTGTCAAAATGAAGAACTGTGAAGCATTTATCCAAAGATTGGCAGAGTCTGTCAAAGATTTAGTAGTATAATTGATGGCAAATCTAGTGTGTTTAGACAGCACTGACTGACATCAGCCTCTACAACATAGTGTGCCAAAACCTTATGCCATTACAAAACATGTCCAACAAAAAGGAGTCCAAGTTTTGGCAGCTTATAATGGCAGCTCTCTTGGATACAACCAAAGCCCGCTTCATTAAAAAGATACAGAAGATGGATCTAATCTACAAACTATTAAAAATGGGTGTACAGTCGCATCTCGTACATCGTGGACCCACAATGTTAATCGGGCTCTGCAAAGCCTTACTTCTGCGTTGAATGGAAGCTCATTAATATGCAAATTTGCCCCGCACCCTCACACGGTTCCCCAGCACTGTTTTGGCACTGTGTTGCTGCCGTGTATCGGTGGCTGTGCCGGGGGTTTGGCAACAAGGTGGAGCCCCGGTCGTGCCCAGGGGAGGGTGGACAACCGGTGGAGCCCGGGGAGGGGTGGCAAAGTGGAGCCGCCACGGCTGCGGCCAAAACACCACGGGTGTCCGAGCCGCCACCACCGTCGCAGCTGCGATGGCAGGTCACGCATGTGCAGTTGTAAAAAGAGGCCTCCTTCATTGCTAAAAAATCATGCCACTAAGATGTGAAGCCACAATATGGGGGGCACGAAGTGCAAGAGGAACGACTGTATAGCCAGTAATATGCTACAGACACTGAAATGAAGATGGTTAAACAATGGAGCCATATAGCAGAGTGGCATCACTGTCACAAAAGGAAGTGCAGAATATTAGGTACTTCAGGTGGAAAAAAACTGCGAG
Source organism: Pitta sordida (assembly GCA_013390025.1). NCBI lineage: Eukaryota > Metazoa > Chordata > Aves > Passeriformes > Pittidae > Pitta > Pitta sordida. The sequence goes on from WEKX01005999.1 coordinate 123,615, forward strand.
GAGCTAGAATTAATAACAGTATAACTATCTACAAACTTTCCAACTACAATGGATGACAGATCATTAGTATTCTCGACTCAGACTTTGGTGAGGAGAAAACTGGAAGCTTTGAGCAGAGCAACAAGAAATAAAGAGATCAGGTTCAAACCACAAGGTGAATTTAAATACACAGTTCTTGCCCAATGGGAATTCAGTCAAGTAGCAAAAAATACATTAGAAATATTTAACAAAGTATAACACTCCACAAAGGCATCCACACACTGCTGTCTTGCATGGTATTGACAATTTGAGTTACTCAAGGTCTGACCACCAACTCTGCTAACATGTCCTCAGTGTTCAGAAGCTCAAACTAACTAGATAAACCAGTTTTCTAAGAAATACGAATTAATATCATCATCAAATAGGAAGGTTTCAAAATAAAGGCTATATTCACTAACACTGGTATGAGCAATATATCTCATATGCTATCAACAAATGCTTGTGATTTAACTGTCTAAAAATTTTTACATTAAATTTCCTCCAAGGCTCATTTCCTGTGATATATATGCAGGTTTAACATGAATGCTCAGGTTTTGCATGCTAAGCTGTGTCATATTTTTGCTGTTTATTTGCTTTATGATTTTTTAAGGTGTCTCTAGGCAGACAAAAGGTTTACAACTCTAAGCTCCCCAGAAGGGAGCTGAGAGCATCTACTGGGAGACATGCTTTCAAAGATCAAAGGCAAGAAATGTCCTATCCTGTAAAACAAAAATGTTAATGGCCAATTGAATTTCATCTCTTTTTTTTGGCTGGCAAACTTAAAAAACGCAGTTGTAACCAAATTCCTCTCTCCCTCTGCTAACTCATCATCCAGGGCCAAGGCTCTGTAATGCCAATGCAAATTTGTTTTATCAATGGTATAATAAACTCTAATGGTGTAAACGATATAAAGTAAGGCAAATTCTTTTACGACATTTCTTGACCAACTGTTCAGATGTAACTGTTCGACAGGCTAGGAGAATTAGAGCTGTTCATCCTGGAGCAGAAAAGGCTACAGGAAGACCACCTAGCAGCTTTCCAGTATCTGAAGAGCGTTGCAAGACAGCTGGACAGAAATTTTTTTTACAAGGGCATATAGGGCTAGGACAAGGGGGAATGCCTTTATGATGCAGGTGATTAGATTTATAATAGATATTAGGAAGAAATTATTTGCTGTGATGGTGGTGAGGCACTGGAACAGGTTGCCTATAGAAGCTGTGTATTCCTTGTACCTGGAAGTGTTCAAGGCCAGGCTGGATAGGACACTGAGCAACCTCGTCTAGTGGAAAGTGTTCCCTCCCCTGGCAGAGGGGTTAGAACTAGATGATTTTTAATGTCCTTTCCAACCTAAAACCATTGTATAATTCTATGATAACCTCAAAAACAAAACAAAAAAACCCCACCAACAAAACCAAACAACAACAACATCAACAAAACAAACGACAAAAACAATCACTCAAAAAAAGGGGGGGAAAAAGGATTTCTGTGCTTAAAAGTTAACAGTTTTTTAAACACAGAGGCAAACTGCAAAGATGTTTTAAGTATCGGCCTCATACATTGAAACATATGCCTACTAAGATTACTACTATGATGATAAAAAACCTCAGATTAATTATCAGTGAAAATTAGTTTTGTTGTTTAGGGTTTTTTATGTCCCCAATGTTTGTTACACCTTAAAGTAGGGTTTTACAAAAAAATAAAAAAACCTCTGCAATAAATCCAAGCTTTATGGAAAGAGATGACAGTTTCTCATAAATGTGTTTTCCACTATTTAATTCTGAATAAGTTTTGCAGGTAAAAAACCACGCAAATTAACCACAACTATGGAATTTGAAGTGGGAAAAGATGCATGCCCTAACTCCAAATTAACAGTAAGGTGGCGTTGTTTATCATATTATTTTTGCTGGGCTATTTCTTCATTACAATAATGATTCCTCATTTCTTCACCACAAAATCATTTAAATTGGAAAAGACCTCCAGAACCATTGAGTCCTTTGACCTATCACCACCTTGTGAACTAAAACATAGCACTAAGTGCCACTAAGTGCCAGTTTCCTGAAAAACTGGATGGTTTTTTTCTTGAAAAACAGGGATGGTGACTCCACTAACTCCCTAGGAAATCCATTCCAATGCTTAACAACTCTCTCTGTTAAGAAATTCCTCCCAATGTCCAAACTGAGCTTCCCCTGGTACAGCTTGAGGCTATGACTTCTTGACCTTGTGGCCTAGCAGAAGAAGACAACCCACGCCTTGCGACAATCTCCCTTCAGGTAGTTGCGGGAAGCAGTAAGGTCTCCCCTGAGATCCCCTTTTTCTCCTGGCTGAAGCTGCTCTTCAGAGGACTTATTCTCTAAACCCTTCACCAGCCCCATCGTCTTTCTCTGATATGCTCAAGTATCTCAATTTCTTGTTGTAATGAGGGACCCAGAACTGGACACAGCA
>WEKX01005999.1:126542-144344 GCA_013390025.1 Pitta sordida
AATGCTCAGGTTTTGCATGCTAAGCTGTGTCATATTTTTGCTGTTTATTTGCTTTATGATTTTTTAAGGTGTCTCTAGGCAGACAAAAGGTTTACAACTCTAAGCTCCCCAGAAGGGAGCTGAGAGCATCTACTGGGAGACATGCTTTCAAAGATCAAAGGCAAGAAATGTCCTATCCTGTAAAACAAAAATGTTAATGGCCAATTGAATTTCATCTCTTTTTTTTGGCTGGCAAACTTAAAAAACGCAGTTGTAACCAAATTCCTCTCTCCCTCTGCTAACTCATCATCCAGGGCCAAGGCTCTGTAATGCCAATGCAAATTTGTTTTATCAATGGTATAATAAACTCTAATGGTGTAAACGATATAAAGTAAGGCAAATTCTTTTACGACATTTCTTGACCAACTGTTCAGATGTAACTGTTCGACAGGTTAGGAGAATTAGAGCTGTTCATCCTGGAGCAGAAAAGGCTACAGGAAGACCACCTAGCAGCTTTCCAGTATCTGAAGAGCGTTGCAAGACAGCTGGACAGAAATTTTTTTTACAAGGGCATATAGGGCTAGGACAAGGGGGAATGCCTTTATGATGCAGGTGATTAGATTTATAATAGATATTAGGAAGAAATTATTTGCTGTGATGGTGGTGAGGCACTGGAACAGGTTGCCTATAGAAGCTGTGTATTCCTTGTACCTGGAAGTGTTCAAGGCCAGGCTGGATAGGACACTGAGCAACCTCGTCTAGTGGAAAGTGTTCCCTCCCCTGGCAGAGGGGTTAGAACTAGATGATTTTTAATGTCCTTTCCAACCTAAAACCATTGTATAATTCTATGATAACCTCAAAAACAAAACAAAAAAACCCCACCAACAAAACCAAACAACAACAACATCAACAAAACAAATGACAAAAACAATCACTCAAAAAAAAGGGGGGGAAAAAGGATTTCTGTGCTTAAAAGTTAACAGTTTTTTAAACACAGAGGCAAACTGCAAAGATGTTTTAAGTATCGGCCTCATACATTGAAACATATGCCTACTAAGATTACTACTATGATGATAAANTTTTTCTTGAAAAACAGGGATGGTGACTCCACTAACTCCCTAGGAAATCCATTCCAATGCTTAACAACTCTCTCTGTTAAGAAATTCCTCCCAATGTCCAAACTGAGCTTCCCCTGGTACAGCTTGAGGCTATGACTTCTTGACCTTGTGGCCTAGCAGAAGAAGACAACCCACGCCTTGCGACAATCTCCCTTCAGGTAGTTGCGGGAAGCAGTAAGGTCTCCCCTGAGATCCCCTTTTTCTCCTGGCTGAAGCTGCTCTTCAGAGGACTTATTCTCTAAACCCTTCACCAGCCCCATCGTCTTTCTCTGATATGCTCAAGTATCTCAATTTCTTGTTGTAATGAGGGACCCAGAACTGGACACAGCAGTCCAGGTGAAGCTTCACCAGTGCTGAATACGGGGGGTAGAATGACTTTCCTGGTCCTGCTGGCTGCGCTATTTCTAATACAGGCCAGGATACCATTGGCCTTCATGGCCACCTAGGCACAACATTTCTGGCTCATACTCAGCCATTGTCAACCAGCACCCTGAGATCCTTTTCTGCTGGGCAGCTTTCCAGTCACTCTTCCCCCACCTGTAGCACTGCACTGGGGTTGCTGTGACTCAAGGACAGGACTTGGCACATCCTTTGCTAGTGATCCAGTATGTCCAGATCCCTCTGCAGAACCTTCCTACCCTTCGGTAGAACGACACTTCCAATGAATTTAGTGCAATCATATGGAGGCTAAACTGAATCCCCCCATCTAGATCATCCATAAAGATATTAAACAGGANAGGCACAACATTTCTGGCTCATACTCAGCCATTGTCAACCAGCACCCTGAGATCCTTTTCTGCTGGGCAGCTTTCCAGTCACTCTTCCCCCACCTGTAGCACTGCACTGGGGTTGCTGTGACTCAAGGACAGGACTTGGCACATCCTTTGCTAGTGATCCAGTATGTCCAGATCCCTCTGCAGAACCTTCCTACCCTTCGGTAGAACGACACTTCCAATGAATTTAGTGCAATCATATGGAGGCTAAACTGAATCCCCCCATCTAGATCATCCATAAAGATATTAAACAGGACCAAGCCTTGGGGAACCCAACTAGTGAATGGCCAGCAACTGGATGCAGCACCATTCACCACCACGCTCTGGGCTCAGCCATCCAGCCAGTTCTTAACCCAGCAAAGAGTGCAAGCTGTCCAAGCTGTGGGCTGCCAGCTTCCACAAGAGAATTATATCTAAGAAATACAAGGAAAGGTAGGGGGTGTTTGGTATTATAAAGAATACAGTATTATAAAGAATACTGACATGAGTATTTTAATGAAATGGCTGAAAAGGAAACAAAATTGATCCAAATCATGTTTTCCTTACAAAGAAGCTATGCTGATTGCTAACTAAATAGTACCACCAAAGACAGAAGCTTAAGCACCATGCACTAATCCCCTTAATAACATGACATTGATTTAAATAATAAAACACATAAAAAGAACAGACATCTTCCTGACATTTTTGAGCATAAATCTCTCTCAAATAGAAGTATTTGTAAATAGCTAGTATAAAAATATGGTTGTAAAAATCAAAATGGTTAAACACAACATGCCTTCATAATCTAAGAGATTAAGGAGAAAAATAAACCAGACAGTTTTATAAAGGGGAAAATAAAACCACCAACTCTAGAAACTTCAGAAGGCTGCTCTAGGATTTCTCTCCTCTCTGCAAAACTGGGATATCATTAAATCTAGTAAAGACCAGGTGTCCTCAGAGAAGCAGATGACGGCTCTTTATCCTGAAAATGGCTTGCAAGTGCTTCCAAGGCTAGGGTAGATGAATTGAAGGAATTTACTTTTGTCTAGCTTGTGACTGCAGGATCATCTATATTCTGCATAGAAGGGAATCCACTGCAGGCATGCAAACAAATTAGATATTCTTGGGGTTTGGAAGCTGAACTTGTTATTTATCATTAACAACTGCAGTAATTATGGTGCAAATGGCCACCTGTTTAAATTACTACTCAGGTATTTGTGTTCCAGACAGACTACTGGGAAATACGGGCACACGGGGTTTAAAGGAAGGAAGTCTGTAGTTCAATAATTGAGTTTGATCTTATTAAAAACAGCGGAACCCATAGGAGGAAAAAATAAACATGCAGACTGAGGAGCAACTAAGCATACAAACTGCCACTGCACATGTGCTACAGAGAATAACCATATCCTACACACTCCTCTGTGAAGTAGTAACTTGATCCCTGGGTGGTCGTTCACTTGGAAGTTGGACTAGATATTCCTGAGGGTCCCTTCCAACTCAGAATAACCTGTGAACCTGTGACTAAGTGGTTTAACTACTGATCTTCCTTCTGAGATGTTGCTCATCCCTTTCTGCTCCCCTCTGTTCCTAGTGCATCTGCCTTAATTCAGAACTACTCCTTGATGTGCTCTGGCTTCCTGGCCTAAATTTAAACGATACCATTTTGTTCCACGTTTCCTTGTCGCAATGCATTCAGGATTTACCATCCCACTACCGCTCCCAAAAAGACGCTGTCAGATTTCATGCATAAAAAATGTGTATCCAAATTATTTAGACCACATGTCATCTCTGCCCTGAGAGCAGACTTCTGGAAAGGGATTCTAGGAAGGCTTCTAGGAAGTGATTCAATAGGATTTCAATGCACACTTCTTAAACAGCTACTTCAGAAACTTCAACAAAAGCCACTGGATATAGAAATTAACTTGCTAACTTATACCACAGGCCACATTTACCATCTCAGCAGAGCACACATTCCTCCGAAGTGTGAAGTAGCGGGATTCCCAGTGCACTAGTAGGTGGTGATGGAAATACAAGGGCGTTTTTGTTTGGGTCTGGGGAGTGGTGGATTTTTTTGGATCAGTGTAGTTTATTGATTATACTTTGTATATTATCATAAAAATACTGCAGATATTTCAAAGGCTGACAGTGCTAGTCCACTTGACAGTGTTGGCAGTCTGAAATATTGTGGTTGTTAAATGAACTATATTACATTTACTATGCAGCTCAGGGAAGAGAAACAGGAAAACAAACTCACTTACAAAAGGAGGGGTATGGAGACTTTTTTGCACAAATGGCAACCTGATAGGATATCATCTGAAGATGGAGTCTTAAATAAAGAGCTAAGAATTCCAAATAAGATGTAACGAGCTTCTTGCTGTCTTAACAACTGTGATATCCTCCAAGAAGTTTTTGGATATAGAAGAGCTAAGCCTTTGCTCTTGCTATTAGTAGCCAGTTTTCTTAGACAAAAGCTTTAGGGCAAACTGGTTTCCACTGCTAGAAAACACCTATACTTTACTCAAAGGGTTAGTGACTTTATAGCATGTACTTGTTGCCAAATATATGTCAATTTACTTTCCGACTAATTTATTTAACATATCCTGATTCTGAGGTGTTTTTTTTTTATTTTCTCCCCTGCTGATATCACAATGTCAGAGATCAAAAGCTCATTCTCATCTTCCAGCTCATGCTACATTCAAGTAAACTACCAGATATATTACAGAAAATTTGCAGCACTCTTCCAAACACAGTCACAAGCAACCCAACAAAGCTCTGAATATATTGCAGAGTCGAGGAAATAGACAAGCCAGGGCTGGAAAGCTAAGCTAAGAAACTATGAAAATGCACATCCTGTACCTAGCAGGCACTTACAGATGTGTGGGCTGGAAAGAAAAACCCAAAATCCAATGAGGGGAACGGAGAGTAGATTGGGAGACACGGGGTCGGTGTATGTTCAGGCAATAAAAGGGAAAAAAAGATACAGAGATTTTCTATTAGCTTGGTTTAATAAAGTTAGTCAGGAGATTTGTAAAGCTTTGGCAGGTCTACATGGTTTTTAACCTGTTCTTGCCTACACATGCAAAGAAAGACTTGCAGAACACTCAAAAGAAAATAATAAGCAAGTCCCCAGTAAAGACTAGGTCAAGCATTTCTAGCTCACCCCTCTACCGCTTTCAGCACAAGCTAATCCTCCTTTGGCACTGAAATAAAGAAATACAAACAGAAATCCCTTCTCCGTTGGCTGCCTGCCTGAACGATAGTGTCTGTAAACTTTCACTGAAAATCCTGTTGGAGTGAAAATTTATTCAGTGAAGACAATTCATTTCTACAATAAGTGACTCTCTCGTAACAAAACATACCTGACAGTTCAGCTTCATGCCCTACATCAGAGGAAAAGACATATGTATGTACAATACATGGCAAATATACACAGACAATGGGGACGTTAGCTTCTGACTCGAAGTTTGCAAGAATTCTTTGAATTAAGAGACCTATGATATTGCACATGGACAATGAATGGGGAAGGATGTATTTCAATTCCAATCCCATCTTAAGTGCTCTCTAATGTTCTCCAAAACCACTCGTCTCACCAGCCTTCTGGGTAATTAGCTTTGATATCTTGAAACCAGTAAGGAGAGATAAATAAGCTATGTGGAGGGCTTAAATCAAGCCAGCACCATCACAGTATCAGAGTCTGGATCCCAGGATAGTCTGCAAAGAGCACCACTGCAACTTAAATAAGAATTAGGAAGAAATCCCTAGAAATCTTGACATGAACCAAGAAACCTTAACGAAGAATGCACACGCTGCCTGTTATGACCACCAGAAAACAAAACAGGGTGAAATTATTAACTGAAAAGTCTTCAATATCTGTTTATTTTAATTTAAAACATTAAAGAAATTAAAAGACTGGTTAAGAATGCTGTCATATTGAGTCATCTGGAAGACTATTCAGGATATCTAGGCTTCCCTGCCCCCAGCTTCAATGCAATTAGTGTCTCAAAGCAATTTCAGAAATATTTTTGAATAAGCCAAAGCTGGCTAACAAGAAGGAAAGCAAGTGCTCCAAAATCACAACGGCAAAACCAAATGGACGGCAGCAAAAAATCCCCGCTGGCAAACCACCAAATGCAATTTCTGACTATTTCCCAATGATTTTCATGCCATACACCTTCAAGCTATTCAGCTGAAATATCAGATGAAATATCTAGATGAATGGGAGGTGATTAGTGTCAGAGGGATTCTCTTTAGGGGCTGAACTACCCGGGGCATTTAAGAGTGGGGAAACAAAAACAAAAACAAAATCAAAAAAACCCAAATCTTGACTGTTACTGGGATTACAAAGAGAGCAGCTTCCACAGAGTGAAAGATGTCAGGTTACAGTAGGCAAGCAAGGGATAAGGGAAGATATTCAAATTAGACAGCAAAGCATTTGTTTTTTCTTTCCTTGTTCCTTCTTATTGTGTTGACATGAGTAACCACCTTACCCCATCCTGTTGCGCACCACACTGCCCATACAACAGGCAGAGAAGTTGTAGTGAAACTGAAATGGTGACTAGAGGGCAAATGTTTTCAATTAAATTTATATGATTTTTTTCCAGTCCTCAGCAATTGTGTGCATATTGCTTGTGTAAATCTGAAATATTCACTACCAAGATATACCAATATAACAACTGTTGCGTTTCCTGGACAGAACTCCACAAAGCGCTCAGCTCCTGTTCAGAGCTTGTAGGTGAACTGGCCCATCTTTAAAGGGTTTGGCAAAAAAATGAAGTCTCACAGTTATTCCCTCAAAAAAATACTTTCAAAAATTACATGCCTTCTCCTTTCTGGTTGTCAAAACCAAGCTGAAACCAATGATACTATTCTTCATTTAGAGCAGAGGTTGTACAAACTCATTGACAAATCCCTCAAAACACTAGGGAGTCACACGTTTCATCACTAGAAACACACCGGAAAAAAGGTTGAGTTGGATTATTCACCTATTCAGCCTTATTTTAAAAAGAAACCAACATCAAAAAAGCCCATCTTACATACATTTCTTGAATATGCATTAGAATTACACAGGGGTCCATTCCACAGCTAACTGCATCCTTAAATACTGCTGTGTAAAAATCTGCTCAATCCATTACTGGATCTACACAAACAGGAGACCAGCATCAGTTGTATTACGTATGCAATAGAAAAGAAGTAGAATTAATCTTAAAAGCATGAACAAAACTTACTGATGGTGAAAGCTGCCTGACCACACAGAGCCAGACAATTATTCAGGCTACAAAAATCCACCTCACATTCTGTTCTCTGTAAACTAGGAGGTTATTTGAACTCATGTTGATGCTGCCTGACCAGTTTTAATTGCCTGTTTTCTTTCAGCTGTCAACTCCCTTGATGTTCCTTATTCTTTTAAATCTACACACAGTCCTTCTACATCTCCTAGGTCAGGTATTTCAAAGCCTCCTCCACAAGCAGTTTACCATGCACCAGAGCTTAGTCTGTGCATTCTGGCTGTGAACACTGATGCAGCAAGAAAGGTTATTTTACCCACAGCTCCTTGAGCATGTGAGGGAGCTTTCTTTTATTGGGAGCGGTCTGTTGTCACCTTGGCTGCAATCCTCCATTAACATGACTTGGGAGACAGTGATAAGCTACAGCTCCCACTTTAGCTTTTATTCAGAGAATTAGGAGCTCTGCATCTTGATAAAATGACACACAATATATTGCTCAAGAATAAAAGCAATTTTGTAGCCTTTGAGTGCTGAAAGTATGTTTGATAAATTGAATGGGAAGACATGAAAAAACCCAAAAACGGGGAGGTAGCTGAGAACAAGAGATGCTAACAATGAAGCTCTTATGTGAGGAGGATTCAGGTCATCAATTTTCTTTCCATATGAATCAAATATTGTTAACAATATGGAAGTAGTTCCATGATAAGACACACAGACACGCTTGAGAAATTTAACACTTGCCCCTTGTTGCAGAATTTACAGCATTCAATCGACCAAATGGAAAGACAGAGGCTCTTATCAACTGGAAAGCGTGAGGTGTGACAGGAGAGCAGGCTGGGATAACGAATGCACAGTGAAGTCATAGAGATGCTTGTGAAGCCACTATACTGTCTCGGCAATGCTGAGGTTGTCTGAGTTAATTAAATTACATCTCCCCTATGGATGCAATCTAATTTGGGATGTGATGGAATTAAGGGATGGCCTCCATTTTCTCCTATGCCCCAGAGGGCACCAAGTATCACTGAGTTAGATGCCTGATAATTGACATCAAGGTTTGCATCCTTATCAGTGAACTCTTCAGCCTTCCCCCAGAAGACTTCCCCATCTTCTTCCCCAGATGCCTTCCTGGGCTCCTTCCAAAATACTTTCCTAGACATCTCTCTCAACCACGATGCAGACTTTTATTCTTGCTATCTCCCAATTTACTATTGACCAAAATTGTCTGCCATTAGGCTGTGCCTGCTGCATGCCTTGCTCTCTCATCAGTCTCTAATTCAGTTTGCTCATACAGAGCATGTAGTATCAGCAACTCCCTTACCTCCAAAAAGACCTCCAAACCTAGCAAACTAAACCATGCATCACTGTGCCAGATTACCCAGTCATTCACCAGGCTTTCACACACTTTTTCTTTCCTTCAAAGGTGCATCCAGTATCTTTCAATACAGCTTCTTTCAACCAAGATTTCTCTAAGAGACAAAACTACTTGTCAAACCAAAGAGCTATCGAACACAGATGCAAATCTTTACATGCAGAGAGATCACAATATTTAATGAAGACTCTGGTGATAGAGATAATACCATTCTTCCCCATTACCTTCTAAATGGTGGTAGAAAGGATATCCAGTTAACTTTACAGATTATTCAATTTTTGTTGGCACTTATTGATATAACCATGTATTTTAATACACAAGAATGTCACAGACATCCAATTTTCTAATATTTCTCAGAAATAGAATTTTACTTACTGTTTACAAGTAACCTCTCCCATATAAATTAATGATAAAAATAATCTATAGCACCTGTTTTCACATGAAGGAACCTGAAAATAAAAATTTGAACAGAAACGGAAGGCTCTTGGCAGTAATAGTTGCAAATGGCTATATAGGGGCCTTCTCCCTGTTCACAACACTCATCTAAACACTGATTCAGCACTCAAAAGGCATCTTCAGTAATCTGAATGGGACCTACTAGTATATTTTTTAATTGTGTTAGTTGAATCACACTGTCGTTTGGCTTCTGGAGAGCCAAGAGACAGATTTATTCCTCTATTATCTACGGTATCAGTCTCCCCAGCATATTTTTCCCAGAATTTCTGCATTGACAAGCATTTCATTCTTTCTATTGATCCAAAGCATACATTAAAATGGCTTGCAGAGGAAGAATTGCTCTGTCTGTACTTTATTTGTTTAATACTTGCCATTCCATTAGAGCAAAAACCTGAACATTTAAATTATGGAGAAAAAGGACAAATTACAACTTCACATACAATGTAACAGATTCCTGTCACACCCAGCTTTCCTATCTAGTTTGGTCTCAATAACCCTCCTTCTATGAAGTTGACACAGGGCCCAGCCAAGGATCTAGGAGACATTCACTGTGTCACTTGTAAGCAGCTGCTGTCAATGTCACTGATGCCCCACTTTGAGATCATTTAGTACAAAATCATCTCTGGAATGAGAAGGATCCATGATTCTCCCAAATGGACTCTCTTTAACTGTGGAGAAATAGCACAAGAGGGTATAAAATCACCGCAAACAGCTTTCGTGTTTCATGACTAGAATTACAGTGTTCCCTTAAGCCCTGTGGGAATTGCCCACAGGGCTGCGATCTCAAGGTGGTATTTATCTCCTGATAAGCTAAAAGAACAGTTTGCATCAACGAACAACATAATCAGGAAAACACTTATTAAAGAATAATTCTCACACTGTATTTGCCTGTCAATCAATCCTCAAAATCAAGGTATGGATCTAGACACACAAAGAGGTAATCAACTTTTTCATCACAAGAATGACTTTTTGAATTGTGTTGCTTCTTGTTTCAGAAAACACAACCTACTGTATACCTCAACTGAGGGAAGGTCTGTTTTCTTCAGGTTGTTTCTGAAAAACCACGCAAGAAAAAATTGTAGCAACGCAAGAAATCCTGGAGGTTTTGACCATACACCTCGACCCCCACTATCCTGCAGAAATTCTAATTTGTCTGTCACCATTGCAGGCAACAAAGGTACACAGGTGAAGAACAATGAATTACCCTTATTGCAACTTAATACTTGACCAGAGCAGGTACATGGTTTTCATTTTAGGACAACAGAGAATGAGAATTATCTAATGATTCACACTTTTTTGGTTTCTGGGTGGAATTGGGATGAAGAATGGAGGGTGGGGGAAGCTGCCCTCTCTTGTCTGTTGAATTTGCCAATGGTGTGTCCATATGGGAATAGCGAACAGACCTTTTGACCATGTCACTGTCCCCCAGCACTTTTGCCTGTGCACCTCACAAACTGTAAACTAGCTCCACTTTACTGTGGAAGAGCAACTTCAGAGGGAACTTTGGGACTCCATACAGAAAGTAGAAAAGAAAGAGGCTCAGTTTTGAGTTCTCTGTAACACAACACCTGTAAGCAAACCACACATTTGAGAATTTTCAAGAGCAAAGCGAAAAATTCTTGACCATATTACTGCAGGTTTGACAAAGGCAATTAAGCAATCATCTAGAGATACAGACTATTAGAGATTCCGGCTGTCAGCAGCAATTAAAGGCATCAAAGACATCTGCAACAAACAGGAGCAGCAGAAGCTGAAGGATCAGTGACATCAATTCATTCCAAACAACTAAGATGAAAGAAATGCCATGGACAGGCAGAAAGGGATCTCTTTCTATATTGAACTCATACATAAACCTTCAAAAACCCAGGTGGTGTTCACACTGAGATAACCAAAAGCAAAGACCTGGCAAGGCTGCTGGTTAGAAGAGATACCTCTGCCACTTCCACCAAGGTTGCCCAAGAGCTCTAACACAATATTCCCCACAATAATGTGGGGGGGAGAGAATAGAGAACAATATGCATATTATATAGGGTAAAACCTACTGTGTGAGGGACTGAGAGAATTAAAGAGGAGAGGAGACAGGAATTTACACCAAAGGGAAATTTTACTACAATTGCCTACTTCAGGACTACTGTCATCCTAAGCATTACTTTAGCTAAATCTCCATAAAATCAGTATGCGCTGCTAAATAGTCTGAATTTTGAAAAAGAATTCTTGAGAAAAATTAAGATTTATAGTAATAGCATGTATTTGAATATAGTGTAAGTGGAAAAGTCACAAGCAAATGACAAATCAGCTCTGATGTGACTTGGTCCAAGAAATCCAGAATAAATCATTCCTTCCATCCCTGTATAAATCCCTGGTCAGCAGTGTTGCTGGACACATCAATAAAGCACTGTACCATACTAATCAGATGACTAGTTCTGCCCCAGCCAACCATCTGAAGGCTTTTGGGTTTTTTTTTCAAATGGTCCTCCTCTCCCACTCCTATATCCATGCTCTCCTCCCCCCAGTTATAACATAATTAAGTGCATACTTCTTTGTAGATATTTCACCTTCATAGCTAAAGTTCTTGCAGCTTAGAGTAGAAAGCCTTACCATACCTACAGCTTTGGCCTTCTTAAAGGTATAAATAATATAATACAATCTGAGATACCAGATATACATACCAGCTACAGAGAAACCATTCAGGATAAATCCTCTTCTGGAAAAGATAAAAAATTCATTCTTTCCCCAGAGCCAAGCTGAAGCAGTCAGGAGTATTCATGTCTTTTTGCTATCAACTCAATTAAGAACGCAATAGGGATTGCTGGGTAAAATGCTGCATGTACTGGCACGCATGTAAAATGCAGACTCACAGAGTCTTTAAACGCCCTTAAAAATACAGCAAAAATAACCCAATAAAATATTTTGTAATGACTATTTATCTGTGTACAGCAACTCATTATTTCAATTCTTCGCATCAGGGATTTCTTGTTTCTTTCCTCTACTCATAAAATAAATCTAAATAAATTATACATTTAAAAACAGGCTATGCATCTATAACAACAGAAACAAATTTCATTTAACATCCAGCTGTCAAAGACAGCCCTTCTGTCACTCTTCATTCAAGTCTGATCTACATAACTCATGTCATCTTAATTATTTCCTTCTCTTTCTGGGTAGGATAACACTCAAGGATGAGCCACTTACAGCACAGTCATTTCCTTTGGAGATGATACGACTGTATGACATGACTGCTCACAAAAAAGTACACTGATGTTTTAAGGTCTCCAGGTGGGGAATTATGTGTATACAGAGCCCATCATGATAGGACAGGACTTGATATGCATACTACAGAAATAAAAATAGCAGTATATGTGCAAGATACTGTGTTTTAACACAGATATACTGTGCTATTAATAGCTTCCTTTTTTGCTTCTTGAACTCCATCGAAACAGATGTTGACAGAGTTTATGGAAAGCAGGAGAAGAGAGAAGAGAGCATTAGTCCAAACCAGACTGAGATACAAGAAAAAAGAATAAAAGAGGAAAAAGCTAAGTCTCTAAAATTGAAAATTTTAAGCCTCGACCAAAGTCCTTCTCCTCCTTCACCACTCCATGCTAAAAGTCAGTTAATAGGATTAACAAACATATCTTTAATCACAAGAACATTAAAATATGTCTAAAGCAGTATAAGCATCACTCTAAAATATCCTATCCCATTTGTACAGGATAAATAATTAATTGTTTTAAGCAGTCTCATCTATTAATGCCTAGAGAGGCTTTAATTTTTGCCACTAAATTTCAAGAAGCTATGTTTGTCAACTCAATATAGTTAATAGCCATAAATCAACTTCCTCACTCTACATGACTAATGAATTTACTACATGACTGGGAAAGCCAATTCCTCGAATTAAAAGGTTTCACTATAAGCTGCTCCTCATTCTCCCCAGCACTCAACACATTCTCTGCCTTTTATGTGGCTTCCTGAAACCTCCAGCAAGGGACTTGCAAAAGGGATAGGCTGCATCCTGCTAAGATTTACTCACAAGGATAACCACCACAATTCAGGAAATGTTCTCAGTTAAACAGAGCTCCTAAAGCTCAACAGTCCTTCACATTACCCCAGACCCTCCAGAATTTGGTTATTGATGCTCCAAAACACTGTTAAAAATATCGTTGATCGCACCCAGGCTACAAACTAATCTGCGTTTGCTGCTTCTGCATATAGTCCTGTATTTTTCACACTGCTCTGCTGCTCACATTGCTTTGAACACCACCTCAAGTTATTCAGAGCCCCAGCAAAGCATGATCACTTAATGCTGAGCTCAGGGTTGTTGCCATCCCAGAGTACAGCTCAAGGTCAGGAATATAAACATGGACTGATCTGCTACCACTACCAGAGCACCATGCACAGAGCAGCAAAAGTCAGGGAACTCACCTCATTACAAGCTGTGAAGATCGAAGGGGTTGAACACAGTCACAGAACAAAAGCATTGTAAAATATTAACTTGATCCTACACCAGCTGTCTATGCAACATGAAAGAAATCTTCTTCTTTTCCAGTTATGTGACATTCCCAACAGAAGTACAGATGGATTCTTCAGTACCCAAACAGAATGTTAAAATAGCTTACCCACCTAGATCCCTGCACAATGCTGGCTGTAGGAAGGAATTGAAAATAGGAACTGCCCTCCCTGTGGCCGCTATCTCCATGGGAGCCACTTGCTGGTGCATCCACACAAAGGCCATATGGAACATGGCAGATTGTGAGCACCTGAAACTCAGGCCATTCTGACTTCAGTTGGGAAGGTGAGGCTCATCTAGGGCAGTACAGGACCTAGATTCTATATAGTCTAATAAAAGACCTTACAACCACATAAAAAAAGAAAAAAGATTACTTAGAAATAAGCAGCAACAGCACGTGTTTCACAGTTACACAGAAAACACATATAGCATGGGAGCAAAAGAATGCTGAGGAGCTCCTAGGAAGAAAGAAAAAATCCAGCAGATGAAAAGTCAGGAGCAAACAGAAAGTGTTAAAAGAAGAGTTACAGGTTTCTCTGATGCCTAATAATGAAATTATAGTAAGACGATAACAAAATGAAAAGCTTGAGTAAGACGGAAAAATTTAAGTCAAAGGCTAAGCTCTGGGCGTATTATGAAACCAGCTCCCTAGGACCCCATTTTCCTACTATGGTCTTACATACAGTGGGCAAAAGTGGAATATACAATCATAGTGCAAGTTCATCGATTAGCAACCATAAAAGTTTGGAGGCACCAAACTAAAAGTCATAACACCTGTGTGGGATATTAAGACAACAATTTTTCACCATTATGTGTGGTGTAGAAGCATGGGCTTAACAAGACAACCAGAGCAGCACAACTTTCTTGCTTTCTTTGTAGTTTTGAAGAAAACCAAATGACTAACACCTATACCATAATAAAATCTGGATTTGCTAGTATGCAAATTTGCTAGACCTTTGGGGTCTTCGGGATGTTACTACTGGTATTAACTCTGAAGAGACTGAGAATTGCCTCTGCTTCCTTTTTGATAGTAAATCAGTTCTTCTCTTTATCTATGTGTAAGGCAAGAATGGTACAGTAAAAAAGGCTGTCATTTGCTATTTTTCTGTGCACATGTTGCTGTACTTTCTCATATGTACATCCCTCTCTACATATATGCAGTCACAATAGACATATATACAAACATGCCAAATGTTGCATATAAAAGAAATGCATATATTTAAAATATCATGGTGTGTACTGTCTATTTTGCCAATAGCCATCTGGAAGATGAAAAAAGCATGGAAGCAATACTTCATGTAACCAAACTAGATTTTGTACACTTTTACAGTAAGAAAACATTCCTGCTACTCTTTGTTTTTCATGAAAATTACCCATCACTGCAATAGCTTTATCCCTCTAAAACAACCAGGAAAATCCATATAGCAACCAACTTCACATCTTGCTTTTCAGTGAATTTTTAAATGCTACAAAATACAGGACAGGCACTTTATTTTCAGTGCTACAAAGGACATACCCCTACACATTTCAGTGTTTCAAAATCTTTTGTTTTTCTGTGCAAAGTATTTTTGTACTACAGTCATACCTTGGAAGTTGTGAGGGGTCAGGACTCCTCCCCTGCCACGAATCACCCAATCCATGAGGACAGGTGCATCATGAATATGCAAATAAGCAACACCCACCATCCCACCCCGCCCCTCAGATGCTAAGTGCTGGAGGGCATTCCCAGAGCTGCCCAGCGCCCTCGGATGGGTCAGAGAAGTGAAGGGAATCTTCCGAGCCCCTTCCCTGCGCAGGGAGTACACAGCGTTCCCTGCGGGAGCTGGCGTGGGGATTCATAGCTTTCCCTGCTGCCATACCATCTCACTCTGGAGCTAGAGCCAGCCAGGGCTGAGGCAATTGCTATCCATAAATGAACCCTAGCCTGGGACACAAGGGCAGCTGGCTACTGTCAGAAGAGTCAAGCGACAAGCCAGTTTCTCAGAAGCTTCTCACACGGACGTACTGAAAAGTTTTTAATCCAAGACAGTGGCCACTTCACAGCCTCTATTTCAGGCGGAACGAAGCTGGCACTCACAGCCACATCCACCTAGAATGGAAAGAAATGTGCACCTTGGCAGGGACAGGGTGGAGGTCTGTCTCTGTGTATCTGTGGCACTGAGGGCACAGAGGGGGTGGGGGAGGGCAGGGCTGGGGAGGAAGTTCTGCCACTGCCTCTCTCCCCCCCATCAACCCGGCCCATTCCTGCCAAGGTACGCCCAGGCATGGACCTTTTTTCCTTCTCATTTTTTCTGGCTATGCAAACCCCAGCCAAACACAGACCCCCATACCTAGATCCCTGTAGCAAGGAGGGGAAGGAGGGGAGGTGCCTCGGAGGCAGCAGGGCTCAACCCCAGTGCAGGGGGCCAGGGCAACGGTGAGGGGCAGGCAGGGACGACGGAACCAGCGTGAGCTGTGGCCATAGCACAACCTGAGGACCCCAGGACCTATGGCAAACGGCCATCATAAAGCACTGACACCATATAACCTTTACAACACACGTAAAGGGAGGACCATGGGCAGTCCCCAAGCAAGCTGCACTGCCTTGCAGGGCGGGGCTATCCTGCCCCCCAGTACGAGCCAGTCCTGCCCCATGGGGCAGCAGGGACACTGTGTGCACACACCAACGGGAAAACCCCACAAGGAACTGAGGAGTTTTCACTGCCAAAAAACCCACAAGGATGCAAAAAAGTAAAACTGGAAGCACGAATATGCGAGGTATGACTGTGTTTCATTCTAGTTACGCCCTCCCATGGACCATCAACAGCTGATGATGACTCCTGTAGCAGCACAGGGATTTAAAAATTATTCAATGTTTATTTCAGGGCCTCATACTCACCTTCAAGCCCTCCAGTCACTCCTGTGGCCAATGCTAAGAATGTCTTTAAATTAGCACCGCAGCCACTGCCACTTTGTTTCTTTTCTTGCTGAGCAACACTGTACTGTGACCAATCCTTCCTACATATTTCCTCCTTCCTATGAGACCCTTAATAAAATTTGTGATATTCAAAAAGTGATATGCTCTTGATTTCACATTCCTCTTTCACAGCTGCATTATTCCTACTGAAACAGTGGAATGAAATTATGCATGGAAACTCTGCTGAGAATTTTCCTCTTCATGGAAGAAGAAAAAATGCCCAACGTGCTCAGAATTCAAATCAGAACAAGAAGGGTGCTGATTCCATGTCATCAATATGGTACACATTTGAAAATCACAGGGTACTTGCCAAACTTGAGCATGTCCTCCTGGGAGGAAGGGGATTAATATGTAACCTTGGGTTAAAAGAGGTTACACAATCAGGATTTCCCATACCAACACTGAGAGAATTAAATTCATGGTAGAGATACTGCTGAAATGCAAGGAAATACTGGAAGAAACTAACATGATTAAAAACCATTAATTAATTCTCTGTCCTGGTTTGGACACTGTTGGGGTTGTTTTCAAAGAAAAGTGGATGAGAGACCGTTAAGAGAAAACATCAACTTTAATAAGAGAAATATATATATATATACAGTGAATCCCCGCTGCATTGCAACCTCTCCACTATGACCCCATGCATTTGCGATGTGAATTTATCGCAGTTTTGATTCCACCATTTGTGAAATTTTGCGGCTCGTGCATGCATAGTGCCTCTGCTCCACCAAGGGGCGGTGCCAGAGCTCCCCATGGGGCGGCGTCGGCCCGGCCCCACGGCTCAGGCCATGAGTCACGCTGTCCCGTTACTCTAAGCGCAGCTGGGGAACTGACCCCACCGCGGGCGCGCGTTACTGTTTCCATGGCTACAGACAGGGAAGGGCAGTGCCCCAGGAAAGTGGGGCTGGGCTGGCTGCAGCGGTCAGCGGGACGTGCTCACTCCGCTGCTGCGGCTGAACACCCCCGCCCTACGTGGTGCAGCCGGCATGCGCGGGACCACAGCTGAACCTGCGCTGGCAGCTCATGCTAGGACGGCCGGGGATGGGCCAGGGCGAGGGAGCAGCGGCACAGCTGCAAGGCGCCCGTATGGCCAGCGCGGGCCATGCCGCAGGGCCAGGGCAAGGGGAAGCAGCGCCAGGGTTTGCGCTGTGAGCACACAGTTGTGGTGGCCCGGAGAGGCCCACAGATTCTCAGGGTGGCGGGCGTCTCCCGAGTCAGAGGGGGGTCAGAAATGGTTCCCTTTGCTGCCCCATGCAAAGGGGAGAAGCAAAAAACGGACCGGAGCCCTCCGGAGTTCCGGGGGGTGGGGCAATGTGCGTGGCCTGCATGCACATTAACGACCTGCAGTTCTTTGCGAGGTTAGGGTTTTGCGAGGGCCGTCGCCTGTCCCTTTCCTCACGATGGAGGGGGTATAACTGTAATTATATATATATATGTAATATA
>WEKX01006002.1:12668-42666 GCA_013390025.1 Pitta sordida
CCCGCAGGGCCGGGGTGGGGTGGTGGGAAGGGCCGCTCCCACCCTGGGGGCTCGGGAATGTGTCCCCGGCGCAGGGGAGCGAGGAGGGGGCTGGGATGCCGCGGTTTGCTCTGGGACCGCCGGTGTTGGTGATACAGGGAATAAATAAATGTATGGGCAGGGAGGGGGGGTATGGAGGGAAGGCTGGTGCCATTCCCTGGATCCCTCCGTGCTGCTGGGTACCGGGAGCTGGGGAAGAGGCGGAATCGGGGCTGTGC
The DNA here is from genome assembly GCA_013390025.1 of Pitta sordida. Classification (NCBI taxonomy): domain Eukaryota; kingdom Metazoa; phylum Chordata; class Aves; order Passeriformes; family Pittidae; genus Pitta; species Pitta sordida. Next base: position 12,926 of record WEKX01006002.1, read on the forward strand.
GTTCGTCAGAGGGTGAGGGGGCTGTGCTGGTCCTGAGGGGGCTGTGGTGTTACCGAGGGGGCTGTGGCCGTGCCGGGGATGATGGGGTGGTACCAAGGATGCTTTGGTGTTACCAAGGGTGCTGTGGCCGTGCCAGGGATGCTGTGGTGTTACCGAGGGTGTTGTGGCCGTGCCAGGGATGCTGTCGTGGTGCCAAGGGTTCTGTGGTGGTGCCAAGGATGCTGTGGCCGTGCCAAGGATGCTGTGGCCATGCCAAGGCCAGCTCAGCAGTGGGAGCCACAGGCTCTCAAACACAATCTCCAGCCCGGCTCGTCTCACTGGGCACCCCCCCGAGCCCCCCACCCATCACCTGCTCTCTGCAGCAGCAGATTGTGCAGAGGGATAAGGGGTGAAAATCACGGGCAGGGGAAAGCAAATCCTCCCTGCGGGCTGAGGAGCGCGGGCTGCGCTTCCTTTGCGGCGGATTATCCCCGTGTGTGTGTGTGGCACTGGAAATGATCCCATTAGCGCTCTGCTCTCCTGATCTAATTTGCTCCCACCAGAGCCCGGTGCTCTCCGGGCAGCTGGAGCTGGAAACAGCAGCAGGAAGGAGCCTTTTGTGTTGTCCTGGCCCTGCAGATGACGGGGCTGGGTCAGGCTTTGTGGGGTTTATGCCCGGAGGGGCCTGGGCTGGGCTGGGCTGAGCCCTCGTGCACTGGAACCAGGTTTGTTGGGGGGAAGCCGAGGCACAGGGAAGTGTTTGGGATCCATTCCCCGTGGCTGGTGCTGCCAAAGAGAAAACTCGGTGGCTGCAGCAGGTTTGGAGCTGGAAGGGGCCCAGGGAGTGACAGGTGGTGTTGGAAGGTGTTCCTCCCAAATGTCCCAAAGGCTCAGCCCTGAGCCCTCCTGGGACAGGAGCTGCTGGCTGCTCTCTCCTGGCTGTGCTGGGGCAGGGGCAGAGCTGGGGCTCACCTCAAACCTGTGGCTTGATCCAAGGGGATCCTTCCTCCAGAGCTGGGGCTCATCCCACACCAGTGNCCCCGTCCCCAGCCATCCCTTCTCCTCTACCCTCCTGTCGTTTTCTCGAAAGAGAAACATTTTCCCAGGCGCTGCCTCCATCCATTATCGCAAAGTGGCTTCACTTGGCCTGCAGTTAATAACTCCCCTTTCCTTGGAAGATGGATGCTCCATCCCGCCGGAGTTTAAATATTCATGGGCAAGGGAAGGCAGCAGGGCTGTCAGGGAGGTCTGGCACCCGCAGCACAACCAGCCAGTGCTCGGACACCTCCAAAGGATTCCCATCCCAGGGTGGAGCAGCACCCAGGAATCCTGTGCCAGGGTTTGGAGGAGATGGGCAGGAAGGACTTGGCTGGTTGCACTTTGGGGTGGATGGGTCCCCTCGTCCCAGCCCAGGCAGGTTTGTGACACTCTGAGCCTTCTGCTCATCCAGGTCTCTTCTGGATGTTGGGAATGCCAAGGTCCCATGGGATGCTGGTGTGTTCACCCTGTGAGGCAGCTGCACTGGGCTCCTGTCCCCCTTCCCATGGCAGGGGAAAGATCCTAGACAACACTGAGCTGGAAGGGATCCACCAGGGTCATCCAGTCCCAGCTCCTGGCCCTGCACAGACACCCCAACCATCCCACCCTGTCCCTGGGAGTGTTGTCCAAATGATTCTTGACCCCAAGGCTTGGTGCTGTGCCCAAACCCTGGGGAGCCTGTCCCGTGCCCAACCACCCTCTGCGGGAAGAACCTTTTCCCGGTGCTCCAGCCTAACCCTGCCCTGACTCAGTGGGTTGCACCACCCGAATTTCCTGGATTATANCCCCTCGTCCCAGCCCAGACAGGTTGGTGACACTCTGAGCCTTCTGCTCCTCCAGGTCTCTTCTGGATGTTGGGAATGCCAAGGTCCCATGGGATGCTGGTGTGTTCACCCTGTGAGGCAGCTGCACTGGGCTCCTGTCCCCCTTCCCATGGCAGGGGAAAGATCCTAGACAACACTGAGCTGGAAGGGATCCACCAGGGTCATCCAGTCCCAGCTCCTGGCCCTGCACAGACACCCCAACCATCCCACCCTGTCCCTGGGAGTGTTGTCCAAATGATTCTTGACCCCAAGGCTTGGTGCTGTGCCCAAACCCTGGGGAGCCTGTCCCGTGCCCAACCACCCTCTGCGGGAAGAACCTTTTCCCGGTGCTCCAGCCTAACCCTGCCCTGACTCAGTGGGTTGCACCACCCGAATTTCCTGGATTATAATTTCCTGGATTGTAATTTCATGGATGGGGCCCATCCACCCCCTCAAAGCTGCTCTGGCTCCCTGACCCATCCCCTGCCTTCCCCCCCACCCCACAGCTGATCCCGGGGAGCGGAGCCGGTGCCGGCGGGCGCCCAGCGGCCGACCATGTTCAACGGGGATGCCAGCTCCATCAGCAGCTCCATCTCCAGCCCCATCTCCGGCTCCATCGCCGGCTCCTCGGCCGCCAGGAATGTGGTGCGCAGCTCCAGCATCAGCGGGGAGATGTACAGCCTGGAGAGGAGCGCGCGGGGCAGCGCCGACTCCGTGGCCGGCACCGCCAGCAAGAAGAGACGCTCCAGCCTGGGCGCCAAGATGGTGGCGATTGTGGGGCTGTCCCAGTGGAGCAAGAGCACCCTGCAGCTCAACCAGGCTGGTGAGCAGCTCCAGGAACACCTGGAAAAAGGCGCTTCTCCCCAAATGCATTTTTTGCAAACCCGACATGGGGTGTGTTGCTGGTGCTCTGCCCGTGTGGGGGTTCACCCTCAGTGTTCCCCCCCTTCCCCAGTTACACCCAGTGCTGGCTGTGGGCAGGGAGGGACTTGTCAAAGGCTCTGGCTCTGGGAAAGATTTAAATGCTTAAAATAGCTGTTTAAGGGGCGGGGGAAGCACAAAGCTCGTTTTAGTGCAGCCTTCTCCTCTGGTTATTGCTCCTTCCTCCTGCTTCTCGTTGGCATTCCATGGTTGGGGAACTGCTCTGGAAGGAGGAGTTAATTCAGAGCCCTCCGGCCACCCCGAGGTGGTTTTGAGGGGGGTTTAATTATCCCCCAAAGCCAAGGGAAAAGTGTGGGAGCCACAGAGCCGGGGATGGCAGGACTGGAAGCTTCTGGCTGCCAGGACCGGGCAAACCCTTCCACGGGGGCAGCCCGGGATCGACAGGACAAACCTGTCCCCTCCAGAGAGGTGCCAGCACACACATGGTCACACTGCAGGTGCCAGGGACAGTGCCAGGGACAATGCCAGGGGTGGCTGCCCGTGCCACCCTCCTCCTCCTGCCATCTGCCACCACCTGAGACACTTGGCCCTGGGGAGTGTGGGGAAAGGGGGGACCGCAGTTCTTGGGGCACTGGAGGTTCCTGTCCCCTCTGGCACGGGCAGCCCGTGGCTCTCCAGCACGGCACGTGTGGCCCCAGGGTGTGTGCCCGGGTGTTCCCAGGGTGTGTGCCCGGGTGGGATCCCGCGGGAATCCATGCCCAGGGGAAGGCGCGGAGCTCACGGGGAGGGGGATGACATTGCAGGGGGAGGAAGGCAGCGAGGGGCAGGGGTCTGGGGTCACCTCCTCCTTCCGCTTCCAGAGGGTGGCCCCAAAAAGCTGCGCAGCACCATCCGGAGGAGCACCGAGACCGGCATCGCGGTGGAGATGAGGACCAGGGTGACCCGGCAGGGCAGCCGGGAATCCACCGACGGCAGCACCAACAGCAACAGCTCCGACGGCACGTAAGGCCCGGCTGGGGGAGCGGCAGCTGGGCTGGGACCCCTCCCCGAGCCCCGGGGGTCCCGCTCGGATGCTCCATGGAAATCCTTTGCAGGTTCATCTTTCCCACGACCCGGTTCGGAGCCGAGAGCCAGTTCAGCGACTTCCTGGACGGGCTGGGGCCGGGGCAGCTGGTGGGGCGGCAGACGCTGGCAACCCCCCCGATGGGTGAGTGCCCTGGCGGGGACAGTGCCCAGGGATGCTCCAGCCAGAGGGGAGGGGCAGCCCAGCACATCCCGGTGGGTGCCTTGGGGATGTTTGGGGATGCTCTGGGACGGAGCGCAGGGCTCCGGGCAGGACACGGCGGCTCTGCCCCTTCCCGACCCTTCCTCTACCCCTCCGAGTGTCGTGCTGCCTCAGTAACCAGGGTCCCCCATCCTGCCCCCCCTAATCCCTGCAGCATGGGGACCTGTGTGACCATAGAAACCTCCAGTGGGAGGGAGGGGACAGGGGAAGGGACAGTTGGACCCCTCTGGGTTTACCCACCTTCCCCTGGAGCAAAGACACCCTGGCTGCCCCTTGGGCGAGGTGCCACCGTGCTGGAGTCACCCCAAACCCCTGCTGCTCCTGCTGCTCCCCCTCCTTGGCATCAGCCCCTTCCTTTCCTCCTGCTGAGCTCATCCCATCCCTCCATCCAGGCGATGTCCACGTGGGCATGACTGACCGCAACGGGCAGCTGGAGGTGGAGGTGATCCAGGCCAGGGGACTCATCCCAAAGATGGGCTCCAAGTGCATCCCTGGTAGGTGGCCGGGGAGCGAGGGGGATGCCGGGATCCTCCCGGGATCCTGCTCCGTGTCACTGTGTCTCTCTCCCGTTTTCCATGGCAGCCACTTACGTGAAGGTTTACCTGCTGGAGAACGGCGTCTGCCTGGCCAAGAAGAAGACCAAGATGGTGAAGAAAACCTGCGACCNTTGGGGATGCTCTGGGATGGAGTGCAGGGCTCCGGGCAGGACACGGCGGCTCTGCCCCTTCCCGACCCTTCCTCTACCCCTCCGAGTGTCGTGCTTCAGGGGATGGACCCCCAAAACCCTCCTTGTGTCTCGTTTCTCCCTCTCAAACCCAGAGGGGTGATGGAATGTCGCACCCGAGGGCTGAGTTTGCAGCCAGCACTGTGTCCCCAGCAGCTCCCAGGGCACCCGTGTCTGCCCCGTGTCCTGCTGGGAATGGGAAGAGTTGCCTCAGTAACCAGGGTCCCCCATCCTGCCCCCCCTAATCCCTGCAGCATGGGGACCTGTGTGACCATAGAAACCTCCAGTGGGAGGGAGGGGACAGGGGAAGGGACAGTTGGACCCCTCTGGGTTTACCCACCTTCCCCTGGAGCAAAGACACCCTGGCTGCCCCTTGGGCGAGGTGCCACCGTGCTGGAGTCACCCCAAACCCCTGCTGCTCCTGCTGCTCCCCCTCCTTGGCATCAGCCCCTTCCTTTCCTCCTGCTGAGCTCATCCCATCCCTCCATCCAGGCGATGTCCACGTGGGCATGACTGACCGCAACGGGCAGCTGGAGGTGGAGGTGATCCAGGCCAGGGGACTCATCCCAAAGATGGGCTCCAAGTGCATCCCTGGTAGGTGGCCGGGGAGCGAGGGGGATGCCGGGATCCTCCCGGGATCCTGCTCCGTGTCACTGTGTCTCTCTCCCGTTTTCCATGGCAGCCACTTACGTGAAGGTTTACCTGCTGGAGAACGGCGTCTGCCTGGCCAAGAAGAAGACCAAGATGGTGAAGAAAACCTGTGACCCGTCGTACCAGCAGCCTCTGCTCTTCGAGGAGAGTCCCCAGGGCAAAGTCCTGCAGGTGAGGATCTCCTGGCATCTGGGGACACGAAGGGATTGTGATGGAATGGTTCGGTTTGGAAGGGACTTTGAAGTTCATCCCATGGGCAGGGACACCTCCCACCATCCCAGGCTGCTCCAACCTGCCCTTGGACACTCCCAGGGATCCAGGGGCAGCCACAGCTTCTCTGGGAAATCCTTTCCAGGGCCTGCCCACCCTCACAGGGTGAGGGGAACAAGGACGAGCACAGTCCCTGTCCCAGTGCCTTCCCAAATTCCCTCCTGGCAGCTCCTTTCCCTCCGGGCACGCTGGGTTTGCCCAGAATTCCCAGCTGGCACCTCCATGACTCCTTCCCTCTTTGCCAGGTGATCGTCTGGGGCGATTACGGGCGCATGGACCACAAGTGCTTCATGGGGATGGCCCAGATCATCCTGGAGGAGCTGGATCTGTCCAGCACCGTCGCGGGCTGGTACAAACTCTTCCCCACGTCCTCGCTGGCCGACTCCAGCATCGGACCCTTGACCCGCCGCCTCTCCCAGTCCTCCCTGGAGAGCTCCACCAGCCCCTCCTGCCCCTAGGCAGGTCGCTGGGAGAGGGAAGGAGACACCCTGACCTACCAAAACTGGTCGTGGAGAGCTGTAAATATCCTTCTTCTTTTTTTTTTTGGTCTTTTTTTTTTTTTAAATTTTTAAATCTCTTTCCCCAACCCAACCTGCCCCCCCTGGCCACGCTCCTCCCCAGGCACAGGGAGGGGATGTTGGAGAAGGAGTGAGGGCCGTGTTTGAGGCACAGGGGGGGAAAGGAGGAGATAAAACCCCCCCCCATCCCCCCCGAGGGCTGCGACTGCCGATGATCCCAGACTGTTCCCACACCTCGTCCCGGAAGGTGAGAGCAGCTCAGGCTGGTTCAGCAGCGTGACGACGACGTTCCTTTCCTTCCATTCCCTTTCCTTGCCTCCGAGGAAAAAAGGGTCGCTTTCCAAGGGGGAAAAAAAAACCCCACTCAGAAAAAAACCCCCCCAACTCAGCACTACTTTCGTTTTCCAAGGAATGTAGCATCTTCTCTTATGTAGCTTTGCCACGTGCTAACAACACTCTCACTGCAATATCCAAGAGACTCCGGATGGACCGGCAACATCTGCCACTCACCTCCCATTTGTTCGTTTCCTGAGCACTTTTGGTGGCCGTTTCCCTTCCTTTTTCCCCCCCGTTTTTTCCCTTTTTTTCCCGGTAGCATGTAGCCTGTGCCCAGTGCCATTGCCAAAGCAGGAGGGGACAGGGAAAGGTGCACTCGCCTCACCTCAGCGTTCGCTGCTCTCGTCCTCACGTTTCCCCACCCACCGTGGGCTTGGCTGGCCAAAACGAGACCCGAAAGATAAACTCTGTGATGATGCCTCGCGTGGGAATCCCGAGGCGGGAGAAGGCGACCCCGTGGAGCAGGAATCCCAGGATTCTGGTTGACCGTCTGCCTCCCCCTGGCAGGCCCAGCTGGAGGGCTGGGATGTCCTTCCTGAGGTCTGGATGCCCTCCTTGGGGTTGGGATGCTCTCCTGGAAGACTGGGAATGCTCGCCTTGAAGTTGGAATGCCTTTCTTGAGGTCCACAATGCCCTCCCTCAAGGTTTGGGAATGCCCACCTTGGGGTTGGGGCTGCGCTCCTCAAGGATTGGGAATGCCCTCCTTGGAGCTGGGATGTCCCTGAGGTCTGGGATTCCCTTCTCATGGTCTGGGGTGTCCTCCTCAGGGGTTGGAATGCTCTCCTTGGGTATGGAATGTCCTCAGGGGTTGGAATGCTCTCCATGAGGTCTGGGATGTTCTCCTCGGGGTCAGGATGCCCTTCTGGAGAGCTGGAATGCCCTCCCTGAGGTTGGGACATTCCCCTGTGAGGTCGGGATGCTCTCCTTGGGGTCTGGGATGTTCTCCATGAGGTCTGGGATGTTCTCCTCAGGGGCTGGGATGCTCTCCTTGGGGTCTGGGATGTTCTCCTTGGGGTCTGGGATGTTCTCCATGAGGTCTGGGATGCTCTCCTGGATACTTGAATTCCGAGCAGGGTTTGCCCAGGGCCGTTCTCCACCTCTGGACTCGCTGGTTTGCTACAGGGGAACATCTCAAGAGCAGCTGGAGCTGCTCTGGAATTTGGGGGGACGGGGAGGGACAAAGGACTCGCCGCGTTGAGTTCCTGGTCAGGATGAGTGTTTGGGGCTTTCTGTTTGTACGTTTCGTTCGTTTGTTTGTTTTTAAAGCAGCATTTCTGGTTCCCTGCGAGGGACCCAGTTCTTGTAGCAAACCCGAGAATCACGGAAGCTTTTTTTTTGAAGGTGCCTAATGAAATTTGCTGAAAATACTCAGGGGAGACACCACTAGAAACTCTGGTTTCTTCATAAAACAAACCTAATCCAATGACTGTCCTGAAGGATCAGTTCCCAAAAGAGAGGGGAAAAAAAAACCCCAACAAACCCACTCGACACACCAAAAGATGAGCAGTTTGGAGACTGGAAGAGGACAAGAGGTTACTGGGGAATTTTTGCCGACCGACTGGCTCTGACCTTCAGCCTTTGCCACAAACCAGCCCACGGCACAGTTGGGGTTTTTATACAACGATTTCCTGGCAAAACACAGAATTCCACAATGCACAGAGCACAACAAAACCACCTGGGGTTCCCCCTGGCCGTGCCTGGGAGGATCCCCCAGCTCAGCCACAACGGAACAAAACCAAACCTGAAGGAAAAGACTGTTGGGATGAAGCTGTTCCCTCCACAACCCCAGATTTGGGGTCCACAGACCGAGGAGTCCACGAACTGAAACACGGGAGGGGTGTCCCCAACCCCAAATCTCGGGGTCCCCAAACCCACACCTGGGGTCAGCAGGACTCCACAACGTCCTGCAACATCGTGACAAGGACTTTCAGCTGCTGCTGTGACTTATCTTGACCCCAAATCACTGCAGGGCTCTGGGAAGAGAAGCAGCTGAGCTGGGCTGGGGAAGGGATCGTCCTTTCGCCTCGTGAAGGGTGAAATCCTCTGTTGGAGCTGCAAGGGCTGGTGACGGACAGGAGTGTGGGATGCACTGAATCCTGAGTGGTTTGGGGAAGCAGCTCAGTGCCCTGAGTGCTGGAAGAGGAACAAACAGTGGTTTGGACACGCTGTTCCCTGCAGAGCCCACAGCAATCCCACGAGCTCAGCGGAGCCCGGACGGGGCCGAGCTTCCTCTGCCCAAACTCACGGGATTTTTGACTCTACGCGAGGGAAAAGCACCCCCAGAGGAAAAGCTTTCTCCTCCTCCGAGCTGACACCGTTCACTTGTGCTTCGCCAGCTCTTTCTTTCTGTGGGGAAATGCCAAACCCTGCCGGCGGCGGGTCCGTGCCCACGGCGGCGTGGGCAGGGCAGGGAGCTCTGCAGGGATGTTCTGCTGCGGAGTGTGGGCACAGCATCCCATCCCCTCCCCCCTGGCAGCATTCCTGCAGAGCTGCCCCGCTCCTCTCCCTGCCAGGAACATCTCACGGCTCCGTTCTGACACAGAACAGAGGCGGCTGAGGAGCAGCAGAACACACAGAGGCCTGAGGGGCCTGCAGGAGCCTCCGCTGCTCCCGGCCCGGTTTGGAACAAATCCCTGCTGGAGAAATCCAGGGAAAAAGGGCTCTCAGCACCTGGGGGGAACACCTGGGTACTGCTGGGAACAAGGAAAATCCAAAGACTTGGGGTTGGGTTTGGTCCCTGAGAGGCTGAGGGAGGAGGGGACACGCTGCTGCCCAGCTGTGCCTCAGGGGTGGCTCCTCCTGCCCCTTGGCATCGTGGAGCCGCCACAGCAGCGACTTCAGGTGGCCGTCACTTCCTCACCGGCCCCACCAAAATCCTCCCCTTCCTCCCTGCCATCCCTCCCAGGAGCTGCCACTCACCTCCCCGGGGGAAAACCCACCTCAGACTGGTGTGGGGACACTGAACTGGGGGGACAGCCTGGATGGTGCCACATCCCTATCACACCATCAAGGGCCTGGATGGTGCCACATCCCTGTCACACCATCAGGAGCCTGGGTGGTGCCACATCCCTGTCACAGCATCAGCCTGGATGGTGCCACATCCCTGTCACACCATCAGGAGCCTGGATGGTGCCACATCCCCGTCACAGCATCAGGAGCCTGGATGGTGCCACATCCCTGTCACAGCATCAACCTGGATGGTGCCACATCCCTGTCACAGCATCAACCTGGATTGTGCCACATCCCCGTCACAGCATCAACCTGGATGGTGCCACATCCCTGTCACACCATCAGCTCCTGCTCATTTCTCAGCCCCTGAGCCCACGTCTCACATGTTTTCCCTCCTCCTCCAACACCAACAAACCCAAGAGATCCTGTTGCTTTCTACGGTGACACCCCAGGAATCCCAAACTCAGCTACTGCAAAAATCAACCCTGTCCCAGGACGAACCAGAAGCTTCTCCACTCCAGATTTTCCATTTTTTCCCCCCCGGGGCAATATTTTATTGCAAAGGGGCATTTTTATTGGCATGACACGATTTGCTCGGTGTTAAATTCTTCCCCTTCCCTCGTGAAAGGAAATTCAAACCTCTCGATTTGGCAGGTATTTTTTCCCCCCTAGAAAGAGTCATTAATATTCAATGAATTCATTTGCAACCTGTTTTACACCCAGCCCCCAGCAGTGGGGAGCAGCACCCACCTGACACGGGGCTGACTTGGCTGGGGCTGCAATCCCAACCCCCAGCTCGAGTCACAAGGATGGCTTTTACCAAAATAGCCTTGAAATGATATTTAACCACCCCTTAAAGTGCTCATAAAAGTCACAGTCACTCAGCAGAGCACAGAAAACACTCCGTGATTCCAGGTCTGAGTTTTCTACCAAGCTGGGATGGGCTGAATTTGCCAAAGTTGAGAGTGAAAATTGGGCTCAGTCAGAAATCAGCTCCTGACTCACCATGGGATGCTGAAAGCACGGGGAGAAGATGCTTAAATGTAGTTTTCCTGAAATCCAGCGAGACACAGAAACAATTCCCAGGAAGCTGCTGCCACAGAGCCCCTGAACAGTGGGAAGGATTCCCTCCACATCCACCTTTTCCAGCCTTTCCTCCAGCATCAGTCACAGCTGGAGCTCTGGGTGACCACCACGGGACCAGGAATTCCTCAGGAGTGGGGTCAGGATTCCCTTTGGCCCACAGGGAATCTCCCGTTCCCTCGAGCAGTGCTGGAATTCCAGCCCCTGGGAGAGGAAAAGCCACAATTCCCACCTCTGCTGGTTCCCCTGGGCTCACAAACCAACCCCAGAAGCAGCGAGAACAGCCTGAGGGTTCTTCACTGGCACAAAAGGATCCCCAAAATCAGCAGCGGGGATGTTGTTCCAGGCAGAAAAAATCCACCTTTCTGTTTTCTCCCAGTTGACTCAGACGTTTCTTTCCAGCCTGGCGTGAAACGCTTGGGGGGTGCAGGTCTGTCACCCCCCAAAGGTTTGGGGTCAGGCACTGATCTGGAAAATCACAGCATTGTGCAGGGCGAGGAACAGTTCCTGCACTTCTCCATGGCTGAATCCAAACCCGAAATGTCCCGGGTGGGAAAAGCTCTCCCGGCTTCCCTGAGGGATTTCCTGCCTGCAGAGGGATGTGGAGGATCCCCCGCAGGACCTGGGGGTGCCAAAGGTCCCGGAGCCCTCCCAGTGCCCCTCTGGCAAAGCTGTGTCACCTGGAAATCTTCCTCCTGCTCCACAGAATCCCGGAATGGTTTCATCTGGAAGGGGCTTTGAAGCTTATCCTGTTCCTTACGTTTCCCAGGTTGCTCCAAACCTGGCCTTGGACACTTCCAGGGGTGGGGCAGGAATTCTTTTTCACAGAGAAACCACCCCCCCAACCCTTGACTGGTCGTTACTGGTGTGAAAGTTATGTCCAGGAGCTAAAGAGAAGGTGGAAAAGCTGCAGGAAAAATTTGTTATGGAATAAAAAAACATCTGCAACAGGTTGGAATTTCAGGGTGAAGACAATTTTGCTCTCCTCAACCCACCTGGAGGAGATTCAGGGTCGGGGAAAATGCACAGCAAAAGGGTTTGTCTGGTGTCTGAGGAACCAGCACACGGGGGGATCCTGGGCATCCCCCTCAGGCACCGACACCGGGATGGGACAATGACACTGGGATGGGACATGGACACCAACACTGGGACATGGACACCAACACCAGGACATGACAGTGACACTGGGACGGTGTCAGTGACGCCGAGCCAGGACAGTGACACCAGGATGGGACACTGACACTGACACCAGGATGATCCAGGAGGATCCAGGAGCCGCCGTGTCCCTGGAGCTCCGGTTGTTTCTATACCTCATTCTGTTGATTTTTCCCCACCCATCACCTCCCTTTTCTCTATTATTATTGTTTGTTTGTTTGTTTGTTTAAGACCCAAAGCTTGTGCACTCGACCACATTCAGGTTATTTTGTGTTGTTGCTGTGCAATGAAGAGCAATCCATGACCTGGGGGAGGGGGAAACTCCCACCTGCTCCCCCCTCCCCTTCTGCTTCCTCTGGCGCCTGCACTGTGGATTGCTGAGCTCAAGGCAAGGGAAGCACCAGCCCAGGGGGTTCCTGGGGGGGAGGGAGGGTTTGGAGGGGCACCCTCTGCTCCCCCCCATTCCTCTCTCCTCTTCCAGCCCCCCCTGAGCCTCCCCAAAACCCTCCCACGAGGCCGGCGCTGCTCCCAACCCTTTCCCAAAGCTCCTGCCTGGATGGAGATGGAGCCTTGGGAAGAGGCAGGTGTGGATCCCCCATCGCATCCCATCGCATCCCATCGCATCCCATTGCATCCCACCNAGCCCATCAAAAAATCCCGAATTTATGTTCCCAGCTGAGGCACGGGAGGGGGTTTTATCTTAAAACTTAAAAATGTTTCAATGCAGCAAATGCCTTCAAATTGTTTTAACCCCCCCTAAAATGTCCGAGGGGGCATTAAGGGGTCCAGAATTAATAAATATAATAATTTATATTATTATATATAAAGATGAGATCACTAAAGGCTCAGCCCCTCATTCCCAATCCCAGCCCTTCCCTCGGGAGCTGGAGCCAAAGGGAATTATGGTGACCCAAAGTGCCACAAGGACACACAAAAATTCCCCCCAAAATTCCATCAAGAACGAGCCAAGAAACCCCTGAGGCTGGGAGGCTTTCAGAGCCCAATTAACCACCAGTTAATTGCTATTAAATGCAAAGGGAGGAGGGATGTCACCCCCCAACAGAGGGAAAAGCAGAACCAGGACTCACCTTGGGGATCCTCAGGATTTGGGGACCAGGCTGGAACCCCCTCCCATGATAAACTTGGTTTGATGACAGATTCCCTTGGATTTAACGACTCCACCTTCCAAATCCCACCACAGACTGGGGGAACTGGGAGGTCCTGGGCATCCCAGTTCAACCCCACCTTCCAAATCCCACCACAGACTGGGGGAACTGGGAGCTCCAGTTTGACCCCACCTTCAAAAACCCACCACAGACTGGGGGAACTGGGGGGTCCTGGGAGCTCCAGTANTTAGGGGAACTGGGAGTCCCAGTTGGACTCCACCTTCAAAAACCCACCACAGACTGGGGGGAACTGGGAGTCCCAGTCGACTCCACCTTCAAAATCCCACCACAGATTAGGGGAACTGGGAGTCCCAGTCGACTCCACCTTCAAAATCCCACCACAGACTGGGGGAACTGGGAGGTCCTGGGCATCCCAGTTCAACCCCACCTTCCAAATCCCACCACAGATTAGGGGAACTGGGAGTCCCAGTTGGACTCCACCTTCAAAAACCCACCACAGAGGGGGGAACTGGGAGCTCCAGTTTGACCCCACCTTCAAAATCCCACCACAGACTGGGGGAACTGGGGGGTCCTGGGAGCTCCAGTTCAACCTTATTCAAAAACCCACCACAGACTGGGGGAACTGGGGGGTCCTGGGAGCTCCAGTACCACCCCACCTTCAAAATCCCACCACTGAGGGGGGAACTGGGAGCTCCAGTACCACCCCACCTTCAAAATCCCACCACTGAGGGGGGAACTGGGAGCTCCAGTACCACCCCACCTTCAAAATCCCACCACTGAGGGGGGAACTGGGAGCTCCAGTTTGACCCCACCTTCAAAAACCCACCACAGAGGGGGCAACTGGGAGCTCCAGTTGGACCCCACCCTCAAAATCCCACCACAGATTGGGGGACTGGGGGGTCCTGGGAGCCCCAGTTCAACCCCACCTTCAAAAACCCACCACAGATTGGGGGGAACTGGGAGCTCCAGTACCACCCCACCTTCAAAATCCCACCACTGAGGGGGGAACTGGGAGTCCCAGTTTGACCCCACCTTCAAAATCCCACCACAGATTGGGGAACTGGGAGTCCCGGTTCAACCCCATTCAAAATCCCACCACAGACTGGGGGGACTGGGGAGTCCTGGGAGTCCCAGTTCCACGTCCCAGACGAGGGGCTGGGTTTGGGATGGCCACTGGAGAGAGGGAATGGATTTCCCACCAAGCAACTGGTGATTTTTCTACCTGTGTGTTCCGTACCGTTTTCTATGTGCGTGGTCTTTCTTAAATGTCCAAACTCTTGTATTTTTGTGGTTTCTATTCGCAGCAGGGCTGATGGCCGGGAGGGTGCACGCTGTTTTGTAAAATATTCCTACAGCTGGTTTTTCCCCCCCCTCCCCCTCCAAAAAAAAAAGGAGGAAATATTGAATTATTCACATTTTCATTGGCTTGTACCTGCATGTACAGTGAAGGCAAGTGAAGATGATTAAAGCCAGCTTGAAAACTTTCTGAGAGCTTCTTCTGCTTCTCTGCTTTTCAAAACATCCAAACCCCCCCAAAATAGCTCAAAAAAGTCCCCCCCCCACCACACCCCCAGACCGGGAGTCTACGAGCNAAGATGATTAAAGCCAGCTTGAAAACTTTCTTAGAGCTTCTTCTGCTTCTCAAAACATCCAAACCCCCCAAAATAGCTCAAAAAAGTCCCCCCCACACACCCCCAAACCAGGATTCTACGAGCGGTCACTTTGTGTTTAAGCCTAAAATTTCCCTGTTGGATGAACTTGGATTTTCCTTGAAGTTTTTCCTTGAAGTTTTTCCTTGAAGTTTCCCTTTGGACGAACCTGCTTTTCTTGAATTTCTCCTTGAATTTCTCCTTGAATTTCTCCTTGAATTTCTCCTTGAATTTCTCCTTGGATGAACCTGGTTTTCTTGAATTTTTCTTGAATTTTTTCCTTGATTTTTCCTGATTTTTCTTGATTTTTTTTATTGACTTTTTTTCTTGATTTTCCCCTGAATTTTTTTTTAATTCCCCCACCCCAAACCTGAGTTTTTTGTATACAGAACTCCCACCTGAGCTGCTCCTGCCTGGGGCTCAGCCCAATTCTTGGTGCCAACCCTTTGGGGACACAACCCTGGATTTTTGGAGCTGAAACACCCCCAAACTCCCCCCCTTGAAGTGACCGACTCTCCCCCCAATGGGTGTCAAACCCAACCTGCTGCTTTACAAAGCCGAGAAATCCCCGGGTGGACTTTTCACTGCCATGTTTTTATTGGGGAATTTACACATCCACAGGAGAAAAGCAGACCACGACAGCCTCAAACTCTTGCTCACGCCGATGAACTTCGAAGCAAATTTTTGTTGGGTTTTTTTTTTACTGGAGATGAGCAAAAAAAAGAAATCTGCCTGAAGATTAAAACTGTCCAAAGCCAGCCAAGGGGGAAAAGGTGTACCAAGGTTACACAGGAACAATGACGTCAACAACAACAAAAATAATAATAATATGAAAAAAAGTATAAATTAGGATGCCATAAGTCATTTTAAAAGTGTAAGAAAAAACCTGGCGGCGGGCTCGCGGCCCTGGATAAGTTAGCTTGTTAAAAGTTAAATACATCAAATACCCACATCAGACAAAAAAAATGAAAAAAAAAAAAGCCACTCTCTCTCTCTCTCTCTCAAGTGCAAGTTTTCACATTCCACCGGCTCGGCCCCCCCACACCGGCGAGAATCCTGCTGGCTCGGGGGGGCACAGGGAGGGGCAATTCCCCAGGACTTTGGTTCCAGGGAGGGGCAGAGTGCCCGGCCAGGCCTCGGCTCCCCCAGCTCCGCTCAAGGCAGGAGGTAGCAAGGCTTTGCTCGCCCCTGGGCTCGCCTCAAATCGGCTTTCTCAGCACCAAACGAGGTTCCCCCACCCCTCACCCTACCCCGGATTTCCTAACACTGGAGTCTGAATGGAGATTTGCCGGTGCCACCCGTGCCCAGGTGCCCAGAGGGACATCAAGTGCTACCCAGAAGCGTTGGTGGAGGTTTGTGCAAGGAGGATGGGGGGGGGTTGGGGGGGATCCACCCCGATATTTGTGTGCATTGACTGTGCCAAGGACAGGGGAGCTCATGGTTGTGGTCACTGAGGTGTCACCGCCGTGGGTGACAGTGAGGAAAGGCAGAGATGGGGCTCAGGGATGGGAAGGTCCGGGCTGGGCAGCCCCAAAGAGAAAACCAAAAAACAGCAACAACAAAAACCCCTGAATGTCTCATGGAGCAGGTTTGGAGAAGAGAACAGAAGGCAGAAATGGTCACAAACGCGAGGGCTCATTTCCACAGGGGAGAGCTGAGGGACTGGTTGGTGCCCTGGGCTCCTCCTCCCCCCAGGGACTGTCCATAGCCCAGCACCCCGTTGGCTCCGTAGAAGTTCATGCCAGCCATCTGCTGGGTCACCTGAAAAGGGAGGGGACATGGGTCAGGGGCAGGGTCAGGACAGTGCCAGCCCCAGGCCAAACCCTGCCCCCCAAACGTGGCACAAGCCTAACAACAAGTTCTGAAGAGTTACGGGGAGCAACCAGGGACAGGAGGAGAGACACACAGGGTTAAAGCTGCACCAGGTTGGACATTAAAAGGAGTTTCTTCATGGAAAGGTTGTTAAACGTTGGAAGGGGGTTTGGACTCCCCATCCCTGGAGGTGTCCAAGGCAGGACTGGCCGTGGCACTCAGGGACAAGGTGGGGATGGGACACAACTTGGACTTGACCTCGAGAGGTCTTTTCCAACCTAAAGGATCCTGGGATTCCCAGGTGTGCCCCCCAGCCCAAGCCTTTGGGGGAGCTGCTGCCACACTGATGGCACAGAACATGTCACCCCTCTCCCTGCAGCACATCCCCCCCATCCCCGGGATCCAGGCTGGGAAGGGAAAGCCCTGGAGCCTCCAGGAGCAGCTCAGGTACCCCCCACCCCCCCCATGCCCCTCACCTGGGCGATGTTCCACTGCAGCTGCTGCGCTGGCTGTACCCCGTACACGGGCTGGGGCACCACGTACCCGCCCTGCTGGGCTCCCATCATCCCGTTGGGCATGCCCAGCACGCTGCCCACATAGCCCGCAGGGATGGCCACGGGCTGGGCCACCATCCCCGCGGGCCCGGGCTGGGCCACCATCCCCACCGACGGGGCCACCATGCCTCCCATCACGCCGCTGGCCGGGGGCACGCCGGGGAAGCCGGGGTAGGGCGCCGTGGGATACGCCAGGGGAGCAGGGGCCATGAACATCGCTCCTGGGGAGAGGCAGGGAAGGAATGGAATGGGGGGGGAATGGAGACATTCCGGGCACAACCCTCACCAACATCCCTGCCTTGGGACAGGGAGCCACAGGAGGAGGGAGAATGGCCTCCCACTGCCAGGGTTAGGTGGGATTCGGGGAGGAAGTTATTCCAGCCCCTCCCCGCCCTCATAGGGAAGGTGTTTCCCAGAGAAGTTCTGGATGCCTCATCCCTGGAAGTGTCCAAGGCCAGGCTGGAGCAGCCTGGGACAGTGGAAGGTGTCCCTGCCCATCCAGGGGTGGGTGAGATGAGCTTTGAAACCCCCTCCCACCCAAACCATTCTGTGATCCTCAAGGACCCCCCTCCACTCTCACCTCCCTGCCAGCTGCCAGGACACCCCAAACTCCCCCTGGCAGAGCCCAGCTCCTCACCTTGTGCAGGCAGCTGAGGGGTTTGGGAGCCGTAGAGGGACAGGATGGAATCCTTCGAGAGCTGCTTCTTCCCCACTTCCTCCCCTTTGCCTCCCGGCTCAGGGAAGAGGTTCAGGTTCTCAGGAACAGACCCAGCACTTCCAGAGGTTGGCATAGAGCCCATGACCTGAGACAGGGGCAGGATTAGTGCAGCCCCTGCATCCAGCACCAGGGAAGGCAGGGATCTCCATCCCAGCCATCTCCAGCTCCATCAGGGATCTCCATCCCAGCCCTCTCCAGCTCCATCAGGGATCTCCATCCCAGCCCTCTCCAGCTCCATCAGGGATCTCCATCCCAACCATCTCCAGCTCCATCAGGGATCTCCATCCCAGCCCTCTCCAGCTCCATCAGGGATCTCCATCCCAGCCTGGCATCTCTTCACAGGGACATGGAAAGCGGGTTGGCTTTATTAAGGAGGAGGGGAAATTGAGATTAAGGAGAATAATTTGGGAATTAATCCCCACCCCTGGAAGTGTTCAAGGTCAGGCTGGCCAGGGTCTAGTGGAAGGTGTCCCTGCCCACTGCAAGGACTCAGGGCCTTCAGGGACCCCTCCATTCCAAGTCACCCTGTGGTTCCACGGCCCAGCCAGGCTGTGCCAACACCAGCGTTCCCTGCTCACCTTCCTGGAGTCTGAGCTTGATCCCACTGATGCAAAGAGGTCGAGGTCCTTCTCCAAGCTGCTGGGCCTGCCATTGGTCACTGGGGTTGTCACTGGAGCATCTGGGAGAGATGGAGAGGCCCAAGGGCTGGGGACACCTCCTCTGCCAAGGTGCCACTCACCCCAGTGGCCTGACCCACATCTCCAGTGCCTCCCTCGCCCTCCTGGGGCACAGGAGGAGGTGGAGCAGGGCTCAGGAAGGGTCCTGGCTGCCCTATTAACCCCAGAGCCACAGGGAGCTGCTCCTGGGACATTCAGGGCACAAAAAACTGCTCCAGCATGAAGGAAAACCCCTGGAAAAGCATCCCTGGAAAAGCATCCCTGCTGCTGCACTGGAGCAGGGGAAGGACACTCCAGTATCCCTGCTGCTCACCTGACATGGACAATTAGCCCTGGAATTCCTGAGCTGGTTCATAAAGTCACTGTGACAGGGACAATGGGGCTGGAGAGGCTCTTACCAAGGCCCAGCAGGTCCATGACTGGCTCAGATTTAGGAGAACTTTTTCTAGACTGCTGCATTTCTTCTTTCTTCTGAGGCTGGGGGGATAAAAAAAACCCCACAAGTCTTCATCAGGTTTGGGGTTTACTCTGGTTATGTCAGAGGCTTTAATGAGATGAACCCTTAAAATCCTTTTTTCCTCCAGTTTAAGTGAAAGAGAGTCAAAAATCAGAGTGAAAGTCTGAGCAAGAAGAGACAACTTCAGGGTGAATATTACAGAGTTGTTTTACTGTCCCAGTAGGTTGGAGCCCACTGTGAAATTCCAGCAGGCTCTAAAGCAGGGAAGAGCTGGATTCCAAACTGCTCTGCAGGGCAAGGCACAGCACATCTGCTTAATATCTGGGTGAGCAGAGCACAACAAGCTCCCAGGGACTCCAAGCTGTGACTGAGGCCACAAAAAATGCTCACGGGCCGGGCTGGGCTCCCCCTGCTCTGCCCCACAGGGCTCACTGAGCCTCCCCCACTCCTCCTGCTCTTACCATTTTCACCTTCTCGAAGATGATGGGCTCCAGTTTTCGTTCTGGTACTGGCTCGTTGCTCCTTTTCCATTTGTCATCCTTTTCTTTCTGTGAGGAAAAAACAACAACCACTGGGGTGAGGGACAAAGGGTCACACGAGATGCTGCTCCTGACCTAAAAAACCCTCAGGTACAGCTGAAAAGCTTTATCTGAGCTCAAGGATTTGTCCTGCTCTGAACAAGGAGCTGGACAAGACCCCTCAAAATCTCCTCCAAGTTCAGTTCCTCCTCCAAAACTGGCAGCACCAGCCCTGGGGAGGGGATTGGTCACTGATACAGGAAATATTTAAGGTGTTATTTTCGTAGCAAAACTGATCAACATCCCAAGAGAAAGTTCCTGTGTGATGCTGTCACTGAGCTGAACCCCCTCAGGCTCAGTTTAAGGTTTGTGTTTATCCACTTCTAAACAAGAAACTGGATGAGACCCCTCAAAATCTCCTCCAGCTTCAATTCCTCCTCCATCACTGGCAGCACCAGCCCCGGAGAGGGGATTGGTCACTAAAAATTAAAATACATCTTAAATGTTTCCTCACAAAATGTTTCCTAACAAAACCAACCAACACACCAAGAAAAAAAAAATTAATGTATGATGCTGTTACTGATCTAAACCCCTCAAATCCAGTTTAAGATTTGTATTTGTCTCGCTCTGAACAAGGAACTGGACGAGACCCCTCAAAATCTCCTCCAGCTTCAATTCCTCCTCCATCACTGGCAGCACCAGCCCAGGAGAGGGGATTAATCACTGATACAGGAAATATTTGAGGTGTGTTTTCACCCCCACACCCACCCTGAAGGCATTGATGTCGATGCTTCTGTCCATGTATTTCTTCTTCTCGTATTTATCCCGGATGAAACTCTCCACGGCTCTGCAGCACCTCGTTAAGGACAAACCATTCCTTCCACCGTTGTTTGACAAGCAGCTACGAGGCACAGCCCGGGACTCAACTAAGGACTGTTTAAAGAGCATTTCCAGCGGTAACTCTCTGAAAATAATTTGGATCCAACCTCCTTTAGCTGCTCCGTGGTTTATTTTTCGCCCCCGGGGTTATTCTAAGCATGACAGTGCTATAAAAGGTACGTTAAATCAGGGCTTAACGTTCTTGGAGTGGGGTTTTTTTTCGCTGCTTTTGTTATTTACTCCGTGTCATTAGCACGGATCAGAGTGGATCCTGCTCAGACAAAAAGCACCTCAGGCAGCAGCTGAAGGCAAAAAAATTCGGGTGGAAAGGTGCTCCTGGGATTTTAGGGTCACATCACTACACTCCTGTGAGGTGCAAGCTAAACAGTTTAAATTTTCATAATTATTAAACGATTTTATTGTAGAATCATGGGATGGTTTGGGGTGGAAGGGAATTTAAGGATCAGATAATTCCAGCCCCTGCCAGGGGTAGGGACACCTTCCACTGTCCCAGGCTGCTCCAACCTGGCCCTGGACACTCCCAGGGCCTCCCCACCCTCCCAGCCAGGAATTCCTTCCCCCTCTCCCATCTCTCCCTGTCCCCTGTCACTCCAGGCCCTTGGAAACCTCTTCCCAATTATCCTGCAGCCCCTCCAGGCCACAATCAGGTCTCCACTGAGGCTTTGGAACACTCAGCGCTTTCAAAAGCCACCCCTCCTCCTTCCCATGGCTCTGCAGTGTGGAATTGTGACTCTGGTGTCCCAGTTCTCCATCCCCAGAGCTCGGCACCGACCCTTTCCCTCCCCTCTGCCGCAGAATCCCTGGATCCCCGAGTTAAAATCCTGCTGAACTCCAGCCAGGAGAGCAGCAGGGATGGAGAGGCTCCAGGGAAGGATGCTGGTCTGTCTGGGGTCTCCTGAAGTTCTCGGGCAGGAAGGCTTCGTACAGACGGTTGGCTTTGCCATTCCCCATCTCCTGCACGCACTGCAAAACAAAACAGGCCTTGAGCTGCTGCTTTCCCAGGGATTAAAGCCCTCCCACAACATCCCAGTCCACCCCTGATAACTGCAGGAACTCAGAGCTCTGCCTGTACCCAAAGCCACCCTCCCACCTCCTGATGCAGCTGCTCCAACCCCCTCCTGCACAACCACCCCATCCCAAGCCCCACGGCACAATAGTTATTCAAAGGCTGGATAAATATCACATTAACAACCCAAACTCCCTCTGGAAAGGCAGGATGTGACTCCTGGAAGGCTCCAGGATGCAGCAGGCGAGCAGCAGCTCCGCACAGAACTCGCAGCTCGTTTGTCTCTCCCCTCTGATGTCTGCTGAGCCTGAAATGATGACATTTCCCCTCCCCACATATCCAAGCTGGGCACTTTCATCCTGCTGCACTTCCCACCTCTTTGGGCTACTCGGGCTTGGCTTGTTTCCAAATTTATGAAGCCCCACTAACAAAAAAAAAACCCCAAAACCCAAAATAACCCAACCCAACCCCACCCTCCTCACCTGGATCTGCTCCTGCGTCCACTGGTCGAGGTTGACGGATTTGACCCTGGATATGTGAACGCCCAGGTTCCTGTGGATGCCGGCACAGCGGATGCAGATGAACACCCCGATATTCCAGGAGGCCCATCGTGGTCCTGCAGAGGGACACGAGTGTGTTTCCCCCACCAGCTCGAGTGACACTGGGAAACTCCCAAGTGAACTGGGACTGAGGGGGTCACAGTCTTGAGCTTCAACAGGGGAAGTTTAGACTCGGTATTAGGAGAAGGTTTTTCACTGGAAGAGTGATCCGGGTGTGGAATGGGTTGCCCACGGAGGTGGTTGAGTTGCCAACCCTGGAGGTGTTCAGGGGGAGGCTGGATGGGGTGCTGAGTGATGTGATCTAGATGGAGATCTTTGAGGTCCTTTCCAGCCTTATCTATACTGGGAATACTGGGACTGAGGCCTTTGATTCCTCACCCGCCTTGGGAAGTGGAATGAAGGCAGCAGCGGGAAGTTTAAAGGTGTTTAAATCTCCATCATTCCACTCGGACATTTATTGCCTCCCTCTTCCATCCACATGAAACAAATAACTCTGAGAGGAGGAGGGAAGGAAACACTCCAACCCCTCGAGCTCTGCTGAGGCAGATGTACCAATCCTGTCGATGTGGTCCCGCTTTTGTCCTTCTTTCTCGGATAACCTCAGCTCCGGAACATTCCCTACCGCCACAGGAAAAGCAGGGAAAATTACTCAGCACCGTCAGATCTCCTCAGGCGGGAGCTGAGGCAGGAGAGCAGCACCAAGGCCAGGATTGGGCCCCCCAAAAACGTGGAGCCCAAAGGGCACCAGGCCGGGTGCCAACACCATCAGTTCACTCCACAGTTTCCACATTACTGACTCCATGACTCCACAGTCACATTCCAGGTTTTCATGCAGCTTGGGAGAGCTCTGAGGTGTGGATGGGAGATCATGCTGGGGCGGGGGGGAAACAAACCAAACCCAAAAAACCCACGAGGGGAAAGATCAACAGGCTCGGATTTACTCCCAGCACCCAGGAAAGCCAGCAGGGCACTACCCAGGGGATGCCACAGGTCCTGCCACCCCTCCCAGCCCCTCAGTCCTGCCCAAGGAAGGATTTTAAAGCTAAAATTAAAATAAAAAAACCAACTAACCCTCCTGGGTGGAGCTTCCAGCCTGGCCCAGGTCGGGGGCCCAGCTGGTTGTCACTGACCCAAGTGAAGCCACATCCCGAATCAGGGACCAAATATCCTCCTTCTCCAGGAGTTGTCCTGCCTCCTCTTGTCACAGCTAAATTAGCAAAGCCCGAAGCTAACGAGGGTGAGGTGGGAGGGGGAAGAGGGGGAAAGCGTAATTTGGAAGCCCTAAAAAAGCAGCGCTGTATTTTGAGCCTCTAGATGCGACTGAACGGTTCAATCCCTATTTCTGCTGGAGGTCTGGAGTCTCCCGAGGGATTTGGTGCCGTTAATGCACAGACCCTTCCAGGACGACCTCTACCTCACCTTTAAAAAAACCCCTTTCATTAAATCTCCTGGCCTTTCCTGCCGTTACTTGGCTGCTTTTTGCACTCAAGGGTGGCCCTTGAGAACAATATTAATTTAATGGAGCTGATGAATTCACTCCCCAGCTCAGGAGCAGCTCTTGGTAAAGCCCTGATTAAAAGCACACCTTTATTATACCCACCAAAACGTGGGATTGGATGGATCCAGGCAGAACCCATCACTCCAGCACGCTAACAAGGAAGGAATTTTGGAATAAAAGCCTTGGCAAGTGTCAGCCAGGATCCCTCAGCTGGTTTTTACACATGGAATTCTCTCCCAGCTACACCCTGGGGGCCATAACGTGAGGCTGGCAGCAGGATTAAGCAGGAGATTCAAGGTTAGATTTAAACTCCAGATATATTTAGCTTTTATAGGACTAAAAGGATTAATGATCAGCCAGATACTCCAGCAGGGCTGGACTAATCAGCTCACTGGTGTCACATGGACCAGCCCGAGCCACCACGATGCCACCATGACTCAGGGGTCCCCAGTGTCACCTCGGGGTGAGGCAAGGACTGAGCCCAGCAGGGGCTGCCAGGAAAATGAGGAGTTTAAAATCATCCCTTGCTCAGTTGAGTGGTGGTTTCAGACGAGCTGAGCTGATTCCTAAGGGAGGGTGATGCCCCATCCAAGGCTCCAACAGACACTTCCACAGCCCGTTGAACACCCCGGCCTGTCCAAACCAACACCCCAGGTCACACACGAATGTTCCAAGGGCTGCTCGATGACCTGAATGACTCAACAGGCTCCCAATTCCCTCTAAAACCCCGGCACAGCCCGAGGAGTTCACTTCAAATGAGTCACTCGCTCGGAGTTCACACCCTGGAGTGGTTTTAATTGAGAAACCCCAAGGGGGATTCACTCCTCACCCTTTACTCAGCCTCTGAATTTTGGCCCAGGCTCCTCCCGCAACTCTGTGCAGTAATAACCCTCCGGAATTCATTTCCAAATAAATCAGAATTCGGCTGCACAGCCACTGCTCAGGGGAAAAAAAAAAAAAAACCAACAAAAAGAGCTGCTTTCATGGGCAGGAAGGAGAGAGCATCACTATCCCGAGGCAAAGGAAACATTCCCAGGGTGAACAATCCGTGCCTGGGAGCATCCAGCTGTCCCAGCAGCAGCCCATTGATCCCACTAACACTGCTCCACGTGTGGGGATACAACCAGCATGTGGGAAATCCTCTCTCTCTCACACACGGCGATTTCTCGGCGAGTCCAAGTTGAAAAGCTCATTTTAAAATGAATTTTTTTTTGAGCCAAATGAAGAAATAAAGGAGGATCCAAGAGCTTTCCTTTGCCTCGTGGTTTCCTGGCTCTGGAAGGGGATTGCTCAAGGATTTACTGACATTTGTTGTGCCCATTTGTTTTGCCCGTCTTGCGAAACAACTTCCTCTGCTCGGCCCCTTGGAAGAGGAACAAGGCGAACCCTAAAAAACGCGGCTGGACTCGGCCTCAAGATCCCTAAATGTTGTTATTTCAGGGGATTTTCCGAGTTGGAAGGGACCCACGAGGAGCAGAGTCCGACTCCTCAGTGAATCCCCATCCAGGGATCAAACCCACCCCTGGGCACCGCTGAGGGATCAACCCCATCCTTCAACACCACTCCCCAACCCCCTGAATTTCCACGAAATACAACAAATTTAGGGAGTGAAACACCAACCCAAGTGTCCAAAACACACCTGCAAACAGGATGGAAACTCTCCGATCACAAAGTGATTTTTTGATGGTGTGAAACAGAACATTGTCACCACTTAACCCCTCACAAAGTGTCTTCAAGTCATCCCTCCATGTCTAAAATATTCAGACCCTATTCCCCAACCTGTGGAGATTTTAGAAGCCACGAATTCCTTAAAACAGCTCCTAAAAGAGGGAGGAGTGGCAGACCCTGAGTCACTTTTTTTTTTTTTCGCTTGATTGAGATGGTTCTCAATATCTGGAGCTAAACATGAACTATTTTTCATTCTAGAACAGAGCAAAGCTATTCCTGCCTCTGGAGTAGGTTTAATAACTCGGGAGGATGAGTTCCCTTCGCTCAGCCTCAGATTCCTTATGTAACTCCTNTTCACCGCCCAGATCCCACACTTCACTGCCCAGATCCCACACTTCACCCCTTGCATCCCACACTTCCCTCCCCGTTGCAAACACTGATTCTTTATTCCTTGTGGGAAGTTACAACTTCAGGCGTTTGGAGGATCCGAGCTGGGATCCCACCCAAAGGGAATTTATTTCTCAGCTCAAGATCACCAAAGGCCAAAAGCTCATTTGGGAACGCTTGCACTGAAAACGAAACCAGCATTTCCCTCACGCACAGGCTCTCCTTTCACACCAGGGCAGAACAGCAGTGGGAGATCACCCAGAATATTGTGGCTGCAGCTGAGAACCAAAATGAACGTGACAAACCCACGTGCATCCCTCTGGAAAGCCTCAGCCCTCTCCTCCTCACACAACATTTCCTGAGCCAAGCTGAGCAGTTTGGGGTTTTGGAAGGGNACCCCATCCTTCAACACCACTCCCCAACCCCCTGAATTTCCACGAAATACAACAAATTTAGGGAGTGAAACACCAACCCAAGTGTCCAAAACACACCTGCAAACAGGATGGAAACTCTCCGATCACAAAGTTGATTTTTGATGGTGTGAAACAGAACATTGTCACCACTTAACCCCTCACAAAGTGTCTTCAAGTCATCCCTCCATGTCTAAAATATTCAGACCCTATTCCCCAACCTGTGGAGATTTTAGAAGCCACGAATTCCTTAAAACAGCTCCTAAAAGAGGGAGGAGTGGCAGACCCTGAGTCACTTTTTTTTTTTTTCGCTTGATTGAGATGGTTCTCAATATCTGGAGCTAAACATGAACTATTTTTCATTCTAGAACAGAGCAAAGCTATTCCTGCCTCTGGAGTAGGTTTAATAACTGGGGAGGATGAGTTCCCTTCGCTCAGCCTCAGATTCCTTATGTAACTCCTGGCAGTTACTATAGGAACCAACTGGGCTCAAAGTTGCAGCTTGGCATTTTTGGGGGGCTCCTTTTTAACCCCTCCTCACCCTCTGCACACCCAGGTGGGCACAGGGAGCCAGGGAAGCACAGGAGGATTATCCCTGTCACCTGCTTGTGGCAGGGACACGAAGCCAGGGGTGACTCCGAGCTCTGCGTGGCTTTCCTTAAAGGGGATCTTCCTACAGCTCACAGGGATCCCACACTTCACTGCCCAGATCCCACACTTCACCCCTTGCATCCCACACTTCCCTCCCCGTTGCAAACACTGATTCTTTATTCCTTGTGGGAAGTTACAACTTCAGGCGTTTGGAGGATCCGAGCTGGGATCCCACCCAAAGGGAATTTATTTCTCAGCTCAAGATCACCAAAGGCCAAAAGCTCATTTGGGAACGCTTGCACTGAAAACGAAACCAGCATTTCCCTCACGCACAGGCTCTCCTTTCACACCAGGGCAGAACAGCAGTGGGAGATCACCCAGAATATTGTGGCTGCAGCTGAGAACCAAAATGAACGTGACAAACCCACGTGCATCCCTCTGGAAAGCCTCAGCCCTCTCCTCCTCACACAACATTTCCTGAGCCAAGCTGAGCAGTTTGGGGTTTTGGAAGGGCAGTGCCAGTCCCACAGACCCAGTGCCAGCCCTACATACACCCTGTGCCAGCCCCACAGACCCCCAGTGCCAGCCCCACAGACCCAGTGCCAGCCCCACAGACCCCCAGTGCCAGCGTCGCCACCACGCTCAGCCCCAGCACATGCAGCTGTTCCAGGGCTATTTTAAAAAGTTCCTCTTTTGAGCAGCCTCAACCAAAAAGGAAATTCAGCTGCGCCTCGAGAGGCTGCCGAGGCAGGAGTTGAGTCACACGGATTCCTGGGGAATATTTGCAACGTGGTTTATATTAATGGTAGCTGGGCTGGACTAAACCGACCCCCTCCATTAAATTCCCTCATTCCACTGGAAGTCATCATTCCTCAACCACCTACTCCAGCCCCAAGCTCTTCATCCTGCTTTTCCTCCTTCCCATCCGATGTTTCACAACCCCCTGCACAGTTCTTCCCTATTTATTTTTGGTGAAAACGACTGAATGATGAGATTTGGGTTGTGTCCAGCGCTGGATTTCCCAGCTGGAGGTGGAAGGGGCAGGTCTCAGCACAGAACCCACAGGGCTCACAGGACAAGGGATGGAGGGAAGAGCCAGACAAAGCAGGAGGAGCACAGGGGGCAACCTTAAAGCGCTGGGCACACACAGAATTCCTCGCTGCTGCTCCCAGGGGGGAGGGACCCGCCGGCCCCGACGTCAGCGGGATCCGAGGAGCCTGTGGGATGGGAAGGGCTGGAGAGCAGAGAGGGGAGAGTTTGGGAGGAGGAGAGAATCAAACAGAATTAGCTGTAGGGGACACTGGGTCACAAATGCAGACAAGAATCCAGTTAGTGCTGCTCAACACGGGCACCTTCCACTTGCTGGGAGACACGGGAACGCTCCAGTCCCCAGATCCCGTCACATCCCTCCTCTCTCCTTTGCCATCTCAGCCTCCAGGCTCTGGATCTGCTGCCAGATGCTCAACACAGAGCCCCCAGTATCCCACACACGTGTGGCACCACACCAGCACCACAACCTGCCCTCTGGGAGGAGAGATCCCACCTGGGAGAGCAGCAGCTGCTCTTGGAAGGGCTTTTGGCGAATCATTCAACCAGCAAAGGTCTTCAAAAAGAGAGTTGTGACAACTCATCCCTCCCTGCTCTGGCCCAGGGCGTGCACCCACTGCTGCTGAGCTCCCCCAGCTCTCCCAGTTCACCCAGTTCCCCTGCACAGGAAGTTTTCAAAGAAAAGAGGAAGAGCAGCAGCAGAGAGAGACCTC
Organism: Pitta sordida; assembly: GCA_013390025.1. Lineage (NCBI taxonomy): Eukaryota > Metazoa > Chordata > Aves > Passeriformes > Pittidae > Pitta > Pitta sordida. Next base: position 40,891 of record WEKX01006002.1, read on the forward strand.
ACCCAACTTCCTCCCAAACAGGAGCCCCTGAGCTCTGCAGGAGCAAAAACACCCCGAGATTTCCCCGACTGGCTTGGGTTGGGAGGGACCTCAAAGCCCACCCAGGGACACCTCCCACTATCCCAGGTCGCTCCAACCCGGCCCTGGACACCTCAGCCACCTGCCCTGGAGAGCAGCTTTGCTTCCAGGTATCCCTGGAAGTGCTGAGGGGACCCATCTGGAGCCCCCAGATCCCACGGGGCCTCTCATCAGCACAGCTTTCCTTGCTAAAAAACCCCCATTTATCCCATAAAACGTGCTCCTTACTCTGCCCACATCCCCCCGGGGCCCATCCCACATCCAAAGGGGAACATCAGGCTTTGCTGGCAGAGCTCCACACTCACCCCAAGAGCCAAAACTGCCCCCAGATGAGCTTTGACTGGCAGCAACGACCCGGAGCTTAAGGCAGAGTCACCTCCTGATGGCCTCACACGCCCTCCAGGAGGAGATTTCCCACCTCCAGGAATCTCATTAGTGCAGTGGCTAATTAGTGTGTCAGATAAGCCAGCCTGCTCTCCAGGACTGATGCAATCCCTCCTCCCAGCTTTGGTGGCAGGGCTTGATTACATCCATGAGGAATTCTGCCTTCATTCCGAATCCCTGACGGGAATTCTGCACTCCCAGGATGTCCTGGGAAGGGGAGAGGCAACACCACCCCACACCTGCAGCTGTGGGGAGGATTTTTTGGGGTCTCCCACTGTCTCAGGAGACAAGATAAAGCAGCTGTCTGTTTGCCCTTGGTGCCAAGAGATAAAGGGTTGGTTTGAGGGGCACAGCCCACAGGGAGGTGTGGAGCAGGAAACTCCCCGGGGCTTGGGTTTTTTTTTTTAGGGCAGCGTTGAAAACAAACCATAATATTCTAATTTTCAGCGTGTTCCAAAGGTGCTCTGCAGCTTTCAGGGGTCACACCGAGGTTTCCCTGTTTACAAAGGCAAGTCCCTCCTCCAGGTTCATTTCCAGCAGCTCTTGGCAAACCAGGCTCAAGCCCAGGTCTCCAAGTGATTACAACAGCTCGTTAAAACGGGGTTTTAGGAAAACTGAACTCCTTTGCTGCAGGAAAACAAAGCATTTCCCAGCAGGAACTACAAAACTGCATCTGCATCACCACCAGCCCCTCCATCCCTTGGGTTTGCCCCCTGGAATTCAAACCTTTCCATCCCTGTTCCTCCCCGCCCACTCCCACTCCTTCCTCGGGACCCAAACAGGCCTTGAAATCACAAACTCAGGGCACAGGTTGGGTGGGAAGAAGATCTTATCCCACGGGCAGGGACACCTCCCACCATCCAGCCTGGCCTTGGACACTCCCGGGGACCCAGGGGCAGCCACAGCTTCTCTGGGAATTCCATCCCAGGGAAAGGGAGCAGCAGAAAAGGAAGCAGAGGAGTAAAAGCTGGGATCCCTCCCTGTGCAGGGTGATCCTCCAGCTCCTTCTTCTCAGCATCCCTTCTAAATCCTGGTCCCTCCCAGGATGAGCCCAGGGTGGCAGGATGTGACTCCCCAGCTGGAATTCCCTCCTCAGTTACACAACGCTCCCTCTGCCCGCACAGCCCCGGAGCTGCTCCTGCCCCAGCTGCCCCCGGAGCCTCCACAGACACATCCCAACCCCTGCGCCAAACCTGCCCCAAACCCACCGGGGGCTTCCCCCTCAAACCCACCGGGGGCTTCCCCCTCAAACCCACCGGGGGCTTCCCCCCCAAACCCACCGGGGGCCTCCCCCCCAAACCCACCGGCACCCCC
>WEKX01006002.1:43626-55699 GCA_013390025.1 Pitta sordida
AGGGGGCTGGTGACGGTGCTGGGAGGGGGGGATTTGAGAACTGCAATAAAATGAGCAGCGGAGACAAAAATGTGTCACTGGAGTAAAGTGAGAAACACTTGAAATCACATAATGCCCCCCAAAGTGCCACTCGCGACCCAGAAAGGTGCTGAGCCCGGGGGCAGCGCTGGGACAATCCGGGCACGGGAACATCCCAACAGCTCCACAGCCACAACTGGGTGCCCCCAACACCAGCTGCTCCCAGCCTGGGGCCGGCAGGACTGTGGGCTCCAAACACCAGTTCTGGGGGGCACGGGGCAGCTTTTGGTGCCCAGCAGAGCAGTGGGGAGAGGGAGGGCAGGAGCCCATGGGCCTTCCCTGGGCTGGCAGCTGGGGAGGGAGACCGGGATTGAGCCCAGCCCTGAGCGGAGCATCCCCAGCCCCATGTGCTGGATGGCCCCGTGCCCGCTGGGCAGGATGGTGCCACCCCTGAGCCCCCCCCAAATCCCAGGAATCAGTCAGCGGCTCATTGCGGAGCCTCCGAGCTCCGGGAGGAGGAGGAGGAGGAAGAAATGGCCGGGATGAATCATGCCGTGTTCCCGGGGAGCCGGGGGCGGCCGCCAGCGAAGGCAGGAGCTGGGAACGGCGGGGGATGAGCGGGGCACCCACCACCCCCCCCATGGACACCCCCTCGTGCCGTGCCAGGGCTGTGGGGACAGCCGGGACACCCCCTGGCACAGCCCCCCTCCCCTCGTTTCTGAGGGGTGACCCCGCACGGGGCTCACGGGGCAGAACTGGGGGCAGAAACCCCCCAGGACCATCCCCAAGGAGGCAGGAACCGGCTCCCGGGGCAACCACAGCCCCGCGTGTCACGGTGCCATCACCCTGGGGACACCACGGAGACACCCCGGGGGTGCCCACACAGCCTGGCCGGGGTGTCCCCCCCAGCGCAGCTCCGACAGCAGCTCCGCAGCTCATCCCGCTCCTCTCCCAGCCCCNCGTCACCACGGTGCCAAATCCTCCGTCACCATCCACCCGTGGAGCCCAAAAATAGCCCCGGGCTCACCTGAGGAGGGGCGGGGGCCGCGGCTGCCTCCTGCCCTCATCCCACTGCTCCATATTAATGAGCCCCTTCCTCCTCCTCCTCCTCCTCCTCCTCCTCCCGCCCGTCCCTGCCGGGGTCCGGCTGTGCCAAACCTGAGCCAGCGCAGCCACACGGGGCCACCGGCGCTGGGCTCCAGCCATGGCCCGTGTCCCCTCCGTGTTCCGCCTCTGGCTCCTGCTCCAAGGCTCCTGCCTCTGCCTGGCCCAGCTCGTAAGTCCTGGGCTCGATCCGGGCTGGAATGGGGATGGAGAAGGGGATGGAGAAGGGACAGAGAGGGGACAGCGGGGGGATGGTGCCCATCTCCCCCATCGCAGCCGCTCTCGCAGTGCTGAGCACCCCTGAGGCTCAAGGCTCATTTCCCCTTTCCCTTTCCCTTGCTCTTCCCGGGAATGTCCCACTGGTGGGGGTGGGAACAGCCGCGACCCCCTCGGGCTCCGCGGGAAGAGGGGACTGGCAGGTTTGGGATCTGTTGGCCGAACAAGTTCGGTGTCGTTTTCCCCTTGGAGCAGCAATGGGGGATTGGGATTCTCTGCCACTTCCCTTCCCGGGAGCCCCCGGATCTTCTGCTGCCCATCCCCTGGGAGATTTCCTGGGATGTGCTTTGTCCGGACTGAGGGGGGCTCTGACCCTCCCGGGGCTGGGGGGGGCGGTCCTGGGGGTCCCGCTGGACTCTCCAGACTCACGCAGGGGCAGGAGAAAATGCAGCGGGGAGAAGGGAGATTCCAGTGTACCTCCTGGAATCCCACCTGGAAAAACTCTCCTTGCTTTGCAACTGCGAAAATCGGATTTTCAGAGAAAAACCTTGGAAAAATTTCCATGTGGCTCCTGAGCTGTCTGTGGGCACAACTGGGGATGCGAGGGGGGCATCTCCCTCCTCACAGGGGGATGGGAGGGGGGCATCTCCCTCCTCGCAGTGCCCCCCGGGGATGCCCGCGGGCTTGCGGTGGCAGAGCCTGGCCAGGGGAGCGGGGTCGGGTGGGAGCGAGGGGGATGCGGGAGCCCCGGGAACAAGGGAAGCGTTTGGAAATGATTCGGACAAAGGTGCCATTCAGGGGCTCTCCCGGGGCCGGGGCTCGCAGGGTTTGATCCAAGGAGGAGCAGGGACTCTCCTGTTCCGAGCACAACCCAGCAGCGCCTCTCACCTCTATGAGTTTGCATTTATTATTTAAAATAACCCGAGGTCTGAGGCCGGAGGAGCCGCAGACACACAGCCCGGCCACCTTCCAGGAACACCAGGGGCTCAGTGTCCGGGTCTGGAATCTCTTTCCCCCCCAAACTCCCCGCCAGGATAACAGAGGTTTCTTTGGAGTCCTGAGCAAACCTCAGAGCCGGGGCCGGGCTGCGGGCGCTTCCCCGCCGGGGCTGAATGGAGCTTTTGTGCGGAGCCCGGGCCACGGGCACAGAGCCAGCCTGGCACAGGGACGGCCCCGCGAGGGGCTGGGGGTCCCCTCCTCACAGCGGCCCTTCAGGCACCTAAATCCCGCCGGTGCTCCCAGAAATCCCACTGGGAGCCAAGGGAGGCCTCTGCACCCCATGGAGACCCTGGGGGTGCCGGGGAAGGAGGAGGCAGAAACGGGGTGGAAACGCTGCCGTGACCCCATGGCCACCCCCCTGCGTTGGGACAGCAGCCCTGGGGGTGCCAGGGACGAGGGGGACAGGGATGGGGCAGAAACTCTGCCATCCCCTCATGGGCACCCTGCTCTGGCGGGGAGCAGGAGCCCCACGGACAGCAGGGCAGGAGGGGGGTCAAGAAAAGGGGTACAAAGTGGGCAGGGGAGGGGGAGCTGGTGGTGCCAGTGCTGGCGGAGATGTCCTGGATTTCCCTTTGCCCGAGGGCACAGCGAGGAACCCACGGGGAGAGAGGGCAGAGCACCTCGGGGTGCCCCCTCCGTCCCAGCTCCCGGACCGACGGCTCCCTCCGAGCCCCAGCATCTCCCGGGGTTTCTCCGCTCCTCCCTGACGTGGATCCCGTCCCGTTTTCCCCTTTAGCGAGGGCCGCCGGGAGAGCCCGGCCCGCGAGGGCCCCCCGGTCCCCCCGGAGTGCCGGGAACGGACGGGATTGACGTGAGTAACCGGGAACCTGCGCGGGATGAGGGAGGGAGAGAGGGAGGGAGGGGACCCGCAGCACAAAGAGGGACATTGTGTGGGGCAGAGGCTCGGCCAGGGCAGGGGGTGCCGTGGGATTCCCGCTCCGTGCTGCTCCTGGATCGGGGCAGGGGGAGCATCCCTGGCTTTTCCCGGAGCCCCGGGCAGCACAGGTGGCACCCGGGGAAGGGGGCACAGCTCCTGCACCACGGACCAACGGGGCACCTTGGAACCCGGGGCTTGAACTGGGCTTTGGGACAGGGAGGTCTGGGTTCGTCCCTGTCGGGGGGGGTTGGGGCAGGATCAGCCCAGAGGTGCCCAGTGAGGAGGGGGAGCTGAGGGGGGCACCGGGGGGAGCAGGACATGGGTGCCCACAGAGTGACAGTGTGGCCAAGGATCGTGGTGGGGGCTGTGGGGAGGGAGCCTGGACATGGGGGGGACCTGAGGGGCAGCAGAAAGTGCCCTTTCCCCAGGATGTGCCCCCAGGTGTTATTTTAGTGCTATTTACACTCAGAACAGGCACAGCACCCCACTCACACCAGCACAGCCCCCTCCCCAGCCCCAGCACAGCCCAACTCACCCCAACCAGCCCCATCCTGACCTGCCTGGGAGAACCAGCATCTCCTTCCATCCTGAGGAGGTGGGTGGGAGTCAGGGATCCCGAGCCCCCTGGGGGCTCCCAGACCCCTTTCACCACCTTCTTCCCTTTGCCCAGGGTGACAAAGGCCCTGCTGGAGTCCCCGGCTCCCCGGTGAGTACCCCCCCCCACCCTTCCCTCAGCTCCCTGCTGCTCCCAGTCCTTCCTGAGCAGCTCCTGCCAACCTGCCCCCTCCTCTTTCAAAGGGTGTCAAGGGGGACCCCGGAGCCCCCGGCCCAGACGGACCCCCAGGAAAGCCGGGCATTGACGTGAGTACTGACCCCCTGTCCCCCCCGTGGTGGCCCTGAGGCTTGTTTTCTCCAGAATAAACCTGGAGCAATCCCATGTCCCCAGCTGGAGCTGCCACACCCCTGCTCCTGGATGCTGGGAGGGGTCGGTGCCCATCCCCAGGTGCCCTGGTGGGGGTCTCAGGGGTGTGTGATGGGTGCCCAGGAGGGTTTGGCTGGGTATTTACCTGCTGATCAGGGGGAAACCCAAACTACAGGATCCTCTTTTGTGCCTCTGGTGGCACTTCATAAATCTTCAGGGTTTAGTTATTCGTCAATAATAAATGAATAGAAAAATAACAGTCACTGTCAGCATGAATTATTCATCCAGGAGGATCTGCCCGCAGAGGGATTCGGATCCTTTGCTGGGAACAACCCCAGCAGAAATTCCTGGTGGGAATAACCTCCGGGATCTCTCCTCTTGCAGGGCCTGACAGGAGCAAAAGGGGAACCAGGACCCATCGGGGCACCAGGAACTAAAGTGAGTGAGGGGCTGCTCTGGAGAAGCTTTTCCAGGCTCCCACCTTCCCCTCTTGGAACCAGCAGAGTTTGGGCAGACTGGGGACCCAGGGCTGCAGGAATTGGGTGATGGATGATTTGGCAATGAGGGGACCCTGAGGGTGGGACGGGGAGGGGGAATTTTAGCAGCTGACAGAGCAGAGCCTCCTGTTCCATCTCCTCACCCTCCTCTTGTTTCCTGGCAGGGCCAGCCTGGACTTCCAGGGCCACCAGGGCTCCCTGTGAGTATCTGCTGCTCCTGGGGGTGCAGGGGATGCCCCCACTGCCCCCCCAGCTGCACCCGTGGTGCTGTGGGCATCACCCTGCTCGGGACAGGGGCACTGGGGGGGTTGGAGGGTTGGAGAACTCAGACCAACTCTGAATTCCTTCCCCTTGCAGGGTCCTTCACTGCCAGGACCACCCGTGAGTGCCATGCTGTGGGGCTGGAGGGGAGAGGGGATGGCCAGGGATCCTGCTTGGAGCTGTGCTGGGAGAGCTCAGATCTGAGCACCCCCAAAGGGGAGGTCTTGGGGTGTGATGTCCCTCACTCAGGGAATGTCTCTCTTCTCCTTCAGGGCCTTCCAGGCCAGGTGGGACTCCCTGGAGAGATTGGAGCGCTGGGACCCAAGGTGAGGGGACAGGAGGGGACATGGGACAGCCTCCCCTCCTTCCCCCAGCTCTGCTCCCGGGGTTCACAGGGATGGTCCTGTGATGTGGGACAGTGGGGACGGAGGGGTGACAGCTCTGTGTCATCCATCCTGGGGATGTCCCTGTTCCTGCTGGGACCCCTTGGCTCTCTCCATCCCCCTCCCAGCTCTGGCAGCACCTGCCACCTCCCCTCCCTGACCTCTCCTTCCCTGGTTTGTCCTTTCCTAGGGTGACCCTGGACCCGACGGCCCGCGGGGACCCCCCGGCCCCCCAGGGAAACCCGTGAGTATCCCCCCAGCCAGCAGCACCTTGTGCAGGAGGGAGAGGCTTCCCCCAGGCTCAGCACTGTGGCTCTGGGCAGCCCTCCCGCCTGGGAAATCACCCTGATTCCAAAGCAGGGATGCTGAGGGTCTCCTTCCCTGCAGGGCCTCCCGGGACACCTCCAAGGAGTGGAAGGCAGCGCGGATTTCCTGGTGAGAGCTGCCATTGCCTTGTCCCTCCTGCAGGGCTCTGCTGCCCGAAATACCCCCCAGCCCTGGGATTTGCTCCCTGGGAAGGAGCAGGGGCCCCAGCAGAGCTGGGATGTGAGCAGGGGGTCCCTTGTGTCACTGCTCCCATGTGGCACAGGAGCCTGTCCTCCCCAGCACGGCTCCTCCCCAGCCTCCAGGTCCTTCCCCAACTCATCCTGTGCTTCTTCTCCCCCCGTCAGTGCCCGACCAGCTGCCCCCCAGGTCCCAAGGGTCCCCAGGGACTGCAGGGATTGAAGGTAAGGGAGCCCTGGAGACACCAGGATGTTGGCACCACCCTGCTGCTTTTCCAGGGATGCTCACGATTTTCCTCTTCACCCTCAGGGACACAGAGGCCGCCCCGGTGCCCTGGGGGAGCCTGGCAGGCAGGGAGGGCAGGTGAGTATCCCGGAGGGATCTGGGTGTCCCCTCCTCTGGAGAGCTGGGGCTGGACACAGGGAAGGGCTCTGGGGAGGGAAAGGGGGGAGGAAATGAAGGGAAGAGGGGGCAGAGGAAGGACAGGGTGGTTTTTCCCCTGGTGGCTTCCTGGGTGTGGACACCTGTCCCCATCCCCTGCTGGGTGAGGGGCGTTTGTGTCCCCAGGGCAGTTTGTGTCCCCACTCACCTCATCCCTCCTCACCCCTCCCCAGGGCCCCAAGGGTGACGTCGGTGCCTCTGGAGAACAAGGAGTCCCAGGCCCTCCGGTAACACTTTCATTTCTCTTTGCCCTTCTACCCCTCAGGAACTGGGGGTGGCCCCAGGCACAGGGGAGGTGACACCAGTGTGCCCCTGGCTCCCGGGCACACAGCACTGGCACAGCCTTCATCCCATCCCTCTCCCTCCTCCCAGCCGTGGATGTCACCCTCTCTCCCAACAGAGACCTCCACACATTGTTAACGTGGAAAACTCATGGACCAGGGGAAAAAAAAAATCTCTCCTGGACCCTGAGCCTCCCTCACCCGCCCTGAGTGAGGGGGATTAAAGCTGCTGCAGCTCCCTGAGCACTTTGAAGATGAAAAACAATTAATGCTTCGGCCAGGAAGGGGCAAAACTGCTTTGAAGCCAAGAGCTCTGGCAGGGGAAGTGGCTCCAGTTTGGGCCCGTTGGGGTTATGGAACTGACAGCTGGAAAAGCACCTGCTGGGGCTGCCCAGTCAGGGGGGGCTGAAATTCCTCCTGTTTGGCCAAACCGGCCCATTCCCAGCAGTGGGTTTGGCCGTAATTGCAGCTGCTCCCGGGGCCCTTCCCAGCTTAAACTGGCCGTGTTTTCCCTCCCTGCAGGGACCCCAGGGCCTGAGGGGGTACCCCGGGATGGCAGGAGCCAAAGGAGAGACGGTGAGTGCCCCAGGGATGCTCCGGGCTCAGCGGGACCAGAGCCATTCCCAGGAGCCTTGTGGACATGCTGGGCCAGCTCAGGGAGCTGGTGCCACCCCTTGCCAGCGGGGCTGGAGGTTGGGCTGCAGGATCTGACCCCTCTGTGCTCTCTCTGCAGGGCCCTGCCGGGTACAAGGGCATGGTGGGGACCATTGGAGCGGCCGGGCGGCCGGTGAGTGCCCCTCCCTGACCCCCCTCACCCCGGGGGCTCTGGGACCCCTCGTTTCTCTGCTCAGCCCTTTTCTCTCTTTCTCCTCTTCCAGGGCAGGGAAGGCCCCAAGGGACCACCCGGGGCCCCCGGTGAGAAGGGAGATGTGGTAGGTGACCCAGCCCCGGGAGGTGCCAGTGCCACCCTTTCCCCCAGCACGGAGAGGGTGCCCCCGATGGGCATCTCCTCCCTCTCCCAGCTGTGCCCCCTGCACCACGAGGACACTGACGTGACCCTCGCCCTGTCCTGCTCTAGGGTGGCCGTGGCATCAGGGGACCCCAGGGGGACATCGGCCCCAAAGGGGAGAACGTAAGTACAGCTGGTGGCACCTGTGCCCACGTCCAGCAATGAGCTGCAGGGTCCCAGTCCCCTCCCAACTGGTTTTTGTCCCCACCACGAGCCTTTCAGTCCCTCTCAGGGGGGTCAGACCGAGTGACCCTTCCCCCTTCCTCAGGGTCTCCCAGGCATCGATGGCAAGGATGGCACCCCAGGCATCCCGGGTGTGAAGGTGAGCAGCTCCAGGTGCCACCTGTGCTGGCACAGGGGACACACACTCCCTGTCCTTCGTGCCAGTGTTCGCTGGGAATAACAGGGATGGCACCTGGAATAAGGCCCTGACCCTTGACATGGCACCTCCTGGCTACAGGAGTGTGGTCACTCCCGTGGGGTCAAGGGCACTGTCCCCCTTTGGCCAGGGGTCCCTTGTCCCACCTGTGGACACCGTGTCTTTGGGGGTGACATCCTCTGTGTCCCTCCCAGGGCAGCGTGGGACAGGCCGGACACCCGGGAACACCGGGACACCGGGGACAAGCTGTGAGTGCTGTGGGAAACCCCCCCACCCCGTTACCTGTGGGGGTGACACCCCCACCCCAGGTGGTGCCAGGGCCACTCCCTCCTGGCACAGGACCACCGTGGCCGGTGCTGTGTCCAGGGTTTGATGCCAGCTTGGTTCCCCCAGGGCTTGCCAGGCCAGCCGGGCAGCAAAGGTGGCCCAGGAGACAAGGTGAGTGACCCACACTGTGACCCCCCCCAGCCTTGTCCCCGTGCTGTCCCCTGCCCTGTCCTCACTGTCCCTGAACCCCCCCTGTCTCCTGTCCACAGGGTGAAGTGGGTGCCCGTGGCCAGCCCGGTGTCACCGGTGCCCCGGGGCAGCTCGTGAGTACAGAGATGTCCCCGTGTCCCCCCTGGGCACAGCCTGAGGGTGGATCTCTCTCTCTTTTTCCCTGCTGCCTGTCAAACCCAAAGCAGAATTGGGCACTTTATCCCCTCCCTCTTCCCTCTGCCCCCCCATGGGATCACTGCTCCACACCCCTGCAGTGGCCGCAGGGGACAAGGACAGGCCACACGTCCCTCGGGGAAGGACGAGGGGCACAAGTGGGTGCTGGTGGGTGACAGGGGAAGCAGCTGCTCTGGGTTTTTCCTTCCCTTCTTTAGGGTGAGCCTGGACCTCGGGGCGAGCAGGGCCCGCAGGGTGTCCCTGGGCTGAAGGTGAGTGGGGGGCACTGGGGCGGGGGGTTGTGGCTGTGCCAGGAGCTGTCCCTGACCCTGCTCTTCTCCTGGGTGTCCACAGGGTGACCGGGGTGAGCGTGGCCCAGTGGGTCCCCCCGGGGAGCAGGGCAGAGCGGTGAGTTTTGCCCGAAGTTGGGCTGGGGATGAGGGATGCTCATCCTGGGGGGCTCTGCCATGGCAGGGCTGGGGGGTGCTGGGACACTGGGACGTGGCTGGCCCCCTCCCTTTGGTCCTGCCCGGGGTCAATCCTGTGCCCATCCCGCTGGGCACGGCTGCCCCAGGGATTAACCCTCGGGATTAGCAGAGCTGGGACCACGCTGGGTTTGCAGCCCCAGCCGGGAGAGGAATTTCCTCCCAGCCCAGGGGAGGGGGCGGAGGCTGGAAAAACGGCCAAAATGTTCCCTTTGTCCCTGTTACTGGGGACAGGACCCCAGCCCTGGGAGATCCCCTCCTTCCTCTGGTTTTCTGCCCTGTTCCCTCTCAGAGCTGGGGTTCAGGGCAGGGTGGGACACTGGGAGGCAGCAAGAGCCACTGGAGGGGATGGGGAGCTGCTTCTGCATCCCAGTGCCTCGGGGAGGATGCTTTGATGGGGAAGGAGGGTCTTCCCATTGCCTCTTTTCACTCATTTTTCCCCCTTTTTCCCCGTATTTGCCTTGATTTCCAGGGACCAAAGGGAGAGCAGGGCCCGCCAGGGATCCCAGGACCCCAAGGCTTGCCAGGAGTCAAAGGAGACAAGGTGACAGCTCCTGTCTGCTCAGGGTCCAGCTCAGGGAAGGTGTCCTGGGCTGGGCTCATTCCCCCTCCTTCTCCTTTCTCCAGGGCTCCCCAGGGAAAACTGGCCCCAAGGGCAGCACTGTGAGTACATCACCCATCACCCCCTGCCCAGGCCTGGCACCCAGTGACCCTGGAAACCTTCTCCACCAATTTACCCCCACCCCAGGGGCTCAGAGGGGGGTTTGGGTGTGGGTGCTGGAGGTGAAGTTTCACTCCTCCTGTTGCTTTTCCTCCAGGGAGACCCCGGAGTGCACGGCCTTGCGGGGCTGAAGGGAGAGAAGGTGGGTCCTTGGGGACACGTTCTGGGCTGCAGGGGCATGGGCTGGACGTGGGTCCCTGCCCCAGTGTGGCCCCCAGCAGGTCCATGTGCCTCCCCCTGCCCTCAGCTGCACCTTGAAATTCTTGCTGTGTCCCCATTGTGGTGTCCTCTGTCCCCAGGGTGAATCAGGAGAGCCGGGGCCCAAGGGGCAGGTGAGTGACAGGGGGTTGGGGGCCAGGGGCTCCCCTCAGGGGGGTTCTCTGGGACTCTGACCCAGCTGATCCTCCTGGCTGAGGCCGCGGGGATCCCTGGAGCTGGTCTGTGCTGCCCATCGGTGCCCTCAGGGAGTATTTTCTCAGGCTCCAGTGCCCTGCATTTGGGCTCAGCCCATTTGGGGCTCTGCCAGTCTTTGGGACCTCAGGATGCTCCGGACAGGGCTGAGCTCCTGATGCCTCTCTCCATCCCTCTCACAGCAAGGCATCCAGGGCGACCTGGGCTTCCCTGGCCCCTCAGGAGACGCGGGAGCACCGGGGGTGAGGGGCTACCCAGGACCCCCCGGCCCACGGGGGCTCATTGGGGAGCGTGGTGTGCCAGGGATGCCCGGCCAGAGGGGCCTAGCGGTGAGTACCCCCTGGCCACCCCCCTCCTGCTGCCAGCGGCTCCTTCAGCCCTGCAGGTGAACCAACTCCAACCTTTCCTTCCCCCCAAATTCCCCTGGGAAGCAGCTGCTGCTCCCCTCAGGAGCTGCCAGGCTCTCCAAGGGGGCTGAGTTGGGATCCCCCTCCCTAGGAAAGAACAAATCTGTTATTTCTCACCGTGTTTACCACCAGCATCCATAACCCACCCACGTATAACCCACCCAGCAGCAGGTTTAGCCCCAACACGACCTTTGGGGTCGGGGGTTTTCCACAGAAACCTCATTTGAGACTCAAAAATGAACTGGGTTCAGCATGGCCAGAGCACTTGTGCTGGCACAGAAGGGAAAGGAGAAGGGTGGGGAGGTGCAGGGGTGGGTTTGGGATGGGAGTGGCTCTGTGGGAGCAAGCGGGGACAGAAGGAATGATGTCCCTTCATGTGTCACTCCTGTCACCCGGCAGGGCCGGGACGCTGGGGACCAGCACATCGTCGACGTGGTCCTGAAGATGCTGCAAGGTGAGGGCTGGGCAGGGCACTGCCAGGCAGGTGGCAGGACCCCCATTCCACCCCATCCCATCCCATCCATTCCCATCCAAACCCACCCCATCCCATCTCACCCCATCCCATCCATCCATCCATCCATCCATCCATCCATCCATCCATCCATCCATCCATCCATCCATTTCCATCCCTTCCCATCCCCTCTCTGCCCCACAGAGCAGCTGGCAGAGGTCGCAGTCAGTGCCAGGAGAGCTGCCCTGGGGGGAGTGGGTGCCATGGGACCCCCCGGCCCCCCTGGGCCCCCAGGGCCGCCCGGTGATCAGGGCCCACACGGCCCCATGGGACCCCGCGGCGTTCCCGGAATCCTGGGCGCTGCCGGGCAGATCGGCAACGTAGGACCTAAAGGTGGGTGCCAGAAATCCTCCTGCCACCCCCCTGCCCTCCCAGCCCCCTCAGTGTCTGTGTTACCTGCCCTGGCTCCATCCGTTCCTTCCCTCCCTGTTTCTCTCCGCAGGGAAGAGAGGAGAGAAGGGCGAGCGGGGGGACGTTGGCCGTGGCCACCCAGGAATGCCGGGACCTCCAGGGATCCCAGGTAAGACCCTCTGCCCCTCACACACGGGGTTGGGGGATGATGAGCCCGGGGGGGGCTGGAACCTTCTGGTCCATCCTGTAAAATCTGCCTGGATTCATCCAGGAAACCTGCACATGTTCATCCATAAAACCTGCACAGGTTTATCCATAAAATCTGCACAGGTTCATCCCACAAACCTTCCACCTGTCACCCCTTGCTGGTGCAATGAGGAGCCCAGCAGTGGCTCAGGACCTCCTGGTCCATCCTGGAAACCTGCAGGGGTTCATCCCACAAAACCTGAGCAGGTTCATCCCACAAAACCTGAGCACGTTCATCCCCACAAAACCTGAGCATGTTCATCCCCACAAAACCTGAGCAGTTTCACCCCCACAAAACCTGAGCAGGTTCATTCCACAAAACCTCCACAGGTTCACCCCAGAACCCCGTGCCCACCCTTCTCTGGCTCCTCACCCCTCTGGGTGTCTGTGCCCACCCCA